>CM053609.1:54044596-54065306 GCA_028646535.1 Procyon lotor
GACCAGATGGACATCACAGATATATTCAGAACATTCCATCCCAAAAAGGCAGGAAAGAATATCCAGTGGAAAAAAGACAGTGTCTTCAACAAATGGTATTGGCAATCCAAAATCTATAAAGAACTTCTCAAACTCAACACCCAAAGAACAAATAATCCAATCAAGAAATGGGCAGAAGAGGTGAACAGACATTTCTGCAAAGAGGACATCCAAATGGCCAACAGACACATGATATATATGCAATGGAATACTATGCAGCCATCAAGAGAAACAAAATCTGGCCATTTACAATGACGTGGATGGAACTGGAGGGTATTATGCTAAACGAAATAAGTCAGTCAGAGAAAGACAATTATCACATGATCTCTCTGATATGAAGAATTTGAGAGGCAAGGAGGGAGTTTGGGGGGGGTGAGGGAGAGAAATGAAATAGGAAGGGATGGGGAGGGAGACAAACCATAAGAGACTCCTAGACTCATGAAATGAACTGAGGGTGCCTGGGAGGTGGGGGCGGTTAGGGATAGGGTGGCTGGGTTGTGGACACTGGGGAGGGTATGTGCTGTTAAGCGCTGTGAAATGTGTAAGCCTGATGATTCACAGACATGTACCCCGGGGCAAATAATACATTATATGTTAATAAAAATTAATTAAAAAAAAAAGAAATGAGATACTGGGAACCACTTCATAAAGGAACCAAGTAGAGAGCAGAGCAAAACATAGCTTATTGAGTAATTGCATGGAAGCCGGAGCCAGGTGGCATTGGTTTTTTTTAAAACCTTACCCTGCCTTTTACTCTGTATTCTCTTTGGGTAAGCTACCTCCCCTTCCTGGGCCTCAGTTTGCTCAAAAGAGAGATTATAAATAGTGCTTTCCTGATATAGAAAACAATAATTCCTATAAAGCAAGTATATCTCCCTTGCAAGTAGCTCATCCATTTTACCCTCTATATCTATATTGCCCATCCCCTGCTTCTTCAAAACCAAGCTATACATCTACCTCCTCCACGAAGAGCTCCAAGATTAATCCAATTTAACTCTAAACTCTTTACTCAATCTTGGGACTCCAGTAGTGATTTAACTATCTTTATGGGAGTTTTTTGTTTTGAAATTATACCATCACTTTATATGTCTGATTTCTGTCTCTCCAGCTAGAAAGCAAGCTCTCGAGAGTAGAAATATTTTGTTTGTCTTTTATTTCTTGTTCCACCCTTTTTATCTGTGCCACCCACATACACACACTGCAATATTCAAAATAATTTCTTTAGTTCATTTGTTCCTTTAACTGACAAGGGCATGTCACTCAAAGAGTTTTCTTTTTACTTAAAAAATGTCTTATTGTGGTAAATACCCATAAATTAATTTTATAATTAAAATTTATTATCTTCACCATTGTTAAATGTACAATTCAATTGTGCTAAACATATTTACCCTGTTGTGCAACCAATCTCCAGAACCTTTTTATCTTGTAAAACTGAAACGCTTTACCCCTTAAACAACCCCCATTTCTCTCTCCCCCTAGTTCCTGGCCACCACCATTCTACTTTTCTGTTTCTATAAATTTCACTATTCTAGATATCTCATGTAAGTGGAATCATACAATATTTGTCTTATTACGACTGGGTTATTTCACTTGGCACATGTCCTTGGGGTTCATCCATGTAGTAACATATCAGAAAATCCTTCCTTCTTAAGGCTGAATGACATTTCCTTGTGGGTCTGTCCCATATTTTGTTTATCCATTCATCTACTGATGTTATTTGCATTGCTTCCACATTTCGGCTATTGTCAAGAATACTGCTAAGAATGTGGGGGTGCACATATCTCTTTGAGAACCTGTTTCCAGTTATTTTGGAAACATATCCAGAAGTAAAATTGCTATTAAATTGTTTGATGTCTACTAAATGCAGATATTTTCACTGCAGTTGAAGAGATAACAGATACTTTATTTATTAACTCTATAACTACTTATCGAATGCTGGACATTGTGCTAGGTACTGGGGAGTAAAGATTAACAAGATGTTGTCCATACCCTTAGGAAGCTCATTCACATTACTTCAACTTCGTTTGGTATTAATAATAACAAAATGTGTGTACGTGTCCTAAGAGGGGAGGAAAGGCTTCATACAGGAGGTTGTCTCAGCTGGTTCTCAGGTCATAGGTAGAAATTTGCTAGATGAAGAATAAAGAAAAGGCATTCTAGGAAAAAAATTAAAAAAGCAGGTACAAAGACACAAGCTACAGCATGTTGAAGGAATTCTGAGGTTGGTGTAGCTGGAACATGGCGATGTGAAAGGGATAAGGGACTGAAAAACTAGTTGAGGCTACATTTAGGTCCCTTGTGAAGGACACTGGATGACAATATGAGTTCAAAATTTAACTTCCAGGCAAAAGTTCTGTTAGGAAAAAATCGTGATTTGAGGGGCGCCTGGGTGGCTCAGTCATTAAGCATCTGCCTTCGGCTCGGGTCATGATCCCAGAGTCCTGGGATCAAGCCCTGCATCGGGCTCCCTGCTCAGCAGGAAGCCTGCTTCTCCCACTACCATTCCCTCTGCTTGTGTTCCCTCTCTCGTTATGTTTCTCTCTGTCAAATAAATAAAAATCTTAAAAAAAAAAGGAAAGAATCGTGATTTGAATTGCTTCTGGGAAGATCAAGAGTAGTAGGGAAGATTGTTCCTGAGATAGTAGATAAGAGGCGATTGAAAAAGTGCAGATAAGAGACAATGAAGACCATCTTTTTGTTTGGTTTTCTTTGGTAAAAGTGACTTCTGTAAAAGGTTTAGAGGCAGAAACCCAAAGAGGCTGACCCTAGCTTTTCACTTACTACCTGTCATCAAACCTTCCTGAGTCTTAGGATCCTATCTATAAAATATGAACAATAATGCCCAGAGAATTATGAGGATTGAGCAAAGTGATGCATATGAATGTGCTTTGTAAACTGCCAACATTCTCTGCAAATGTAAAGTAATATCAATATTATCATTATATACTCATCAACCTGATAATTTATTCAAAACAGTGCATTATTTTAAATGTATTTTCCAACTAACAAGGTATCCTATTTTCACTAATAACACAAGGTTGAATAAATCAAACCTCATTAAAAAGAAGTCAATTTTTTTCCAATCTCTTGCATTTAAAATGAATAATGTAAAATAGTGTGGTAGAAAAGGAAATGGAGCTGACTAATCATTTCTGATCTACGTGAATTCATTTTTGCCCTTGTTTTCTCCAAGTTACATGACCCTTACTATCAGTGAAGACTCTAAGTTTTGGATGTGCCTATAACCCAAAAAAGTTTGTCTTGTGTAACCTCTCAGTTTTGTCAGACACACACACACACACACACACACACACACACAAAGTTGGAAATATGGAACATTTGTCAGGATGATTTGATATCGTGCAGATGGGTATTATATAAATGCAGATACTGTTGGGATATTTAAAGTACTATGGATGCAAAGGAGGACATTTTAGTTTTGAACTGACATAGACTCTAGACACAATGATGATAATAGGAGTTAGCAAGACTGTCCATTTATTCCATGCATTAGCAGCCCTGAGTGGTACATTTCCCAGCTACACCATGAGAGGAAAGCATGGCAGTCCTGGGTTTTTTTTTCCCCCCGAGAAGAGATAGAAAGAAAATAGCAATTATTTTTTGAATCTAGAATAAATTTGCTAAGAATTTGACTTGGAAAAATAAAAAATGGGATTGTGACTACTCTTCCTCTCATGCGTGAGGAGTCAGGAGGATAATTGTTAGAATGGTTTGGAGGGAAATTTTTAGCTAAGCAAAAGGGTTACATGTCAGTCAGAAAGTAAGTAATAGGTTGTTTGCATCATTGGGTCATGTGTCAATATTTTTGGCATATAGAGTTTGAGCAAGACAGTAATCCTTGATATACAGAGTAAATTGCTTAGCATTTCAAATATGCCCTCATTTTTGGGGAGTAAGTGGTAATAAAGTTCAAAAGGTGGCATGTTGTACCTCATCAGCAGGTCTGGCTGCAAGACTGTGCTTACGGGTCTGCCGTGAGAATCCTGGGTGGATTCCTTTTACTGGCTCTCCGTCTGGTTTAGTAGAGCTGCCATCGCATATGGCATTTACTCCAAATCAAAAACTATCTGCCTCAGTTTCCTTTGCCGTAACAGGATCATTTTTTTCTTTCAAACACTAGAAATTGTCATTTTTTTTAACCTCTAAATAATAGTTGGCATTTTCCTTATAATATATACCCCTGCTATTTCCAGAATGGATCTGAGTCAGCCTTACGGGAACATTTTACTGCATACCTCAGTAAACTCTGGCACATTTCTGATTGTTTTCTCTCAGTATCTTTACCGCTGTCTGAGGATATATTTCGATTCTGTCTCCTGTCCTCCCCCCACCCTCTTTGCTCATGTCTAATGGGTTCCTGCAGCTAGAAGAAACTAACAACTGCAGTGTAAATATCCTTTGCTACCCCAGGACACCATGGGGTTGAGTAATTTGCAGCAGAATGATTCAGAGTTTTTCCAAAGTTACAAATTAACAATCTGGTGAGACTATTAGCAGCCTGAAGAGGCAAGTTAGTCAAGCTCCAGCAAAACCTGGAGCTGAGGCACAGGCAGCAGGTAAAGGAGTGGTAAGTAAGAAATTGGGTGTAACAGAGGCTGCAAATCAGCCAGGGTTCCAAAACTGGATCCTGAGGTGCACCCAAATGAATAAATGAATAACAAATGATAAGTGACCTCTGGCACCTAGAAGACCCTTAGCAGAGAAAACAAATCAAAAAACAAAACAAAACAAACGATGTCGTATCTTTAAGCCATGCCACATTCCTGACAGTTTCAAAGTCCTTAATTGCTTTCTCTATTATTTTCCATAGCAGATAAAAGCACCTGAAAAAAGAGAAAGAACTTTGAGGCTGTGTTTTGCTTTGTGTTAAAGGGTTCCTGTATTCATCACAACAACATGGCCCAGCAGATCCTGTAGAGAGGAGGCTGCACCCCAAGCAGGCAAGCAGGCGCATGAGTATTTGCTTTTGTCATTTGGGGCTGCCCAGCCGCCAGTGCCAGTCCCACTTAAGCCTCCCTTTGGAAGGGCAGCCCCTTCCCTTGAGTGCAGAGGTGTTGGGAGCTGCCCCCACCCCCTTCTACAGGAGCTAAGGGGTGAGGGCCAGTCCCCCCTTGCCTAGGGAAGGACCTGATTCAGCCTCAGTGGCTTACATACACACCCACCATCTCCTGGGAGGTGAATTTGAAGGGGTACAATGAGGCATACCAGGCTGTTCCTGCTGTGGATTATTTACTTCAGTCCTCTGGAAGTTTCTCTATTCTTGCTTCTTTTCTCTCTGATCCTCTGGATCTCCACTGATTTGGAGAAATAATTGGGAAATAAATAATTGGGAAATTCCCTTTGGGCTCAAAAGAGACAGAGTCACTTCTGATACTTGCAGCCATGCACCGGACTGATACTGTATAGTTAACAGATGTGCCTCTTGCTTGTAGTGGTATTTGGCTACTCAAGTTCCTTGCTCTACATGTGGTGTGAACTTAATTCGAGAGTTTTCTCTGGCCTGGGTGAGTGACCTACTTACTCTGCTGAGATCCATTGGATCTGACATTCAGGAAACAAGCACTGGGGGTCACAGAGAGAGCACCAGGACATAGCACTGCAGGGAAATGCTAAAATGAAAGGCAGACTCCACTCTTCACCTAATGGCTAAGATGACCTGCTAGTCTCCTCTCGATTAGGATGGGATACACACGTAGATGACTTTCAAACTTCGGGAATACACAAGAATTACTTTGGATGCTTACTTTAAAAATGCAGTGTCCCAATCAACCTTTCAGAAATACTAATGTAAGTGGTATGATTTTCAAAGAATCTTCCTTTCTCACTCCTCTAGTTTCCTAAAATTTCTATTAGACTTTTATTGGTGGGGGAGAAAGGGAAACAGACATTGTCTACAAAAGGACTCTGTTACTTAAAAAATGTAACAAATCAAGGCGCCTGGATGGCTCATTCAGTTAAGCATCTGCCTTCAGCTCAGGTCATGATCCCAGAGTCCCGGTATTGAGCCCCATCAGGCTCCCAGCTCAGCAGGGAGCCTGCTTCTCCCTCTCTCACTCCCCCTTCTTGTGCATGCTCTCTCTCTCTCTTTCTCTCTCTCTCTCTCTGTCAAATAAATAAATAAAATCTTTAAAAAAAAAAAAAGAAATGTAACAAATCAACATAGGGTAGTATACTTAGCCTGCTAGGATTCAATTACGTAGGCTTAGAAAAAGGAAATCAAGGGGCGCCTGGGTGGCTCAGTCGTTAAGCGTCTGCCTTCGGCCCAGGTCAGATCCCAGGGTCCTGGGATCGGGCCCCGCATCGGGCTCCCTGCTCCGCGGGAAGCCTGCTTCTCCCGCTACCATTCCCTCTGCTTGTGCTCCCTCTCTCACTGTGTCTTTCGCTGTCAAATAAATAAAAAAAAAAAAAAAAAAAAGGAAATCAAGTAGATGAGGACATGTGCCCTTGGTCAGCCTCAGCATCACTGTGCCTCTTTAAGTGACCACCTTCCCAAGTTGCAGGGGGCTCTAGTGTCAAGATATACAGCCTTCTAGCAACATAGCTCCGAAATGTGATCAACTACTTTATCAGACATTCGATCAAATGAGCAATACTCTGCTCCAAGCTGGCAGAAAAATGTCCACATTAGATTTATTAAGAGATCTTTTTAAGAATCTTCCAGGGTAATTTTGCTAACAGTGATTTTCAGCTATATGCTAACCTCAGAACTTGATCTCCTAGTAAGATGACTCTGCTCTTACAAAATTCAGTCTTGGGAGAGGCAATGTAGTGCAAAGTAGGGATTAAATGTCTTCCCTTATAGCCAGATTGATTGTCCCTCTGTCATTTACTAACTGTGCAACTTTGGGCAAGTTGCCTACTCCTCCATTCTCAGCTTCCTCATCTGTGAAATAATAGTCTCTCCTTCATGAGGATGGGCTCTGGGTTACAGTGTCAAAACCACATGCAAATTTTGTTGCAAAGAAGGATAGACTCCCTTCCCTGCTTTCCTCCCTTTCCCAGTCCTGCGATATTTAGTGCGCTCGACTAATGCTGCCACATCGAAATTGAAGCAAAGTGAAAGCAAGGTAAATGCTAGAAAAACATCTGCCTTGCTTTCACTTCAGCAACCACCGTGTCTGTAAGCAGAGCCGCAGTCACAGGATTCCACGGGTAGGCTGAAAAATTCAGCAAGTCTGTCAGTTACCAAATCATCATAGCAGGGACCGAGACTTGGGTGAAAACTAGATGCCTTTCCTGACCACCAGCCTAGGTTGGGACCACCATCATCTGCTCTCAAGACATCCTGTAATTCTCCGTGGTGATACCAATCACAGTGTTATTTAAATAATTAGAGTCTCTCACTCCCTGTTCCTCCCATCCTTCAGCCCCAACGCCCTAGAATGTAAACTTCCTGAGGACTTTTCCAGTCCTAGATCATTGATGCCGAACACGGGTGCTTTGAGTAATGCAGGCACTCAATAAATATTTACTGAATGAATGAATGTGTGAATGACAATCCTCCACATGTATAGATTTCAGATATTTTCTATTTTTAAAGTGGAGGCTATGAGTAAGGAATGGGACCAATATTCATTTCTATATTGTCAGTTTTAAAGTCAGCCATATGCTTCACCATACTAAGTGTTCACTCCATTCATCTGAATTCAACAAACACTTCTTGAGCACGACCATGTGCTACACTGATCAGGATAGATGCTCTCAACGAGTTCATCCTCCCCCACATCCCCTTCTCCTATCACATACATAGGAGGGGGAGCTTCATATTATTCTTTCATAAAACAAGCATTTGTTGAGCAATTGCTCTGTGTTATAAATATCTCTAGCTTCATATTTCTTCCTTGTGCCTGCTTTTAACAGTATAGATGGGGACGTATATTCTCTTGCCTGTGAACAAGTAAGTAGTCATGGGCTGCATGGGTGTAAATGGTCCTGGCGGGTATGTCACCTGGGTCTGGGGACAATGATATATTGTGTACAGACCAGACAGCATGGCAGTTAAAAACCTCCAACTCTCTTGTATTTCTTACTCCCCCGAGTTTTTTGCAAGTTTAATGGCTCTCTAGGACAGCTCTCTTCAACTCTCAGTGATCTGATCATTTCCACCTCATGCCTGTACTATACCAACATTTCGCTTATGGGATATGGCAGGGGAATAGAGACAGTGAAAAACTCACACCGCTGTTGCCATCTTGGACCCACGCAGACATCATATCTACCACCCGTTGATCTAAAGGAGTCACCTGTCCCTACCTATGTAATGGACCCAGAAAGGAAAGAATGGGATATGGTTAAGCACCGGAAGTTTTCACCACATTGTTGTATTTTATTCTTATCAGACAATCCCAATCAGTGGAGTACCCTGTGAGATAACCGCAGACCACTAAAATTCGTCTACATAGTCAAGAGTGTCTTCCGTTTTCCTGTTTTACAGTAATGGAGACCGAGGCTAAATGATCACCCAAGATTTCAGAACTAGTTAGAGGCAACACAGGCGCTAGAAACTAGGGGTCCAGAATCCCTATCCAGTCTGGTCTTCCCACTGCATAATGATCTGCTCACAACACTGTCCACACGGCTTCCTATCATCAGTCCTCCCCAACCGTAGAAGGCAGAATCTGATAAAAACAGAGCCTTTATGGTTCAGCCACAGCCAAGTGTCTCATATCAGTTGATTAAATGCAACAGAGCCTTCTGTCTCATTTCAGTAGAAATCCCAGTTCCTTAGACTTCCCATTTTCAATACACTATGTTATTTTCAAGGAGAAATTCCGTAGCAGGAACTGAATTTGTTGAGCCCCGAGGCCTGGATTTTAAATTTTATTAAGTATGTATGTTGCCCTCCCACATCAAGCACAGACAGTTAACTTCTGGTTTGGAAAATTCGCTGGCATTTATTGAGCATATATGAACTGAATTGTATCCTTTAGCACAGCGAGCTTGATTTATAGGTAATTCTTCTCTATTTAGAATTTTCAGTGGTGTTGAAAGTAGATTTAAAATTTGGCAGTTTAACTTCCCATAATAGCTGAAGACACATTTGGCAGAGGGGGGATTTTTAAAGAGAATGTATTTGGAATTACCTGATTTAGGGTTCCATTCATAGGAAGTCAAAGTATACAGAGTTGTCTGACTCTCATCTTTCCATATCATCTCTTCTTTCCATGTAACTATAACAGATACACTTCTCTACTCAAGGGCCCTTGTAGCCTGACATTAGAGGTGGCAAAGAAGGTGCTGGTGACCAACATCTTCTTGGTGGGAGAGAGGAACTCATGAACCCTTTGACTTGACATCGACCAAACCCCAAAGTTCCCTGTAATGCATGTATGTACTCTGATGTGCTTACAAAACCCCATTAGGGGCCCAACAGCCAAAAACACATCTTCAGGTCATTTGAAGTCCCAGTCGACAAGCACTTCTGGATGTTTCCTAGGAAACTTACTTCTGTCCTCAAGAACAACTCTAGCACAGCCTCGCCCACCCTGCCCAGCAGCCTGGACGGTTCTGACGCCACTCTGTTTTCTTTAAGTCACTGCCATATTAGCAAAAAAAGGAAAAAAAAATGTTTAAAATAGAAGTAAGTCTCAGTTTTTTCCCCCTTTTTAAATTCTGCTCCTTTAGCCCAATGCCCTCCAGCTGTGCAGGGAGATCAGTGACTTTTTTGGATTCAAAGCCAATATCAGTCTGAAAATTGCCTGGCAGACAGTGCCAAGAGACCAGGCAATCAACTAGTGTTCTTTGATGAATGTCTACTTTTCCCTGCCTTCTCTGTAAAACCAATTAGCTTCTTGAGTTGGACTGATGCTCCCCAGTCCAAGCCAATGCCCAAAATGTACATTCCAGCGTGTGACTCAATATGCTCTGGCTTAGCAATAGGACAGCTAATGAGAGACTTTTATTACAATGTTATGTGAACTTGCTGGGAATAGAACCGGTAAGGTTTGTCAGCATAACTAGATCACTTTCAAAAAAAAATTCTCTTCAGGTAGCCCCACAGAAGCACAGGGTCTGTCGGTGAGATATCATATTTATCCTTGATACCAACCTACCAGAGACCTTGGTCAAGTCATTGAACTTCCTAGGTTCTAACATTCTGAGCTACAGAGTGGAGATCCTAATGTACTTTTCGTTCTTTCATGACATGGAAGGGTAAAAGTGAGATGTAGTTATAAGATGCTTTGAACAATTATAAAATAAGGTATTATAATTACAAGCTCATTTGTGGCTTATGGGGGTATTAAAATGGCACAACCAGTGGAAACTAGTATAGAGTATTAGTGCATTCTTTAGGATGGTACCTGGCTAGCTGTGACAGAAAACTTGAGACAACAGGGGATTATACGAGAAAGAAATTTAGATTTTTCCAACAAATCTCAAGGAATAAAGTTTGTTTTTAGTAAAAGGGTACCCACAGTCTCCCTCTGGTCCTGACATTCCTGCAGTGGGGCCCCTGCGCTCACAGTCCAGAATGACTTCTCACTTCTAGTCATCACATCTATACTCTTGATGCCAGTAGAGAGAAGAGGAACAAAGCAAAAGAAAGGGCAATAGATTATAAGCCAGCTGTCTTTTAAGGTAATATACTGAAAGCTACATGACATGTCCACTTACATATTATTGGTCAAATTTTAGTTAAATCATCATATTTAGCAAGGGAAGGTGGGAACTGTCTCTTTCAGATGTCCATGTGTCCAACTGAAAATCAAGGAAGGATGAGGATTGGGGTTGGAAACTGGAAGTTTCTGCTTCACCTAATAAAATTGAACATGCACATTCAGGTATATGCCTTTGAGAAACTCTTTCAGATGGCTAGACAGAAAAATGTATAGGGATCTTCATTGTGGCATTCTTTCAAAGAGTTAAATTGCCTATCAGAATGAGTTTGAATATGTAAACTGTGGTTTATTCTTAATGTGAAACAATGTACATTGACGTACATGATTTAAAATAATTAATCTTATTTGCTTAAATTAACCTAGCATATAGTTCAAACAACTTTGAGGGGAAAATAGCAAGTTACAAAAATCTATATGAAGTACGATACTTCTTACACAAACTTAAAAATACATGGAGCAAATAACTTTGAAGTTAGCAATGAAGGAAGTAGCATAAGATAAAGGTAGAAAACATCAAAATGATGCCATGATGCCATTGAGGAAGTGAGAGGACATACATTTAATGTCATGATTTTCCCAACCTTTACCTCCATGTTCCTAAAATGGATTGTGATTCTTGGTTCAAGGAATATCATTGAAACCACTACCATGGATTTATTTTCTGCCTTCATGAAACTTAAATATTTTTAAACTTTTACTTTTTTACTCCCAGAGGAGAATGGCATTCTAGTTCAACCTGGGACCGTATCTACATACCTTGTAGGCAAGGATTTTGTTCCAATCACTTGTGTATTCTCAGGGGACACAGAGTTCAATAAATCTTGGTAAAATGAATGAATAAATGAATGAACCTCAGTCAATTATTCTTTGTCAATGTTTCAGTGCTAGTTCCCTATGTCCATATTTTCTAGAAAGATCTTTCCTTCATTGCTTGCCAATTATCAGAGTAGATACTTCTTACTTGAACCTACTTCATGGTGGTTGTGGCATTCCTTAGTATGCTCAATTCCATGAATGAGGGCGTGAACTCCAATTCTTTCAGACTGACTATTTTTTTTTTTTTTTGACAGCTATTTAGCAGCATCCTGTCAAAAAGAATCAAGATACAGCCCAGAGAGGGGTCATAAAAAAGATACATGTAGAAATACTATGTCTTGTTTATGGGTAAAAAATGTATTTATAGAAAATGGTTAAAATATGTCTAGAAATATTCAGAATTTAAAAGTAAAAAAATATTTTTTTCAGAAAAGTAATTACCTCAGGAGAGAAGGGCAGGGGAAAAGGATGGGAGGTTAAGCTTTAACTATATTCTATAATACCTTAAAAAAAGAAGGAAGGAAGGAAGGAAGGAAGGAAGGAAGGAAGGAAGGAAGGAAGGAAGGAAGGAAGGAAGGAAGGAAGGAAGGAAGGAAGCTATGAGGCAAAATGGCAGATTGTTAACTTCCAATAAATCTGGAATATGAGTATTTTAATATCTGTTTTTGTTAGTTTCATCATGTTCGAAACATTTCATGCTTCTGAACAAAATATTTAGTTGTAGAATATTAGGCAAAATATGGTGCAGTCTTGGGGTGCCTGGGTGGCTCAGTCACTTAGACATCTACCTTAGGCTTGGGTCATGATCCAAGGGTCCTGGTATCGAGCCCCAAGTCAGGCTCCCTGCTCAGTGGGGAGTCTGCTTCTCTCTTCCTTCTGCCACTCCTTCTGCTCGTGCTCACTCTCTGTCTCTCAAATAAATAAAATAAAATCTTTAAAAAAATATGGTGCAGTCCTATTGGTGGCAGTTGCTATGTCTTACTTCATTACTTCTGCAGATGTAAGGTAGGTGCCAGATGAAGATTTAGAATGGACAGTGACAATCAACAATCCACCCAGATGACTGGTACATATATGCTGATTTCAAAAAAGTCATCTGGAAGGAATTTGGGGACAGCTTCCACCTTCTGGAACTTTCCATGAACAGAAGGAAACAAGCATCAGTAGGATCCAGTGCCTCCGTTGCTCCAGCCTCATTTTCTGCCATTTGCTACTTCATTCTCTATGCCTGGTGACATGGATTTTCTTTTTGAAACTCAAGTCATTCCAAATATGTTTTCACCTGCAACTTTAAATGTTCTGTTTCTCTTTCCTAATGAACCTTTCTCCATAGTGTCTCCTAAACATTCAGGGCTCAGTTTAAAAGACACCTTCTCAGGGAGGCCACCCAGGATTACTCCAGCTAAAGTTGATTCCCCTAACTCCATCACTATCTATTCCATTATTTTGTTTTTATTTTAAAATTTATTCATATTGATTGTTGTCACTATCTGAAATTACTTTAATGATTTTGTTTTTATGTATTTGTCTTTCCTCACAAAGTCTGAGCTCCAAAGGAGCGGCTACTTGATTCATTTTGTTTATTATTGCATCTCCAGGATCTAAAACAGTGCTTGGTACTATTGGCTCTCAGTAGGTGATTGTTGAATGAATAACAAATGTCAGCAGATGTTATGACCTCTAAGCCAAGAAGGAAATGTTAAAGGTTTTTTCCTAATTAATTAGAGGAGTTAATAGCCTAGAAGCCTATAGTCTCAAGAAAGCATAGTTTTTCTTAGTTTTTTTTATTTTAATAGGTTATTTTAGAGCAGTTTTAGATTTACAGAAATCTTACCTAGAAAATACAGAGAGTTCCCATGTACCTTCCCACCAAAACACACACACATACACACATCTTGCATTAACTTGGCAAAGTTGTTATAATTGATGAACCAATGCTGGTAGAGTATTATTATCTGAATGTCACAGTTTACATTAGGATAACTCTTGATGTTGCACATGCTATGGGTTTTGACAGATTCATAATATCATGAGTCTACCATTATCATAACATACAGAATAACTTTGCCACCTTAAAAATGTTCTGTGCTCTCTCTATTTATCCCTCTCACCCTACTCCTATACCTGTGGCAATCACTGATCTATTTACTGTCTCCATAGTTTTGCCTTTTCCAGAATGTCCTATAGTTGGAATCATACAGTGTGTAAACTTCTCAGACTGGCTTCTTTCTTTTAGCAATATACATTAAAGATTTACCTATGTATTTTCCTGTCTGGATAGCTCATTTAGGTTTATCACTATTGCTGATACTTATAATTAAATATAAAATATATATTTATTTTATTACAATGAACAACAGTCTACTGTATATATCTACTAAAATTTTTTCACCCATTCACCTGAAGGACCTCCCACTTGGTTGTTTCCAATTTTTGCCAATAATGAGTGAAGTCGCTACAAACATTCAAGTGCAAGTTTTTGGGTGGATATAAGTTTACAGCTCATTTTGATAAATACATAGGGATATGGTTGCTAGATCATACAGCAATCCTATATTTGTAAAAATCTGCCAAACTGTCTTCCAAAATGGCTCTGCCATTCTACATTTCCACCAGCAACAAATGAGCATTCCCGTTGTTCCACATCTTTGTCAGCATTGGGTGTTGTCAGTGTTTTGAATTTTAGCCACTGTAACAGGCATGTAATGGCATTCATTGTTGTTTTAATTTAAATTTCCTAATGACATATAATGTTGGGCATCTTTCATAACCTTTTTTTCTCCCATTTCTCTATCTTCTTTGGTGAGGAGTTTATGCAGATCTCTTACCCATGTTTTAGAAACTGAATTGTTCGCTTTCTTATTGTTGAGTTTTAAGAGTTCTTTGTATATTATTGATGTAAGTCCTTTATCAGATATGTGTTTTGCAAATATCTTCTCCCAGTTTGTGGATAGTCTTTTTATTGTTTTAAGACAGCTCTAGTTTTTATAGAGACAGTTGCCTCAATAAAATTACCTGATGTGTTCTTAATGTTCTCTGAGAGTCCAAGCACTCCTGCCCATTTTGTTTTGTTTTGTTTTTAGAGAGAGAGAGAGCACATGAGTGGAGGCAGCAGGGAGAGGAGCAAAGGAAGAGGGAAAGAGAGAATCTCAAGCAGGCTCCATGCACAACACAGATCCTGAGGCAGGGCTTGATCTCACCATCCTGAGATGATGACCTGAGCCAAAATCAAGAGTCAGGTGCTTAAGCAATTGATCCACCCAGGCACCCCAAAGCCTGACTATTTGATTGTTTCTAGTGCCTTCCTCTGGCCTTCCACTTGCCACAGGTAACTCACATTAGGGGGGTGGGTGGGAGAAAAAAACACTGGATGTTATAACAATTTCTGTGAATGCATCATAGAAAGAAATTGATTTAAAATTGCCTGGTGGTGAATGGAGGGCTCTGTACACATCTCTATTCCAGAGGATGGGGCAGAGACTATACCTATAAACAAACTGCTTTTTTTTTTAAAAAAAGTCTTGGCTTTAACCATCCTCTGACTAAATCCTAAACTAAAAACTTTCCCACTGATTACTAGGTTGCTTGTAAATTTCATCTTCCAAATGCCATGGGACTATGTTCTTGGTCTTACGTGTAGAATTTCTCCCAATAGACTTCTGTATGTACAAAAAGGTTCGTACAAGTTTAGAGATTCCATAACAGATCTCCAAAGAGGATTTTTTCTCTTCTGTTTTTTCCTGATTTTAGGCACAATAAACTAGAGTTCACAAAGGAAATTCCATTCCTATGCTAAATCTGAAACAACAACTTTTATATTTAATAACTTAGCATCAATTATTTTCAAAGGGGAAAGAAGTTAGGTGTCATTTTTAAAAGGGAAAAACACTAGTGAAAAAGTTATAAATATTGCTAAGTTTCAAATTTTTGAGGGAGCGATATTGAGAAGAACCAAAATTCCTCATTTACGTGTCCAAAATCAACACCTTTCTCTGATGGAGTAGACACCTTCTCTTGCTTAGAGAATACTCAGAAAAGATCCAAACTAAAATGATTTTCTTCTTTCTCTCTCTCTTTTTTTTTTAAGGAGGCTCCATATCTAACATGGGGCTTGAACTCATGACCCTGGGATCGAGAGTCATATGTTCTACCATCTGAGCCAGCCAGTCACACCTATTAAAACTATTTTCCCCACTAACTTGCATTTGCTCCTGAAATCCCTACCCATTCTGTTCTTCCTCTGTGGTCCACATTCCTTACAATAATTCTTCAACTCCGTACTGCCGACAAAGCAGCGAAGTTGATAACATACAAATAATAATACAAATGATAATATTTGGGCAAATAATAGATCAGATTTCCACAGTTTATTCTTTTCATTACTGAGTAGTATTCCATTTGTGTATGTTCCATTGCCTATTTGTCCATTCACCCATAGATGGCTATCTGGGTTTTTTTTTTTTTTTCCAACTTTGGGACTATTTTGAATAAAACTGTTATGAATATTTATATTTAAGTCTTTGTCTGACTCTATGCTTTCATTTCTCTTGGATAAACGTTTAAGTGTGAGATTGCTGAATCATATGGAATCTGAATCTTTTTTTTTCAAAGTCCTCTGTCCTCCTGACATCTGTTTGCCTTCATCTGGGGCCTTTTACCTCCTTTAGTCTCAGTTAGTTATGCCCTAATTGTTTGTCATATCTGCCCAGTGGACCTGTTTTTACCTTCTTTTTTCATTAATGCATCGACTTGGGTTTATTACTTTGTTCATACTTAAGTCTTTACTCTAGGACACTTATTACAACCTAGCCTAAGCCAATTTGGTCACATCTTTTTTGACCTTCTTGGTATATAATTATAGCCACATATACAATTGCAGCCTCTCCAGTGAGAACAAGTTTCTGACCAAAATCTCCCAAATAAGCTGACATTTTCTAAATAAATCTTTACTAACAAGCAGACACAGAACAGTTTGTACAGCCTATTCTGTAAATTCAATGAAGACCTAATTCCCTTGCACAAGAGACTCACTAGAAGTAGGTGGGTTAATATTCTAGAAGTAGAATTTTGATAGTAAAATACAGGGTAGAGCTGTAGGGACCAACCTTAAGGGTTCTGGCTACATAGGACCTGATAGATTCTTAGATTTATGGAAGTATGAGTAGTCTCTAAAAGATTCTACCCATTCTACATACCAAGAATATTACTCATTTCACCAATGAAAGGTAATGTGATGCTAATTAATGGACCACAAATTCCACAAATGAAAATTCACTTCTAATTTTCATTCTACTATCTGGTGCTAACCAAAAATAAATATGACTGGAGCACTTGTACATACATTTTAGACTGTGGACCTTCTGATAAGATATCATCTGGTCACCTGTGAAAATTGAATTTCTGATGACAGCATCTAGCATGTGACTTAAACTCAGTACCTACATGTATCACAGATCTCACTCGATTTTTTGCAGAAGTATTTTAAAGTAAATTATAAATATCATAAAAACTCTTGGATCCTTTTTGGAAATAACGTTTATCGAGCACCCACTGTATGCCAAGCAGTCTGCTAGGTGTTTTATAATTACATTTATATTCTTCATCTACTAAATTATAATAGCTCACTGAAGCAGACATCATTGTGATTTTCTGTTTTATAAAGAATTCTAATTTACTCAAAATTATTTGAACCAATAAAGTTGTAGCTCAAATCTACTTGCGAAGTAATGTTTCATCCATCTTACAGTTTAAGAGATATAAACACATTTTTTACTATCTACTTGAAGGTGTAACTAAATCACTACTTATTAATCTTTCTTATACTTTTTGGTTAATAGAGCTGGAGATCTTGGAGAATCTGATGAAAGCACTCTTTCCCCATCAAAATAAAGATTCATGACCAAGTTTGCCAATAACATCAGGAGGTTTGTGAAAACTTCCCCTTTCTTCTCCATGCCCAGCATGAATCTCAGATTAAGAATACCTAAAATAAAGAATATTAAATGTTTCTCTACTTTAGGGTTGTAATCTACACTACTTGCTCTTGTTTCTGTGTTTGTACTTCTGAAAGAGCTATTTATTTCTAAGCTAGAGAAGATATTTATCCTTTTTCTAATAGGGCTTCCTATTTCTTCATTTCAAAATGCCCCTGGACTCAGGCAGTGAATCAGCGGCAGAAACCCTTTCTTGGGTTTCTTGGTGACTTTCTTGGTGACTATACCTTTAATCCTACTTGGTGACTACACTTGATGACTATACTTGCAAGATATAGTTTTCTCTGTATTTATACCTAAGAAACTGTACTTCAACTTTGGATTTTGTGCCCAAAGCCATTGTGGAAATAAGGTTCCTAATCCAAAGATTACACATCCTGGCTTATTCAGCAGTCCAAATGTCCAACAGGTCACTTGAGAAAACCGACCATAAAGTATCTTCATTTTCATCACTTGAGCGCAAGAGCACACTGTATTTTTCAGTATCCCTCCTGGTCCTTCAATGTTTTTGACATTCTATGAACTTTCCTAGGCTAGGCATGCTGCCAGGGCTCTGTGTCATGTGACAGAGGGCCTTCTCTAAAGAGACTGCATGAACCACTCATTAGCATAATTTAAACATTAATTATGAAAACAGTCCCCCAAATGCCATGAAAACAGATAAACCACTGAGCCACTACTGAGCAAACTACCTTACTGCTGAGGCTCAAACAATACAGTGATTAGCAAAAATGCATTCCTAGACTCCGTTATATTTCACACAGTATTTGACAATCCATGGGGCCCACCTCTGATTCCCCATAAATAAGATATACAATTTAATGGTTCTCTTCTATCTTACATATCATAGTGAATCTGTGAGAACATCACTTAACCTCTACCATCTGTCTTTCAACTGCTGCATACTTACAGATAAGAATGAACACAAATGTAACCATTTTTATTTTATTTTATGAATATGTACTTTTATGTTGTCTCTGATAAAGTGAAAAATACATATTGATATATAGAAAAATTGCTATTGCCATATATAAAGAATGATTCTGAAGATTACTGAAATACAACCAACTATGACTTAGAATTTTTGGTACATTTTGAATCTATTCCAAGGTATTTTATTATTATATGGGATTATATGGGATTACTAAAAGGACATCATCACAGCCCAGTTTTTCTAATAATTCAATCTTAAGGCATGTGTAAAGATTATAGCATGAAAATGAAGCTACAATGCAAACTGAGCATGCCTGAGTTTTATACCAGGCAGAAATTAATGAAAAGTAACCTAGTACTATAACTATTCTCTGCTAAATAAATAAATAAATAAAACTTACTTTTTAATCATTCAACAGTGATTCTTAAAAGAAGCCATTAGCTATAAACTGATGATGAAGTATGTTTTGGCAAAACCAAATGCAGGCAACACTTTGAGAAGCTGCCTTCTCCAAGAAACTAACTTTTATTTTTTTCATCTAATATTTCAAAGCATTTTATCTTAGTTTTCAATCTCATTTACAACATTTTAGAATCAATAGTGTAATCGATTTTTCTCATATATGAAATGGGGGCAATCATAATAACTACTCATGGCTTGTTTTGAAAATCGAACGTACTAATGCATGTAAAGATCCTGGCATGGAGGACTTCCAGGTTCTGCTCCAACAGGTAAAGAGCCCAGAAGTTGTGACTCCTATCCTTATAACAAGAAAAAGCTGGACAAACTAAAAATCAACAACGTTTTGGGATCCATAAGATAACTGAGGTCACAAGGCAAACCTAGTCTGGAAATATAGGCCCATGTAGGGAGATAGAGTCAAGACCTGCTTGTCTACAACAGAAGCAGCTGGAGCCATACACTGGTAAAGAGACTTAGATGATAATTTTGATAAATCATTGGAAGATGAATTTGGGCTAACAAGAGAGTGAGAAGCTTGGTTCTGCAGTCTTAGGAAAGGCCCCACACTCTCATGAGCTTTACCTCCAGCAATCACACAAGGTTCTCCTGGCAAAGATCAAAGAACTTTCCCCTAGTTCAGAGCTCTGCTTTAGCAGGCATCTTTGCTTAATAATCCCAGAGTCTTCTCCATAACAAAGGGTTAAATTCCAGGAGAGAAGACTTTGCCAGAGCCTTATCTCAACTTGGGACATTCCTCCAACACCAACTTCCTGTAGGCTTCCTATGTCACTTAGGGGGAAAAAATGTGTGTGTGTGTGTGTGTGTGTGTGTGTATGTGTGTGTGTGTGTGTGTGTGTGTATCTCCACAGGGTCAAGGCTTCAAGGAAATAGGTTAGGAATGCTATAGCCAGGAAGGAGCAGCCTGGAGACACAGGCCCTCTAAAAGACTTAATCACATGGTACAGACTACCTCCCCCTCCCCATATCTAATCACTACATCCACAGGACTTCTGTTGGCATATAATAGTGGTAGATTACACTGAAAGAGCTACGAGATGCAAACTCTAAGGAGGATTATGTAGGGAAGCCTAAACTCAGAAGAGAAATAAAAACAAGGACACTGAAGAATTTGAAGTCTCTGGCACCTATGACTACAGTAAACAGTGAACTATTAGAGTAACATAAATCTTCAAGCTAAATTCCTATTTACCTATTTACCTATTTACCTTCCTATTATTCAGTACAGCATGTCCAGCTTTCAATTAAAAATTACCAGGTATGTGGGAATGCAAAAGCTACAAACATTTTGGAAGACCACTTGGCATGTTCTTAAAAAGCTGAGCATAGGTTTACCTTATAATCCAGCAATATTCCTATATATTGACCCAACCAATTTCTAAACCAGGTCCACACATAAAGTTGCATATAAATGCTTATAGAAGCTTTATTCATCATCACCCCAAACTGGAAACAACCAAAATGTTCTTCAGAAGTCAACTGATAAACAAACTGTGTCTTATCCATACAATACAATACTATTTCACACACACACACATACACATGCACACACACACACACACACACACACACACAAAGAATGAACTATCAAACCAAAAGA
This sequence comes from Procyon lotor, assembly GCA_028646535.1. NCBI lineage: Eukaryota > Metazoa > Chordata > Mammalia > Carnivora > Procyonidae > Procyon > Procyon lotor. The sequence goes on from CM053609.1 coordinate 54,065,099, forward strand.
AGACATGGAATATTTAAATGCACATTGCTAACCAAAGAGTCTAAACACTTTATGATTTCAATTATATGATATCCTATAAAATGCAGAACTATAGAGATAAAAAACAAATACATGGTCACCAAGGTTTCGGGACAAGTAGGTTAGTAGGTGAGACACATGTGATTATTTTTTTTTTAGGGCAGTCAAACTATTCTTTTTTTTTTTTTTT
>CM053609.1:54065806-54163855 GCA_028646535.1 Procyon lotor
GACATTGCTGCTATAAACATTCGGGTGCACGTGCCTGTTCGGATCACATTTGTATCTTTAGGGTAAATACCCAGTAGTGCGATTGCTGGATCATAGGGTAGCTCTATTTTCAACTTTTTGAGGAACCTCCATACTGTTCTCCAGAGTGGCTGTACCAGCTTGCATTCCCACCAACAGTGTAGGAGGGTTCCCCTTTCTCTGCATCCTCGCCAACATCTGTCATTTCCTGTCTTGTTAATTTTAGCCATTCCAGTCAAACTATTCTTAATGACATTGTAATGGTAGGCACATGACATGACAACCCCACAGAATTTTGTAGCACAAAAATGAACCTTAATATATAAAAATTAACAAAAAATTATTTAGAAATTTGGAGTTTCAAGGATGGAAAGTAGAATGTAACATAAGTTTAACTGTGTTACAAATGTATGAAATGACCTCACTGAAGGAAGTAGGGGGTAAAATACCTATGTAGCTATAGAAATAAGTAGAGTCTAGATGACTAAAGGCAATAGAAACTGTATATAAGCACTGTACTCTAGTCAAGTAGGTTGCTTCCCATAGAAGTACGGATTAACAATTCTGCAACCACTACACATAAGCAACAGGTTAAACTAAAATGATCCATTATGTAATGGATTAGAATTAGAAACACTGGTATGAATTTCTTTTTAGGTTAATATAGATATTAATGGTAACTTGTAAAAATATTTATAAATATGTGTAGATAGAGAGGTTAGTTTATACATACATGTCAGCTGAGAAGGGCAAAAACAAGACCCAAGTAAGCAATGAGCACACCTAGCAACCAGATCTTGGTCTCTAATTCCCCCACAAAACAAAAACAGGAATCCTGGAGAAATCGCTGAGTCTAGGACTAAGGCAGGAAATACAGAAGATAAGCCTGAAGTATCTGTAATGCCAGAAAGTAAGGAAGTGCTCAAAAAAGGAAGGAAGGAAAGAAGGAAGGGAGGGAGGGTGGGAGGAAAGAAGGAAGGAAGGAAGGAAGGATGGAAGGAAGGAAGGAAGGAAGGAACCCACAATAATCAGGGCATGTTAAAGGGACTTGGGAGCCAACCAAAAGAGATCCCAATCGCCAAAGCTAAACAATTAAAGCAAGAAAATAAAGTAGTATTAGATCGTAATCTAAGCTATAAAGCAAATGTCCACAAATCCATACCAGTATAATGAGTGATTGATTAAATAAATAAATTGGGGAGAATAGACAAATCACCTATGTAAAAAAATTCTAAACAATTTATGTAGAAGTTTCACCCTCAGGGAAGCAGAACATAACTCATCATTTTTTTTTTTTTTAAGATTTTTATTTATTTGACAGAGAGAAACACAGATAGAGAGGGAACACAAGCAGAGGGAATGGTAGCGGGAGAAGCAGGCTTCCCGCGGAGCAGGGAGCCCGATGCGGGGCTCGTGACCTGGGCTGAAGGCAGACACTTAACGACTGAGCCACCCAGGCGCCCCATAACTCATCATTTCTTAAATGAGGATTGTGAATAGTGACTTCTTTCCAAAGAATACAGTATGGAAAGGGGAAAGAGGGCATTATAACTTTATACAAATGCTACCTCAGCCAGGTGGCCAAGATTAACATCAACAGTGATGTCCCTTTAATAGTATGTACCCTTGATTTGCTATATGACTTTACCTCTAATGTTTGATTCCCTGAAAGCCATTAGCCTAGTCTAGTGATTAGGAAAACATCAAATACTAAAGAAGAAAGACTCTACACCTTATCATAATCCTTAAAACTGTCAAGATCAATATGAAGAATTTGAGAGGCAAAGCGGGGGTTTGTGGGGGGGTGGGGGAGAGAAATGAAACAGGAAGGGATGGGGAAGGAGACAAACCATAAGAGACTCCTAAACTCACAAAACGAACTAAGGGTGGCTGGGAGGTGGGGGGGTAGGGATAGGGTGGCTGGGTTGTGGACATTGGGGAGGGTATGTGCTATGGTAAGTGCTGTGAAATGTGTAAACCTGACGATTCACAGACATGTACCCTGGGGCAAATAATACATTATATGTTAATAAAAAAAATAATTAGTTAAAAAAAACCTGTCAAAATAATTAAAAACAAGAAGAGTCTAAGAAAATGTCACAGCCAAAAGGAAACTAAAGAGACATGACAATTAAATGTAATATGTTATTCAAGATAGGATCCTGGAATAGAAAGAGAACATTAGGTAAAAATCTAAAAAGATTGAAAAAGTGATTAATTTTAGATAATAACATATCAATATTGGCTCATTCATTGTGAAAAATGTACCATAGTAATGTACATGTAACGCATGTATCATTATAATGCATCTATTATTAATTAGTAATAGGTGGAAATGGGCACAGGGTATGTGGAGACTCTGTATTATCTCCTTAATCTTTCTGTAAACTAAAACTATTTTAAAAAAATCTTTTAATTTTAGAAAAGTATGTGGTGGAATCATCCCCCTACTTCATGGGAAGCACTCAGTCAATGTTAACTGTTATTATCTACATGACAAACACTAAGTTGACAGGGATCTCTGTGGTTAAAGTTAGATAATCATTAGAGATTTAAAGAGAATAGTGACTGTAATTAACCTGAATAACTCAGAATCTAAAAAGAATTGCTAACCCCAATCTGGCAATGGCCAGATTACCAGACTTTCATTTTCTGTAAGAGTCAACCATGGAATAAAGTAAGATTCAGAATAAGAGGCAGAGAAAAAGCAAACCCCAAGTGATTTTCTGTCTTACTCTAAAAAGGGAAAAATGAACAATCCTGCCTCCTATACCAAAAGTTCTCTATTGTTTTGACGGTGATGTCAGCCAATCTACTTCTGAAGGCTCAATGCATGGTCCTCTCAGAGACATTTTCATTTCAGTATTGAACTCCTAAAGAGCTAAAGATCCTTAAGATAAAAACAGGCATCTAATACTACTGAGGCAAGGAGAGACCCTGGAAAAATATGGGAAGAGTTGACAGATGTGAATAAGCATGATGGAATATTTCATCAAAAGGGTAATTGAATTATCTGCTTTAAAAAATTATTCCTATATTATGGCATTCATTCCTTTTCTCAGTTTTCAGAAAGATATTTTTGAGAAATTCTGAGTTGTTGAAGAAATTGTTAGTTGGCCATTCGTTTATAATCAGGGCCTTGCAGCAAGTGAGCGGAAGGGAGGCAGCAAAGTTTTTTTTCAGTTTATTTTACAAATCTAAGAGACTTATTCAAATTCCCATAGTTTTGGATGAGCCACATAGACATAATCTCACCTCTGCATTCATTAAACTTCACCCTACCTTTGCATGAGTTCTCTTCTAGATAGTTTGGTGTCTCTTTAGACAAATTAACAGACTCATGTGGAGTCCAGGATTTAAAGGTTTTGTTGCATTGTAAATTAGAAAAACAAGTACACAACCCTGTTTTCTGCCATTGCCTATCAAGGTCCATCTTACTTAAAAATTTTGTGGGTTATCCAAAACAACCATCTATGCTTATATTTCCAAAATAAATACTAATTTTTAATGGTGAAACTTAGATTATAAAAGGATCTGGTTTCTAATACTCCAAAAAGGAATCTGTTCATGCATAAGTCCCTCTGAATCTCCAACTCATCAGGAAGTTCACAAGTATGAATACAATGGCTACGCCGGCCAATGATATGTGCATCTGCCTAAATTATGAAGCCAGTCAAGTTAGGCATGGGAAAGCTGTATTTGTCAGCATACAAATACAGCATACAAATACAAATATCAAAGGGAAAATTTATACTATATTAAAATATATTATCTCCCCTTTCAGAAGTATTTCCATTTTGATAGCAATGCATAAAGTCCAAAAACAAAACAAAACAAAAACCCAAAACAAAAACAAAAAAACACAAAATTTAAAGGTGTAACTCTCTAATGGTGGAATTTTATTTTATTTTATTTTATTTTATTTTATTTTATTTTATTTTATTTATTTTATTTTATTATTTATTTGACAGAGAGAGAGAGATCACAAGTAGGCAGAGAGGCAGGCAGAGAGAGAGGGGGAAGCAGGCTCCCTGCTGAGCAGAGAGCCCAATGGGGGGCTTAAACACAGGACCTTGAGATCATGACCTGAGCCAAAGGCAGAGGCTTTAACCCACTGAGCCACCTAGGTGCTCCTAATGGTGGAATTTTAGACTCTGTCAGATGATGAAGAAAAAGGAAAGGAAAAATTCTTAGAATAGGTTTTTGTTCAAAGCCCCCCTAAAATCACATTAGAGTGACAAGCTCCTAGCTTGCTGTCACCCAATTATTTCCCTTTGTATATGGTTTCTTGCTACATGAAAAAACTTGACTTTATTTAAATTGCAATTGTTGTACAGAGTTTTAACAACACTGAATGGTGTTTTAAGAATAAAATTCATATATCAGTCCATGTCAAGCACAGTTGTGTTTTTACATAGCTACATTTCACTGTAATCAGTAAATTCACTTCCTGTGTTTTATACTTGCCAATGTATTCATCCATTCAACAAATATTTATTATATGCCTACTATGTGCCAGGCACCATTCTAAGGTGTTGGGATCCATCATTAAATAAGACAGACAAAATTCCTGATTTTATAGAGCTTATATTCTGCTGAAGGAAAGATATAAATAATAAATATAATATCTAAACATTTTATATATGCTATTTTTTAAAATAATAAAGCAGGTTAAGTAGGATTGGCAGTGAGGATTGGGAAGGAGGATACAATCAAAAATAGTATAGCTGGGGAAGGCATCCTTGAATAGTGACATTAGAGCACAGGCTTGCCTGAGGTTAGTCAGACATGTAAATATCTAGGGAAAGAGACTTCTGGATAAAGAAAAAAATCAGTGCTAAGGACCCTTGTATTGGGAACATGTCTTGCATATCCAAGGAACAGCTGGGAGGTCAGTGTGGCTGGGGCACAATGAGTGACAGAGAGGGTAGATAAAGATGATGTCAGAGATAATGAAGGCCAGAAAAATGTACACCTTGTACACCAACATAAGGGCTTTGGCTGAACTATTATGCACTTTTGGACAAGTGGTTAATCATTATAAGACTCAGTTTATCTACCCTATGGATGAGAAGCAATCAACTAAAAAAGAGGTAGAACCAATAAACCAATAATGGAAAGGAAATGGAATAATAAAAATTAATTAATATAAAAAAACAAAAAAGAGGAAAGGGAACCAAAAAAAGAGACAAAGAGAAAACAAATGAAGAGATAGCACATTTAAACTTAACCATATAGTAATGATGATTATATTAAATGTAAATAGTCTACAAACTCCGATTAAGGAGCAGATTGCTAAATGAATTTAAAAAAGCAAGACTTAACTATATATTGTCTATAAGAAACACACTAGAAACAAACCACAGTGGGGTTCAAAGTAAAAGAATGGGAAGAGATATAGCATTCTAAATCTAACAAAAAGAAAGTAGGAGTAGCCGTATTAATATAGATTTCAGAGTTAGGAATGTTACCAGGATAAAGAAGGACAATGATATAATGACAAAATGGTTAATACTTCAATAAAACATAACATTTCTAAAAGTATCCACACCTAAAAACAGAACTTCAAAATTGAGAAAGCAAAAATTTATAGAACTTGAGAGAAATAGACAAACACAAGTACAGTTGGAGATTTCAAAATTCCCTTCTCAATAATTGGAGGAACAAGCAGACAGGAAATCCAAAAAAAGACATGAACAAGACCATTTGCCAACTTGACCTCCTTGACATTTGTGGAACACTGCACTCAAAAAAATAGCAAAATAGATTTTTTTAAAATGCACATGCAATAAAGAGTTGAAATTGTTAATGTATATTCTCAGGGCTCATATAATTATAGCAGAAATCAATAATAGAAAGCTATCTGGGAAATCCCCCCAAATATTTGGAAATTATACAGCAAATTTCTATATAACCCATAGGTCAATGAAAAAAAATCACAAGAGAAATTAGAAGTTATTTTAAATTAAATGAGAACAAAAACACCAAATATCAAACGTGTGGGATGCATATGTATATTATAGCATATAGCATAAAATATGTATATTAGAAAAAATAAAGATCTCAAGTCAAATATATTTCCACTTTAGAAAACTAGGCAGGTGCGCGCACGTACACACATACCCAACACACACACACACACACACACACACACACACACGAATTAAACACAAAGAATGCCAAAGAAAGAAAATATTAAGGGTAAGAACAGACATTAATAAAATTAACAGAAAGAGATAACAGTGAAAACGTTAAGCAGTCTCTTTAAAAAAAAAAAACACTAAAATTGATAGACTTCGAGTAAAACTAATCAGAAAAAAACAGAGAGAAAAAGTAATTACCAATCTCTGAGATGACATATGGGTTATAACTTCAAATAATACAGACACTAAAATGATAATAAAATATTTTAAACAACATTTTTTGGCTAATAAGTTAACGACTTAGATAAAATAACAAATTTGTTGAAAGATATGAACTTCCAAAGCTGACTTAAGAAGAAAATATAACCTGAATAATGCCATAAATTTTAAGTAAATTGAATTCATAGTTAAAAACCTCCAAAGTTTTGGAATACTCCAAGCCCAGGTAGCTTCACTGGTAGATTCTTCCCAACATTTAAGAAAGATAATAACAATTCTACACAACAAACTCTCCCAATGAATAAAAGAGAACATAGTCCATTACATTAAATGAGACCAGAGCCGACATCATACCAAAACTAGACAAAACTGTTAGAAAAAAAAGGAAAAGAAATAAAATTTAAAAAAAGAAAATTAGACACCAATATTTCCTATGAATATTAGCAAATTGAATCTGGCAGTATATAAAAAGATAAAGCATCGTGGTCCAGTGGAGTTTATACAATAATACCAGGTAGGTTGAACATTTGAAAAACAAAATATAATGTACCATATTAACAGACTAAAAGAAAAATTATATGATCATCTCAACAGAGGCAGGAAAAACATTTGACAAAAATCTATACGCTTTTTGATACAAATGCTCAGCAAACTAGGAATAATAGACAAGGACTTGCTCAATTTGTTAAATGTTTGAAAAACCCAGAGCTACCATCATACTTAATGGTGAAAAACCTTGTAAAATGAAAAACAAGGAAAGAATTCCTCCTCTCAGCACTTTTATTCCCATTATACCGAAGGTCCTTGCCAACAAGGAAAGAAGAAAGAAATAAAGACAGATTAGAAAGAAAGAAAACTTTCTTTGCAGACAATATAGTGGTCTATGTAGAATATCCTAATCAATACCAATTTTATTTATATATACTTGCAATAAACAACTGTAAATTTCAATTTAAAAATACTACTTACAATATCAGAAAAAAATGCAAAATACTTAGGGATAAATTTTACAGAAGATATACACTGAAAACTACAAAATATTGCTGAGAAAAATTAATGATGATTAATAAATGTAGCAATATATCATTCCTATGGATTGGAAGACTCAGTACTGTTAATATGTCAGTCCTTCCCAACTAATACATAGATTCAGTCCAATTGATTTCAAATTCCAGTAAGAACTCTCTTACAGTACTAGTAGAAATGCAAAATATTACAGCCACTTTGAGAGACAATTTGGCAGTTTCGTAAAAAGTTAAATATAGACTTACCATATGACCCAGCAATTGTACTTCTAGGTATTTACTCAAGGAAACTGAAAATTACATTCACACAAAAATCTGTGGCAGCTTTATGTATAATTGCCAAAAGCTGGGGACGTAGCCAACTCAATAATAAGACAAACAATTCAATTAAAACTAAGCAAAAACAACAACAAAAGAAAGGACTAGAATTTGACCAAATAATACATATGGATGACAAATAAGCATATGAAAATATACTCCATATCATTAGTCATTAGGGAAATGCAAATTAAATTAGCAAATTTAATTAATTAAATTTAATTTAAATTAAGTTAGTATCTCCTAATGAGATACTACTACATTCCTAGTAGAAGAGCTAAGATTACAAATACTGACTCTGCTAAGTGCGGGCAGTGAACTCACATTATATGGCTGGTGGGTATGCGAACTGATTAAGCTACTGAATCAGGAAGTAGTTTCTCAATAATGTTGCTATAAACATTTGCTACAAGTATTTGTATGGACTTGTGTTTTCATTTCTCTTGGGTAAATTCATTGGAGTGGAACAGCCCAGAGTACTTTTCTAAGTAGTGGGTGAGGGACCACACGGTAGCGATATGAGGAAGGAAGTACTTTCCCAGAACTTCCCAGAATTAGAAAAGAAGAGAGCCAAACAGTGAAAGGCAAGTAAGTGAAGGGTGATCCCTGCAAAACGAGGCATGACAAGGGAGCTGGTATGGAATGTTGGAAAGGCAACAGCTCCAGATATGGGTAAAATAAAAGGTCTTGTTCCTTAATAAAAATTAGGGTGTGTGGTTGGGGTTGAGAGGAGGCAAGTCCATAATTTTCCCAAATCAGTTCTGGGCCAATAATTAATCTCATAATTATAACAGAAATGTCAACACCCACAAGAGACATGAACATGTGTACCACTCAACATCCACAAAACCTAATGTTGTTCCAAGAGCTCTAGCTGCCAAGAGAAGTCTTTCTAGGCTGAGCCAGTCCTAGAGATCCAAAGTTTCACAGGAGCAGTGGGTTGCGTGAGAGGACTGGGCAGATGCAGGAAACAATAACTTTATTGGCTAGAGCTTAAGGTATGAAGAGAAAAATAAGATTGGGGAGGTAAATTGAGGCCAGACTAAGAAGGGTCCTGATTACTCTCCCTATGATTCTATTTCTATTGTATATTAGTGTGTTGTATAATTGTATATTCTAGAATTTCACAGTTGGAAGAATAGAGAATAACCTTTGTTAATAAATATGTGATTGTATAATCAAAACATTATAGAGTATGGCATTGTTATGTCTAATTATTTATTAGGGCACATTCTGCTGTTGGCATTCATTATAGGCTATAAGTGCACTCACTAGACTTCGCTGTGGGGAATCTGAAAGAGTGGCTCTATCTTCTGTATGCACCTGTCCTAAATTACTATCTGCAAATGATTTAGAAGACAGAAACCAGTCCCCTTTGTGCCTTTGCTCATACTGTCTCCTCTGTCAAGAATACCCATTCTCTGTGGCCCTCCATACCACATCCTATGGCTTAGTGGTTAGGAAAATGACCTTTAGAGTCAAAGTATGTCTGGCAACACAAGAGCTCAGTAAATGTTAGCTGTTTCTATTAATACCCATCGTTCAAGCTCAAATGCCAAGCCCTTGATACTCCCCCTCACAAGCCCCCCCATTGCTCCTTCCAAAGCCACAAAGACTCTTTCCTCCCTGGGAAAATCCATATCACTTTGCCAATGTCCACTTGTTAGCTGGTACTCTGGTAATCTATGCACCGTCATTATCTCCCTTGCTAGAGAGGGAGCTCCTTGAAGGCAAGGTCCATATATGCTCCACATTCATGTCCCTCACTGTGCCTGAGAGGACATCCTACAGTCGGTGTCACGGTAGACACCTACAGATCATGATGTCACAAAAAGGCACGACTTAGCTTTTAAGGACATTTCCTGCTCTTGGCCTAAAAGCTGAAATTTGGTAGCATGTGAAAGCTAATGATCATCACAAACATGTTTTCAAATGTATCAGGATCCTCCTGTTTGAAACTAATCTGCCCTCTTCTCTCGGAGCTCCTCCAAAGAAACAATATACAAAGAAATCTGCACACTCACGCTGTGTATGAGAGCTACACTGATTCTGCAGAGGTGACAAGGAAAAGCCATTTCATTTTGTTTTTGCTGAAGAAGCATATGACATTCATCAGTATAATTTTATGAGAGATAATTTAAAGAATCCTACATTCTTAAGGAAAATGCTAGTAATTGTTTTTGTTTATTCTAAATTACCAGGGGGAAAAATTTATTACTAATTCTCCAATTATTTCATTATGCGACACTAATAAAAAAAAAGTCTTGACATCCCCATTATGTTTAGCAAAGTATAATGTAATTTAATAAATAATTTTGACTGAAGTGATTATTTACTTAAAACATAGAATATGCAGAAGGAACCTCAAATCATATTTTCCTGGTGCCATATAATAAAATAATTGTACAATTAGTAATAAACAGCGTGAAAGAATGACAAATGTAAAACTTGGGGAACAAAAGCACATCACTTGTGCTTTTTCCAAGCGAACAAAATCCTATGGTATATTAATCAAAGGGGCTGTTTTATGCCTCTGGCAGCCGTGTTTTAAAGTAAACCCTTAATATCAGATCCCAATCCCCAGTTTCAATTTGCTTTCAATGGAAAGGACATTAGAGTTTATAAAATACTCCTTGATTACTTTCTTGAAGGTCTGAAATCTTGACATGTCCGTGACTGGCTCGCACTGCATCAATATAGGGGGTTGAAAGACCAATACCCATCGTGAACATTGCCACAGTGACTTATAGAATCATGCCCTTGAGAAAAAGCCAGAGAGAAAAAAGGAGTGCCGGGCAGTGACAAAAATGAAATAGAACTGTCATCTGGCAGTTCTTCATAGTCCGTCAAGGAAACTATTAAAGATGTACAAAGAGCCAAAGAGCGCTTGGGTAAAGCTTGTGAAACCAGCGCTTCAAGGGCAGGTCAGCGCCTGCGACTGGGGACCTTGCGAAAAGCCCCTGCCTGCCCCCCACCCTCCCAGTGGAGTAGGCACTGGGGCAAAGAGATGAGCTCCCCATTACAAGGCAGCTGGACAACACGGAATTTAAAATACATAAATACATTGTAAATTAACTCTTGCGGACATCCTTGTTTCTACCAGCAGATATCACAGAGATTAGTCTGGGTCTGGTTCAGGAACTGTATTAAGAGCCTGCCTGGGGTTGTTTAAGCCAGGTTCAAGTATCAGTGTCTCCCCACTCCACCCCACTCCCCCGCCCCTTGTCAGTTTGCGACGGGACTTGTTTAGCTTCTCTGAGCCTCACACACAGGGAGCAGGAAATCAGAATCCGTTCTTTACCTTTTTCCTCCTTTGCACCTGCTCTATTTCTTTATCCAATATTCTGCTGCTCTTTCTGGGTCCCCCTCACTTGAGAGCTGCCTAAAGCCCAAAGCCCAAAGCCATCAGGTCTGAGCTGATCTGTTGGCCAACAGCTGGTGTGCATGAAAAAAAAAAAAAAAAGTAGTAGGTCCTTACGGAGATCCAGGGGGATTGGGGCGAAACTTCTCCACCTAACCACCCCTCCTACACACACCACCACAACACAAACACATTCTGCTCTGAGCTCAACCACATCAGTTTTCTCCAGGGAATGTCTGTGTTCCTGAGGACTTCGCTTATCTCTCAAATTATTCTAATAGAATTTCACTTAGGAAAAGAGGAGTAAATGATGTCATATTCAGGAATTTAGGAGAGGTATTTGGAGAATGGGAGGCCTTAGGCTTCTCTTCATATCACCCAACATAGATCCCTGTCCCTCAAAATACAACTGGGGAAATTACCTAAAAATGGAATGAGCTCAACTATCATGCTATGTAAAACATTGCTGACAAGTATATTTTGTCCCTAAATCTCATTATGATTTGGGATTTAAAATAAGTAATAAGTCATTTTGAACAGGCAAAGCAATAGAAAGATACAATTTGTAGAAATTAAAAGATCAGATTTAGTCATATGTAGTAATTAAACCCCCAAATGAGTATGAGAATAATGGAAATTCAAATTTTAGGGTACTTTGGTTTTATAAAAAATAAATCACACTTTTTATGGCCATTTAAGCTCAAAATCTGTGTGTGTGTGTGTGTGTGTGTGTGTGTGTGTAGAGAGAGAGAGAGAGAGAATGAGAGAGAGGGAGAGAGAGAGAGAAACCACTCTTAACAGGCCTCTCTCGAAGACATTTTACTTCTGGATGCAATTAAAGTATTCATATAATCTAAGAAAAGGAGGAAACTTTTTAAGGCCCTTTTTTGAGGCTGGGGGATGGAAAAGAACTTGTCATGATTTCCTTTTCTATCAATGGTCTTATAGTCATTTTAATTCTATCATGCTATTATTTATCCCAAAGATTTATTTTTCCATATAGAGAGTACCATGTCTAGAATAATGTTTGGCTTTTCTTCTAATGGGGTTTTCATCCTACGCTACACTATAGTTTAGAGGGCTGTTTGAGAGGTATTTCTTTCATGACTGTCGTATTCAAAAAGTATACCATAGCTTAGAATTGTAAGTATACTATAGATTTATAACAGTAATGATTTTTACAGTTTCACTAATCCGTCATGCAGATGGGACATATTAGTTTATTCTGGGCTTCCCCCATATTCGTTTGGCAAGGCCAAACATATACTATTTCAACTCAAAAGATTTTTTTCTCTCATAACATTAAAAGGTATGTTGTAAAATTCAATTTACAAACTTGGCACCAGCTATAACTACAACAAATAATATAATACCAAAAAATATAAGTTATAAAAGCATAATATAAAATGAGTAATTTCCTGATGAGTGGCAGGTATGGAAACTTGCTACAGAACCCAAGTTTTTTGAACAGATCATTAGGGGGCCATCACCACAACTGTCACTAAGTACTTTTCCTACTGACCCAAAACTTGTGCATTTAAGAGAATGGCCTCTTAACAGAAGAAACTGATACTGCCCTCGGGAAATTTACTTTTCAAAGGGATGTGAGACAATTAAATGTCTACATGGCATTTAATTCACACATTACAGTTTTGTGGGGGTCTTTCGGGGGGGGGCAGGGTAGTGCTTTTAAATATGTTTCTTTTATTTTCATTCCCCGCTTAATATAATCCATAAACTCTTCTTCTGCTAAGGTAATACAAAGCAAATTTTTGCTGACTGCTCATTGTGACCAAAAGGAGAGCCAGATACACATAAGTAATTAGCAAAATTATAGAGGCCATTGTTCATTTCAATGATTACCTAATACTGGAGTTTGTATTCATTCATAACCTTGCCCAATTCCACGCTATCCTGGAAATTGTATGTGTTGGTAATAATGAAGTAATGAGGATGTGAAGGAGAAAAAGGAGTAATAGGCATTGTGCAGGTATTCTACACACATAATCTTATTTAGTATTTCCAAAACCATATGAGAGGGATACTATTATTTTCCCCTTTTTACAAATGTGGAAACTGAGGCACAGCAAGTCACCCGTGTGAGGTTCCGTAACTGGGAAGCAGCAGAATCAAGATTTGCACCCCAGGCTGTCGGACTCTGGAGCCTACGCTCCTTTCCTACATTACAAATTGGAGATAAGAGAAATGAATGCTTCGGTGGTTCACAAATAGGGCCACAGAGCCCTCCAGACCACTTCTACAGTATAAACACTGGACAGGAACCATGTCTTCTTATGTTAATGATGTAATATGGATAATAAATGCAAAGCTGATTTACACAATAAGAGCGGGACATAAGTTGGTAATATTTCAAGAAAATGTTTAAAGACGGTGGAATCTGAGAATGAGCATCCAGATGAGCCGAGTGCAGGAAATAGTGTGAATAGAGGCACATGCATGCAAGTTGGACACACATGTCTTTGGGGAAAACACAGCTGTAAAACTGCTTCAAATTATCCCAATCTAGACCATATTTTCATTTAAACCCAATTACAGTGTGGGATATACTTATGTTAGAAAATTCTTATTTAAAAAAAAAATTGTTATTTATCTGATATTTGAATTTACCTGGACAGCTGGTATTTTTACTTGCTAAATTGGACAACCCTACATAACACTTAAATTTACCTGATATATATATATATATATATATATATATATATATATATATATATATATTTTATCTTTTATCTATCTGATATATTTTATCTTTCCCAACCCCCACGCTAGAATATATGCTCCTCCAAGCAGGAATCTCACTTGTCCTATTCTCCCATCTACCCCCAATATTTATAATACTGCTTGGCACTTACAGATGCTCAATAGACATTTGTGAATGAACAGGAAAAAGGCTTTTTCACTTAGTACTTATTTATTTAATTCCAAAGTTGACAATTTGAAAGCAGAGAGACAAAAAATAAAAAAGAAAGAAAGAAAAGAAAAGAAAATTAAGATTGGACTGAGAAATGAGGGATGAGGTACAGAGAGGCAGTAAGCATAAAAATATAAACCTAAGTAAACTGGAAAGGAGGAAATGCAGGGCACTCTTGGAGGGGCTTTGGGGAGGAGGAGCAGCAGGAGGAAGGGGAGAAAAGGGAACAGTTATTGGCAGAGGTAGGGAAAGGTAAGAGGAACAGTATCAGTTTGTTTTAATAATTTTGCCAAAACACCAATACAGAATCCTCAGAATTTTGGTCAAGCATTATACTTTTTAAATGAGAGAGAGGCCTCTTAAACTACTATGGAACATGATGTAGATGGAAAATGACATGAATAGCAACAGATGTTCTCCTTATAACTCTTTTTTTTTTTTCCAAAATACCAAGATGGATTAGAAATGTGCAAAACAAAAGAGTCAAACTAACCCAAATTCTTCTAATTCTCTAATTGCAGAAACAGGGCTGTAACCAATTTTACTTTTTTTTAGTTTAAAAAAGGGGAATAATTTTATCCAGACCAGTACTTCCATTTTTCAGCCTATGATATATAATATAGTAGAGTTACTCTTAACTAAAAAGTCAAATTTCAGTTGAGTACACCTTTAGGCACTTTTAGGCTCCTTAAACAATGATTTTATAGAGGAATTTAGAGGTTTCATGACCAAAATTGAGTAGTGCGGACTTTTCCTATTTCATTAATTTGAAAAACCAAATTTCTTTAGACTATTTCTCTCATAGTTTTTTCTTACATATTTGGCACCTGCCATTCTTCATTTATAGGAGAATCTAGCATAAGATGGCATCTGATTTAGCACAAAATGGTACATTACACAATTTTAGCTTGATATGTCAACATTTTATGATGTTCAGTAAATGCCCTCATGATTTCCAGATGTTTCACCACCCGATTCCAATTTAAATCATGGTGAAATCTTTGACACAGATGCTTGAGAAATAAAGAGGAACATATACATTCAAATATAGCGTCTTAGCCCAAGCTCAAAGAATAGCCTCTCTCTGGCCAGCTTGCCAATTTCAAAACACTTAAAGCTATCCTCCACAGTGGAAGTGCATCCTCCCATCTCTGGTTGGTGTAAGTATAGCAATGTTTGCCTCCCTTGTCCCTGGGGTCCACCAATGGGATTAGTAATGCTTACTGTCATGAGCACTACTGGTAGACAGAAGTGACAACTCAATTAAATCAAATTACCAAATAACTCTTGGACAACGAGCTCATGTAAAATAAGGTGCTCCGAAGGTTGCAAGGGGTGACAAATACAACCCCTGCCTTCAGGGAGCTCAGAGCCAAGTTGGCAAAATGACAGGTAAATATGACCAGGTCAGCTTATTACAATATTTAACGAAGTATCAGATGAAGAGACAGTGAAAGGATGGACATATATGCCGTTCGACAATAATCCAGACAGAAAAGAGTCTACAGTGTAACAGGAAAGATAATGGCAGAAGGAGAAATACAAGAAAAAAGCTGAGAAGTGAAGGAACACATCCAGCTCCTGCCTTTCCAGCTACTGCTTTCCAGTATTCATTGCCTAATTCCAGCTACTTGGTTTATAAATTGAAATGTGTATCTTGTTTCATCATTGCTTTTGGTCAGTACTACCCAGAACTAGTCTATATACTAAAAGTACATGACAAAATAAATTATAAAGATCATTGTATCTTCCTAAATCCAGAAGAGAGTCGGAAACACAGTACGTGCTTGATAAATGTTGAATTTGTTAATTAGTTATCTAAATGGTGAA
This sequence comes from Procyon lotor, assembly GCA_028646535.1. Classification (NCBI taxonomy): domain Eukaryota; kingdom Metazoa; phylum Chordata; class Mammalia; order Carnivora; family Procyonidae; genus Procyon; species Procyon lotor. The sequence goes on from CM053609.1 coordinate 54,081,653, forward strand.
ATATTATTATTGGTCTAGGAGTAACCATCTGCAAATCCCTACCTCTGCTGGACTATATATAGATATATAATTTCCCAAAGCATATTCTGTAAGATATTAATTCAGTTAGATGTACTATTGGGGGCAGGGAGGCAGTTTTTGAACTGAAATATATTGAGGAAACATACCTACTCATTCTCTCTTCTTAGATATTCACCGTGCTTGTTCATGTTGAGTTCGAATCATAGTTTTTCTTGTTCCAAAGTGGAAAAAATAATGTCATGCGGCTAAGACACCTGAAATTTAAAAATATACACTAGCTTTGGTACAAATAAAACAGGAAAGGGAGGCATTTCATAAAACACCAATCTGATTTACAAATAATTATTTGGTACATATTTTGTGGGTAATATGGTCAGTCTATGGCATTCAAGGAACTTATCCTAAGCACTATTATCCTAAATCATGGAGATCAGGAAGCCAGTCATTTTTGGCTTTCAAGCATTCCATCTGATGCTTTAAATAAATTTTTGAGTTAATAAAAATTTTAAAATGGCAAAGGATGTGTCCAAGTGGAGCTCTCATGTACTACACATATATGTATACTATACATGTATTTACAACAGCCAACACATCTTGGCACGCCTAGCTAATTTGGATAAAAAGTCAAAGGCACTATCTAGCACAAGTGTATGTGGGGCCATATTCAACAACATATGAACTTAAATAGTGTTCTGCCAAGCAGGTACAGAACAGTCCTGATCATAGTGGTAAAAGTCAAAAAGTCATTTCTCTTGCCTTATAAATTAAGTGAGGGAAGTCTTGCATTTAAACTTTGTTTTTGTGATTAAGTCTGCTGTTTAGATACTTTCAACATCCCATTTTGATTTCTGAAAATCATACATTGTAGTTGACAACTATGCACAAGCTTTTAAACAAATTACAAATTATCAGTTAAATGTTTGATTGTAAGCGATGGTGGGTCATGGGGCATAATACTTCAATGAGTGAGACAGACTCAGTGTTTGGTTATCTGTGGTATTTAACTAGCTGCTGAGAGAGCCATGTCTTTTTATTTTTGTATCCCCTGACCCCCAGCCTAATGCTTGTCATTACTTGTTTTGAGCCATTTTGCAAAATTGAAGTGTGATTCTTTTGACATATTGATAAACAAACCATGTTTGTTTTGATTTTGTGTTCCCAGTGCCCAGATTAAGGCTAGGTATATACTAGATGCTCAGTAAATAGTCATGTTTAACAATGAAGGTTAATTCATCAAAGAGCTACTTCAGACTACCCATCTCTTAATATTAGATAGCAGTGGTAACAGTGCTTCGTGATTGTACATTTCTGAAAATGTCATCACAGCATCTACCTGGGTTAATTAGAACCTCGGGAGACCCTATGTCTAAGTTGCTTATCTGACACATTTTAGGATTGTAGGAAATGCCTGTGGAACTTCCAGAGTAACCATCTGCAAATCCCTACCTCTGCTGGACTATTTAGAAAGGCTGAAAACACGGCATTAGATAACATGCCTGTACTTTTTCTATTTAGATTTTATTTATTTACTTTAGAGAAAGAGAGAGAAGAAGGGAGAGGGACCAGCACACTCCCTGCTGAGCATAGAACCAACACAGAACTCTGGCTCTGGCTCACGACCCTGACATCATGACCTGACCCAAAACCAAGAGCCGGATACAACCAACTAAGCCACCCAGGCGCCTCTATATCCCAGTACCTTAAGACAGTGTTTACCAACTTTAATCATTAGTGGACCAACATCATAATTGCTCAATCCCAAAACTCCTGAACATCTTACCATTGCAGTTGAAACTCATATGGCCTGAGTGGATTGCCATGGCACTGTCTATGTTATACTTATCCTAAGCACTATTATCCATAAAATACACTGAGTTCAACAAAATTTATTAAATAAATATTTCCTATGTGCCAGACATCATCCACTAAAAGTAACTATAACTGACAGAGCATTTCTTCTTGGGAACTTCCAGAGTAGATACATTTAAAAAATGTTATATGTCATTAGGGGAAACATGAGCTATATTTTGCCGTAACAGTGCAACATAACAAAACACTCCAATACTGAGTGTCTTAAAAATAATGTGCATTTTCTTCCTTCATAAGTCTGTGGATCATTTATTTAGGGCTTGGCTGTTCAGCTCCTCTACTCTCCATTGAATTTGTTCACAAATAGCCAAAAGTCAGCCATCAGAGGGCTGGTCTAGGACACTGTAGCTGGGATCACTAGGGTGATTTATTCCCACTCCAAGCACCTTGTCCTCCAACATGGATTCATAGAAATTGCAGAAGAGTAATAAACAGAAATGAGCACAAGCTTTTTCAAGCTTCCACCTGCATCATATCTTTTAACATCCCATTGGCCAAAGCAAGTCCTAGCCAACCCAAGTGCCAGAATGAGATAAACTATCAAGTCAAATAGCAAAGTGTGCAGGTAATAGATGGGATGACAAATGGAGGCCATGTTTTCAGTTTACTACTGGGCATAACAACTATCAAGAAACACAAAGCAGGGTAAGGGGATAGAGAGGGAACGGGCCAAATTGGGTGACATTCACGCACAGAGACTTGAATTCAGTAAGAGAGAGAGAGCCGGGTGGATAGGTAGAAAAGAAAGTTCTAGAGAGGGAAAGGAAAAGGAACTCCAAAGACCCCGAAACTAATGTATAGTCAGCATGGTTGAGAAATAGCAAGGGAGCTGTGGCAGATAGAAAGGAAGAGAGTAGTAGAAGATGGAATCAGACAAGCAGCCAAAGGGAAGACCTAGCAGGGTCTATGGGTGATGGCAAGGATGTGGCAAGGCTTTAATTATGGATGAGATGAGAAGCCTCTGGAAGATTTCGAGCTGACAAAATCAGTATCCAACTTTGAATGACAGAATCTAACTTGGGTTTTTAAAGCTTCTTTCTGATTCCCATAAGAAGGAGCAATGGCAGGGAGGCAAGGGTAGAAGCAGAAACGTCAGGTAGGAGAGTATCATCTTAATTTAGCCGTGACATCATGGTGGATGGGTCATGAGTAGAGTGTGAAGACTGAGACGGGATACTGGATATTTCTAAGGTACTACTAAGAGGATTTGCTAAAACCTCAGGTTTGCTGTGCTAGTTAACATTACAACACACACACAACATACACATACTCAATCACTCTTTAAAATATGTATATATTTAAAACAAAAAATGTTCATCTTTATAGTACCTGAAGTCACCTCCTGTGCCTCCAGATGGTGGTCTGTGAGAACCATATTTAGGAAATCCTGTTTTGCCTTTAGACAAACATTTAGTTTAGTGACTCGAGTTAAAATTCCTAAAATGAATTAAATGGTCAGGGATTCTTGGATTAAGAGGTGAGAGACTCTTAAATATTCTTGGCGACTCAAAACAGAAACTCAAAATAAATGACACATTTATTTTACTAGAACCTTGCAGAAAAAAGTTCTCTTTTTCTCCATCCGTGAGAAAGCAAATACTTTCTTGGTTGATTTTGCCCCAAAAATTTCTGGGATTGATTCCTCGCATCAGGAAATTTGTCTCAAATACTTAATAACCTAGATTTTATTTCCTTGGGGTATTATGTTGGTAACTGACGAAGCACCCCAAGAGTTCTTTCTTGTAGGAATAAAGGCAAAAGCAAGTTTGAAAATTATAAGCACCTACTGCTGTTGGGAAGGTACTATGTAAATGCAAAGAGAACAGAGTACTGCCCCCGCCCCTAAAAATTACAAGAATCTAAACATGTTTTATTCTTGCCATCACTTTATTTTATTAAAATGAAAATTAGTGTTCACAGGTATTAAATTTTCATTTTCCCCCAGAAAAAAAGGTGAAAATTTCTGCAAAAATTATAAATTTCCACAGCAGCAACTTCATAAAAATGTATGATCTTGCCCCTCAGGGTGCCTCCTCACTTGTTTGAAATGAAAAGCTGTTTGTACTCATGGTTGGAAATACACACATCAGGAAAAATTAATCATGCAAATATTTGCAAAGCGGGAACAGTAATTGTTGGGATTCTCTGCAGTGAGCTGCCGCACAGAACCACAGATAACAATGCTGGGAGAGAAGGCCAAAGGACAACCCATTTGAACAAAGCCAGGACAGAAACCTCGTCTACGGACTGACAGTGCTATCAAAAACATCCTGGATATGCTCCCTAAGAAACTAAGTTTTGACAGTCATATTGCCAAATATTATCAGAGTAAAAATAGTTTTTATTAAACATCTGCAAATCGCACAATGGTAGGCAAGATTTAGAAATTAGGACAGGAATTTCTTGTGGAGGGCGGCTATTTGCTCCAACCACGTTCTCCCCATCTTTATCAAAGGAGTATTATCATGAGGCTCCAGATTTTATTTTGCTATATAGTTTTCAAAGGAGAAGGGGGGCACTGTTTTTGTTTTCTGTAAGTCAAGGCTAATGTTAGTGGGAATTCTAAGTATAAATTAAAATGAAATGTAACTGTCACAACATGAAAGGGTAAAACAGTTGACTGGTTCCATTGGAAGACTATGACCAAGAAAATCGGGAAGGGACTTGCTGAGTCAAATGATGGCTCTGTGTATGAGCTGGAACACGAGGCTGGGTCTCTCTGTGTGCTGGGCACGAGACTTGCTTATAGCCCGAACAACTTCCTGAATGTATCTCTGCCTACAGCTCTTTGCCATCCCTCTGCTTACGAGGGATAGAAGGAGAAAGATAACAAATCAGAGGCTCCTAACACGACTGCCTACATAATGAGTGGAGCTCAGTGCAAAAGGAAGATGTGGGGCTTTTTGTTAAAAAAAATTCTTAAGAATCTCGAGATGGAAATAGTGGATCATTAGGCAAGCATGAGCCCTGTCTGACTGAACAGGGAGGTCACAGACCCATGAAGTTAGTTTTGATTCCTAATATAAGAAGTACAGGCTTCAGTGCAAGAATTTAATGACATCTTTTTGATACCCAGGCCAAATTGCGAATAGGACATCTCCTCTCTGGAAGGAGGGAACCGGGGGCTCACTCATACAGGTGGCTTTAAGACACATATTTAATAGGGCTTTCTGGATAGGGTGTTTTGAGAACTATAGAATCTCTGTGCTGTCTTTTAATTTCCCATTTAAAATGACCATCTTGGGAAGAGGAAAAAGCCAGTATTAAAACTGCTAACTGTTAGAAATCTTTGTATCTTATTAGAAATTTGAAGGCCACAGGCACCTTCTAAGTTACCCAACAGCCTCAGTTGCACGTGTGGTCTTCGTAGCATCAATGCCATGCCCAAGAGGCTCCTGCTAAGACCCTCTGACTCCCTCTGATCCTGAATTCTCTCCTCTTTAGTAATTTTATGTAAACATCTATTATCCATTTCAGAGAGGTGTCCCAAAGAAGGCATGAGAAATTACCATAAACAATACAATTCAATCACTCCAAAAGAAGTAAATAAAATGACAGACCAGGCACAAAGAAAATGGTATTTTATACAGGCTCTTTGTTGAACCTCTCCTTGTGTTCTGATTTTCATTTAGTGATCATACAGGAGGATTTCCTAAGCATCCAAACCACTACCCACTACTATAGGGTGTATCCAACAATTATAGTGATTGCTGCTTACAGTGATCAAGGTTTCTTGATTTGATGAAAGTCTGCCAATTTTTGAAGTAAGAGAGAAAAGGACATTTTGTTTTTTTGTGATGAATCAACAGTCAAAAATAAGATATGATTTCTCGATCAGGTGTCCCTTCCTCTATCCAATCAGCTCAGGAACACCAATATTCTCACCTAAAATTCAGATAAATAAAAGATGAGATGTTCCTCTCATCTTCCTACTTGTTACTTAGTGTATCTTCGAGACTGACCATGGTGACCAAGTTGTGCTGTTTTCACCCATGATGGAGGGGGTGGAAACAGCATGACCTTGCCCTCACCCTTAGTGCGGGTGACCCTATGATTATGGTGTCAAATGGATTCTAAACAGTCAACTCTCCATTATCTGCACTGTCAATCCTCTGGCGTAAATTTTGCTTTCATGTTCTGTTGGAATAATTAACTTGATGTGTAGGCACAATGAACTATCTTTTGTTTATTTTTACGTCCTGATGCAGCCCGCCACCCCAGCAGGAGGATGTCAAATCCCCACACTCAATTACCTTCTCCAACCTGGGAAAGGTGTGAGAAGTAAATAGAGTCAACTCCAGGAAAAAAATCAAGTTTTATTTAAGCTGATTCATCATATGAATTCTCAGTCGACTCTAGTTTTTGGCACAGAATAGGGAGCAGTGAAGAACTCTGTGTAAAGAATAGAGTGGAGTAGAACTTTTAGCTTCTCCGACCCACATCAAGGCAACCCCACATGGCTTCATGATGGAATTTGTGGTATAGGCATAGCTCCTGACAGAAGGACAGGGCTGACTCCAGAAATGATGGACAGCAAGAAAGAAGTCTCCATATCTTGGATTCTGTTAATTCCATAAACATCACTATCAGGAACCTCCAAGACACTGTATACAAAAATTTTATTATTACATCTGATCTTCCCTTCATTAATCTTATAGAAAATCTCCTTATGCTGAAGTTCACTTATTTCAGCTTGTTTTAACTCTTCATAAGACACAGGTCTGTGTGGGGGAAAAATGTAAAGCTAAAGAGAGTCAAAATGAAAGAAGCAGTCGCAGCCAGCAGCCTCAGTGTGCATCTCCCCCATGAATAAACACCAAACAAGCAGCTCCTGTTTTTTGAACTACAGAAGACATAGGGTTTGGACTCATTCTGCAATGATTGCTTAGAAGTGTGGAACTTAAATGTCTACCAACGAAGTGCTATAAATTCCCAGAACATCAGACAAATCCTTATGATTGAGAACACCTGTGATGTCAAATGCACATTCTGAAACTATGTGATCCTGCTCCCCTCCAATTAGTTAAATAATCCAAAAAATACATGGGTGGACATTGTCTATCAGGAGGCTCTCACCCAGGGAGAAAACTAACTGTTGCGCCATTACAAATGCCTGTCTTTGTCCTCATCAGTTTAACTGGGAACACCAGAAGTCCATTTAAATTTTGGTATCTTCTTGATTAACTAAATTAACCGATTTCTGAAGGCTTTCATATCTAGAGGGGAATGTCAAATTGCCCTGAGGAAGAGCAGATCAAATCACGGAAGATAATGTCATTAGTCTAAAATGTAATGCCCATTGCCTTGTTCTTCTCAACCACTGCGACTTATAAGACAATACATTTTTCAAATTAGCAAAAAAAGCAGAGACAACGTTAATCATCCAAGCTAGATCCTTTGACTGCAGAGCTGAACTTTCCTTCAGGCGATGCTGTAGACTTCTGAAAAGTTCAGGGATCTCTCTAATTAACTGTCTAAAGGGAAAAGAGAGGATTTAATACTTTATTTTGCCAATCCCAAAACATCAGTGGTATGGCCAGAGCTCTTGGTATCACTGGGACTGCACATCTACCTACTCTATCTTGTTAGGAACTTTTTGGTCTTTCATATGACAATGACTTGCAATGTGTAGTCACTGTCTCCTGGCAGGGAGTAAGGCGGGGAGAGAGGGGTAAAAAGCCCAGCAATTACTGTGCAATACTCAAATCTGCCTGCCAACAGGAGAACAGTGATTTGTGAGACACATCAAGAGGTGCTGGCAAGATCAATCTTCGGAGATCCCTCTGATAGAGGAATAATGAGTTGACAAAGACCAATGTTCAGTTGGGTCCAAGCCCAATAAGATTACTGTTCAGCATCATCAATATTGTCTCTGTTTGGAACTGACACAATCAGACTGGAATCAATTGTATTTTCCACAGCACTGTCACACATGATTTTTAACTTTGGCTCACAACTCTGTAGAGGAGCTTGCAGATGTTGGCAGATTTTTGCTAACTTACGGATGTCATTATTAAGTAGGAGTTGCACCCCACAGTAATTTGTGGTTCAGCAGCGTTTCTCTAAGGTCTGTATATTGAAGAGAGAAGACAAGGAGGAAGAGGTGGAGATGGGAGATTAACGAGAAGAATTTTTCTGTTTCATCCCCCTCCTTTTGTTTTTATTTTGTTGTTTTTGTTGTTGTTGTTTTTTGTTTTGTTTTGTTTTTTAGTGTAATGACCAAATACCATATGTAAATGGATACGCTAGTCCTTAGCTTCAGCTTAATTTAAGATGGGGATCAAAGATTTTTACTGAAACACAGAATCATGAAAATTTTTCTGCTATGAAGCAACATAACAATAAAATTGTTATGTTTCACCATCAAAAGACAGAGGGTATACGTAGATGGCTCTGTATAGAAAATATTAGAAGTTTTTCAAGGAGTTGGAAAATCTAATAAGCAATTTGATTTTTAAACAATCCCTGCAGTCTCCTCCAGTGTGTTTTATAAGTCATTATTCCCACCACAGAAAGCTATCAACTTTGTATTTCATGAGATCCATTTGGTCCTTTAGCCTTGCCCATATGGGCGTCCTAGGCCTGATATTAACTTACTGATCAAGTCATCCAGAAACACAATGTGGCTCATGGTCATAGAATTATATGCCAAAAAAAATGCAAAAAGGGACAGGAGCTGGATTTCTCTTTTGCCACAAGTATATGTAACAAAATGGCTCTGCTGTATTTTCCCCATTGAGATACATCTAAACGTAAATTTTGTGCGAAGTAAGTACCTTAGACAATTAAATTTGCAGGGCAGGATTCTCCAGTTTAATAGGCTTAAGTTTTACCTAACAAACTCAGGCCTTTAAACCATTAAATCTGTCAGAATCATCAAATCTAACCACAGTCACTATAGGGTGTCTCTCTCCAGTCCAGGATGACACCAGTGTTCTGGAATTTTATGTAAAACAGACATTTATAGGGGCCTCTCTGGTCTCTGATCACCTCTGACATGGTCTTTGTCCAAGCTCATGTGGCCCCTGAGATGCAGACATGAGTTTACTCTTTCTTCTTAGGCAGGATAGCTTTGTGGAGCCTGGGAAACTTGGTACCTATGGTCCAGCCTTCTTAGGTGGATCGTGTAGTCATTTCCTCCTGATGTCCTGCTTGCACCCCAAGGCTCCATGAAGAAGCAGAACACCACTTCCAAAGTATCCCAAACTTCTGCTGCTTCTCTCAAAGGGCTTCCCCTTCCCTTTCATACTCACTGAAGCAACCATTCCCCCTCCTGCCCTTCAGGGCTCTCACTTCTCTCCATTTCCCTGGTGTGACCCCCTCAAAGAGGTTAGGTTAGAAAACAAAGCAGAAAAGGTACCAGTCCCTGGGGCCCTTTGATTTTTTTATTCCATCACAAAGGACAAAAGAACAATAAGGCCATCTCAAAATGGGGTTGGAAAAAATGAGAACAAAACACGAATTAAAATCTTAGTAAATTATCCTGTTATGCCTGCAGCTAGCTAGGTAGCCTTAGAAAAGTCCCACCTTAATTCCAGATCTAAAAGAAGCAGAAAAGTAATACTTGTGAGCATCCAAGGAGGGCAAGCATATGAAAAGGTTTTGTTGAGGCTAAAATATTAGCAGCAGCAGTTATTTTTCATTGTTTCGTGTTCCTTGGAAAGCAGGTAGCAATTTGCAGCTGAGAGGTAGAAGAGAAAGAAGAGAGTGCAGGCTTCGATATACTTGATTTCTTAGGTGGCTTGGATCTGGTCTGAACAGACCACCCTATTGGGTTCCATGCTAATAGCCCTGGGGACTTCGCAAAGGCCTCATGCTCAGCACTCCCCTAGTGAACTAAGAAATGCCACTTGCTCCATTAAGCAAACTCCCATAGGAGCAGCTCCTTTCTCAGGGGGGTCCCTGACATCAGCTCAGCCTTAAATATTATGAGCTCTAGGGAAATAGGCGGGAGGAAATGTCAGTGTGTATATTTGGTTTGAATCTCTGTGTGTGCAGCACTGAAGACCTGAATATCCCTGGAGGGTATTTAAATAAATGCCAATGTGCAGGGCTGGCCTTATGTATAAGTGGATCAAGTCTCTGCCTATTTGGTTTAAACACACCAAAGCATCTCTGACTGAATGTGGAACTCCTAGCAGGTGCTTCTCTAGCCCAGGAAGTACTTACTTAAGGAAATGTTTCATTTAACTTGGATCAGCTATTGCTGAATATCTGACGGATGGATAGATAGATGGATAGATGACAGAGGGATGATGATAGATATAGATAGATAGATAGATAGATAGATAGATAGATAGATAGATAGATAGATAAACAGCAAGGGTTGGTTTATCTGACCATCACACAGCAGGATCTCGTGTCCTGAGAATTCAAGACAGAGGAAGAACACATTAACATGTAAAAAGAAGGGAAGTCAAAGGGGTTGTGGTGGGGAAGGGGGTGTGGTGAGTGCTCAGTGGAGCAGGTAGCAGACCAAAGCATCTAGAGGATAGGTAGCGGTCCCAGGCACCAGGTCTGAGAACAATAAAAGGAGATAAAGTGCCAACTGGGGGCATAAAAGCAGAAGTACAAAAGAGTTGCCTCTGCCACAAATGCTGGCCAGAGTCTTTCCCCCACTCTCTTTCAATTCAACAGAAATTAATTATGAGCATCACAGTCATATGTGTTCAACTCATAAAATTGTGAAAACCTGGCCTGAAAGGGAGATTCAAACACTAGGAACCGCATATCTGGTCTGTAGTTCAAGTCCACTGTTTATTTGTCACATGTTCACATCTTTTTTAAATAATTTTTTTATTATGTTATGTTGGTCACCACACAGTACATGATTAGTTTTTGATGTAGTGTTCCATGACTCATTGTTTTCATATAACACCCAGTGCTCCACGCAATACATATCCTCCTTAATATCCATCACCAGCTCACCCATCCTCCCCTTTCTCTCCCCTCTAAAAACCCTCAGTTTGTTTTTCCAGAGTCCGTAGTCTCTTGTGGTTCATCTCCCACTCTGATTCCTCCCCTTTCATTTTTCCCTTCCTTCTCCTAATGTTCTCCATTCTATTCTTTATGTTCCACAAATAAGTGAAACCATATAATAGTTGTCTTTCTCTATTTGACTTATTTCACTAAGCATAATTTCCACCAGTTCCATCCATGTTGACACAAATGTTGGGTATTCATCCTTTCTGATGGCTGAATAATATTCCATTGTATATATGGACCACATCTTTATCCATTCATCTCTTGAAGGGCATCTTGGCTCCTTCCACATTTTGGCTATTGTGGACATCGCTGCTATGAACATTGGAGTGCATATGGCCCTTTTTTCCCCTACATCTCTACCTTTAGGGTAAATACCCAGTAGTGCAATTGCCGGGTCATAGAAAAGCTCTGTTTTTAACTTTTTGAGGAACCTCCACACTGTTTTCCAAAGTAGTTGTACCAACTTGTATTCCCACCAATAGTGGAAGAGGGTTCCTGTTTCTCCACAACCTCTCCAACAATTGTTGTTTCCTGTCTTGTTAATTTTTGCCATTCTAACTGTTGTAAGGTGGTATCTAATGTGCTTTTGATCTGAATTTCCCTGATACCTAATGATGTTGAACATTATTTCATGTGTCTGTTAGCCATTTGTATGTCTTCTTTGGAGAAGTGTTTGCTCATGTCTTCTGCCCATTTTTTGACTTGATTGTTTTTTTGGGTGTTGAGTTTGAGAAGCTTTTATAGATCTTGGATACCAGCCCTTTATCTGTAGTGTCATTTGCAAATACCTTCTCCCATTCCCATGGGTTGTCTCTTTCGTTTGTTGACTGTTTCCTTGGCTGTGCAGAAGTTTTTATCTTATGAAGTCCCAAAAGTTCATTTTCACTTTTGTTTCCCTTGCCTTTGGAGATGTGTTTTGAAAGAAGTCACTGGGGCCAATGGCAAAAAGTTTACTATGTATGTTCTCCTTTAGGATTTTGATGGGTTCCTGTCTCACATTGATGTCTTTTTCCATTTAGAGTTTATCTTTGTGTATGGAGTAAGAGAATGGTTGAGTTTCATTCTTCTGTATATAGCTATCCACATGTTCATATCTTTTACATTTTCTGAGTCTCAGTTTCTTCTGGAAATTGATAATACTATCTGTTGGGTTAGCGCAGATCTAAGTATATACCTAAGGGATCCAACTATTTCCTTCACTGATAACATGTAGGAAAATGAACAACAGACTCCCCTTCCACTATTATTCTTGCAATAAGATATAAGAAAATGGGTTAACAAAGGATGGCAAAGGATGACAAACCCAACCCAGGCTCACTGTTGTGTCTATCTCCTGCTTAGACTCCAAAGTGGAAATCCTACGTTAGATACTCTAGTTGCCTGTCTTACCTACATGTTTCCATGGTCTTTACATGTGTTTTCCACAAATCCATTGATGAGCAGCTATGATGAAGGCCCCAAGGAAGGTTCAACTCCATGCAGGGATCAATATTTACAAATGGTACTTACTTTACAACCTTTCTGCTCTTTGAAGTTCCATTTCTGAGGGTGAGAGACTAAGGATTGAAATTAGGATTGTTCAATGAATCACTCCGAACTTTGTTTGACTTGCTATAGAGTAGTTCTTAAGCTATAATATTCATAAAAATCAGCTGGAGAAAACACAATTTTTAAATGCAGAGGATTCCTGAGACCTCTCAACCTCAAGGTTTTATTTTCTCTTATGAACTTTCCAGAAAATACCCAGGATTAAGAACTATTGCCTCTTCATTTTTTTCTCACTGTAATTTAATATCATCATTTTCTGCTCCATATGCCAAATGTCTTGAGCAGATAGATACAATTTGGTGTTATTTTTCTGAGGGTAAGTGGCAAAATAGCATTGTAGAGAATTTTTCAGAGTTATCCTAGCCTTAACATTACTCCAGAACCTCAGTTTTCCTAGATAGTATAAACATTATAATAAAACACAGATTTAAATATTATATATTAATTTTATGCTCAAATAAAATTATTAACATGTTTATTTATATGCATTTTTATATATCCTCAAATAGCAAAAGGAATGGGATTTTGTTAGCTGCTTTGCTTAAGTCAGCATATAACTCCTTGGCCCAATTTTCTTTATCTGCTATAGCCAGCTTTACGGATTATTGTTATAACTGGAGAAGAACTAAAGTGAAGGAACAGAAAATGAGGTAGCGTATTTATTTCTTAGCTTGTGATTCTAGGTAATTCAATGGTCCCCCCATTGAGTCATTTCCCCAGCTCTCCCTGAATCTGAGAGAGAACTCTGGCAGCCTGAAGATCTCGTATTGGCCACACCTTCCTCATCCTCCCCATAACAGTGTGAGCTGCCAACCTTAACAATAAGAGAACATGGAATTTCTCATAAGTCATAGCTCTGTGCTTCATTTTAGAGAGAGGCAGGATAGCAGAAGGGTGAAGAGCATGGCTCTGGAGACAGACAGTTCTGGTTCAAGCCATCACTCTGCCATTTATTAGCTACGAGACCTCTCTTTATCTCAGTTTCCTCCTTTGTAAAATGAAGATGACAATAGTACATGTCCCACAGGAATTCTGTAGAATTAAGTGAATTAATACTTGCAGAGCATTCAGAACAATGTCTGGGATATGGAGAGCAACAATTAATGTTAGTTATTTTATGAGAAAATATAGGTGCTGTGTAAAAAATTAAATACTTTATATATGGGATACTCATTATGGATATTAAATGTTATTATTTATTAAAATGCTAAGTTAGGTTTTAAAATTAAAACCACTAACAAATTACACTTAAATAATTTAGAGGCTAATAATATGAAAAAAGATTTCTAGGAGGAGTATGTTCAGAACTTTTTTTTTTAATTCTACAGAAGAATTATAGAGTTACTTTGGTTAATTGAGACAAAATAAACATAACAGGGAGGAAGGCAAAGCAGAGCCAGAACCACAGACTGAAAGGAATTCTAGACGAGGAGATAAAACACATCAGTTAAGGGCAAGTCAATAAATGGGCATTAGGACAAACGCTAAAGGATCTAATATCACCGAATATGGAATGTAGGGTGATGATCCAAGACCTATAATCAGCAAGATAAGAAAATCCAGGTAATGGTAACTTATTCGTAATCTAGCTAGATAGGCCTTGGGAGAGATCTGTGAGCAGGTATGGGGAACAGGGTGATCTATTAGGGGATAGAAAGCAGGGTCCCAGCTCAGAGCTGGGATCAATGATCAAACTCTTGCCATTGCAGGGGAATCTGTCTAGAATAAAGGATTCAACTCTTCTTACGATGCCAAGGCAGGAACTCAGATCTAGGGAAGAATGAAGATTGATTTATAGGAACTGGAGCATAACGCGAGAGCTAGTTCCCAAACCAGTGTTTAACTGGATCTTTCGGAGAAAGACCTGAGATTTAGAGTTTACCAATTTCCATAGTATAAATACTTCTGATGTGCTGATTTCAAGCTAACTATGTGACATCCACTAGACTGCAAAATTCCTAAACCATTAACAAGTGTCAGTTCCAGCATACAACAGAAGCTTGGTTTTCATTGAGGGAAAAGATGAAAGACTGATAAAAGCTCGAAATATCGATGCTGAATCCCAAAATAATAAGTTTGACCACCTTCATTCCTCTTGCCAAAGGTCAGGTTTGATCCTGAAAGACTGGGCAAGGTTGAACTTTCAAGTAGGGCAATCAGGTAGCCCCAGTGAAAAGAAAAGTGAGCAAGCTTGACCCAAGCTGGGATGACTATCCGACAGCTACCCTCCCCCAGGACTATCTTTTCTGCTTGGTATGGGCCAGAAAAAAAGGGAAACTATGTCATCCTGAGCTAGCAGCACAGGCTGGCCAGCCAGTTCAGGTTCAACACAGAAGTCTGGATCGGCAACAGAGACTCACCAATTAAGCATTTCCATGATAGAGACTGTGAATTGGTAAATGCTCTTTCAGCAAAAGACATGTTACCTCATTTCCCTGCTCATAAATTATTGTACTTTCTTCCAGAGTGAATTCTAAAAATCATTGGTGACAGTAACAGCATTAATAGTTAGCATTACTTGAGTAACTTCTATGTGGCTGGCATTGTTCAAGGCACTTTACTCTGTGGTTTCCATTAACCCGCATCAAAGTGCAATTCAAACATTAGTCCTTGAAGCCAGGGGCCCGTGGAGACACCTGAGGGGTCAAGTGTAGAGGAAAGAAAAGGCCCAGGCCCTGGGGCTTTGCATTCTTATTTCTACCGCAGAACATCTTCACTTACCTCTATTTATGTACCAAAGTTTCATGTAAAGTTCTTTTTCAAACAGAGATTCTATTGATAAAACAAATTTTTTTTTTGAAAAGCAACATAACAATCTTGTAGGGCTTTAAGGTTATATTTTTTCTTATTATAAAAAAAAATAAAAGTCTATCTAAGGTAAAAGACAAAATCACTTCCCTAAGGTAAGTATCATTAACCTTTTGTTGTATACCCTTCCAGACTTTTTTTAAAGTGCATATTACAGTAGGTTTTATTTTCTACATTTAACAGTGTAGGGAATTTATACTTGCCCAGAATAACACAAATGAGCCGGGATCCTAGCTCAGGTCTGTCTTCTATATTCCTATTAGGAAAAATAGGCAGTTACCTCCTATTCTCCATATACAAAGACCATATAAATCGGTCCCTTTGTCTTTCTATGAAATCCAGTGGTATGGCTAATGACAGCACTCACATCTGCCTAGTCTATTACTTATATCTGAGTCAATTGTCCCCCAGAGGAGGAAGCCCTACACTGAATTCCATAACATATAATACATACACATGGAAAGAGAGTAGACCAGATAGATGGTTTACATCCTGGCCCCATGGGCTCATACAGTTCTTAAATGGTATCTCTTCCTTAGGCCAGGCTTTTATCATTAAGCATTAATGCCATCTAAAAGAGATAAAGATTGTTATAAACTTTGAAAGGTTTCCAGAGCAAATAAATGCTAGCTTATCAGTTTCAGAGTCAAAGAATATTAAAATTAGATTAAAAATATACAATTAACCTAATACATTTTGAATCTGGACTAATTGTTTGAAATTCAAAAGGACCCCAGGATATTTTTCACTTGAAACACAGAAATAAAAAATTCATACTAAACAGGCAGAGTTTGCCCTCAAGGTTGAAAACATTAATCATCATGCATCTAACTGTTAACTGTAAAAAATCATTTTTCTTCTGATTTAAAGGGAATTATTTAGTGAGTGTTTTTAACTTCTCTGCTTTCTCAAGCACAGGCGGTAACACGGGGTCTGTTTCCAGGCTTCTCTGCCCCTGCACATCTCCCCTTCTCTACAAGGAGCTGCCTTTGATTTACAAGGGAGCTCCTGGCCCAAAGAAGAATACACAAAGCCCAGCAAGAAATGAGAGCCTGCTAGAAATGACACTGTGATTTAAGTACTAAATTCAGGAAATGATTGAATAGTCTTTCTAAGAAGGTATACATTAACCCCAAGTAAACATGAACTTGAAGTGACAGGTGAATTAGTAGAGATGAGTCTTCACAGAACTTTTCAAATTGTCTGAGAATCTGTCCACACAATTGAAAAGATCACCAAGCTAGAAGTACCCGCTTTACAGAAAAAGTTGACTTTCCATAGGATGGGCAGGAATATTTAATATCAGGAATGAAACAGAACCAATTAAATATACTTGATAGCTTTTTTGTGTAGCTTTCTCACTGTGTCAAGCCATTTCAACCACCTGAGTGACCTGTAACTGGGCTTGGACTCTTTAGTATTGAAATTTCCTCAAGTGGGATCCAAGACAGCTTTCCTGATACAAAACTATTTTCTACAAGTAATGTTGGAATAAGACTCAAAAAGATTCATCATCTCTGACTGTGGGGCTGATATAAGGGAATTTCAGATTCTTTTTTCAGTCTGGTTCTGGACAACATCCTTGCACTACAGTACTGTGGGTGACATCTTTCCCCTTGTAAGTAGGAATTTTAGACAAATATCCATTACTAATTAGAATTTTTTTGTCTTTCAAGCTGCAATATAAAAATATATTAAAAGTGTTTTATTATATGTCAAATCTAATTTTCAAGATGAGCCTACTTTCGTTCTCTACCTAAATATTTGGAGCCACAGAGTTTGCTGTAAAATATGAGGATTTTAGGCAGTAAATGTTTAAAGTCACTTCATTCTTCTACACTGATTACAGAATGGAACCACAAGAGAATAATGTAGGAAATTTTTACATATAATTATTATAAGGGATACATCTCACACTAGTAATAAGGACTCGATAGGATTTTAGCCAAATGTCTAGACAGATGCTATCTTCTGGAATTAACCATCATCATATTTGTGACTAGTGAAATAGGTCATTATTCTACCCTTAATACTATAGTAGATGATCAGAAATTATAGCAACATGTCCATTTTTTAGGCTAGGTAATTCTCCTCTTGAGGAGGTCTAGAAAGTTGAACAAAACAGGAAAAAAAAAGTATGTTTAAGGAGAACTAATAAAATAGCTAAGTAGCAAAAATTAACATGCCTGGATCTGGGGAAAAACAGAGACCCAGGGAAATGTGTGCATTTGGGGATGGATTTTCCTTTGAAGGCATTGTTAATTCGAGAAGGGGACTCCTCATAAGCATAGGGGACCACTATGTTCTTTAAGCATGAGAATCTGGAGGCCTCTAAGAAGAAGGGCTCTATGAACTCCCTGGCTTTGGGTTAGGATCTGGAAGAGCTGTATTCTAAGAGCAAGGGTAAACTAGAATTAGATAAGGCTTTAGTTTGACTGCAGGCCAGCGTTAAAGAATCTCAATGCAAGACACTGCATTAACTTTTCTGAATGCGAATTCTTCCGGAGTGTTTTCCAGGCATCTGGAAAAAGCTTATCTAGAAGGCATCATCCTAGTCTTCATATTATTTCTGAAAACAATTTTTCACATATAATATCCAGTGTACCAAAAATAAAGTAAAATTAAAAAAAAGACTAACTAGGGACAGGCAGATACAAAAAAAAAGTAGTAAAAACACAAAAAATTAGAAACAGTTTCACAAAGGATCAGTATAGATCCTGTTGATCTCTTTAGCTATAGATGATACAGTTAGAAGACCTAAAGCTTAAAATATATAGTTGGAAGTCTATAAAAAAGAAAAAAAGAGAGTGAAGCAGGAGCAACATTTAAAGGTACAATACACCAGCAGACCTATAATAAAGAAATACTATAAGATTTTCTTCAGATGAAAGAAAATAATTTCAGATGGAAGACTGGAAACTAAGGGAAGACTGAAAAATCCATAGAACATGAATATTAGAGTAAATATTAATAAATACTGACTGCATAAAAGTAATTAATTTTGTTGACATATATACATACACACTAAAAAAGAGAATAAATGAAACTATTCACAAAGGTAAAAGCACCAATAAATATTAGACATTTATAAGTAAAGAATGCATGCTATAATCTCTAGAATAATCATTAAAAAAGTGCTTAACTTCCGTAGTAACAGAATCAAAGTAAAATTATAAAAAAATAATCACTCCAAAAGAAAACAGCATGGAGAAAAAAGAAACATGGAGCCAATGGCACAAATAGAAACTTGAAAACAGTAGATTTAATCCAAATATATCAATGAATGATATTAAATATAAATGTACTAAATGCTTCAAGACAAAGACTTTCAGATGATTACAAAAAATGAAATCCCAGCAAATACCCATTTTAAGGTAGATTTCTAGAATCTTAGGATGCAGAACTGTTAAAAGAAGAAAGGAAGGCTAGGGTAGCCATATTAATATTAAACTAAGTAGATTAAAAAGCAAAAAGCAGTACTAGAGGGATAAAGAGGGATATTATAATGATAAGAAGTATAATTTATTGGAAAGATTAATAATTCTAAGTGAATATGCACTTAACATAACCTCAGATATATAAAGTAAAAATTGACAGAACCAACGAAATGATAATAAAAGATTTTCTCAGTAATTGATAAAACACACAGACAAAAATAAGAAATTATGTGGAAACACTTAACAGTAAGATCATACAGAAACATAATTGAAATACATAAAAAACTGTGACCACCATTTCAGAATACACACATTCTTATCAAGCATATATAAAATTTTCCCCAAACTGACCATATCTTGGGCCATTAAGCAATTTCAACAAATTCCAAAAGCATGAAATCATACAGAATATGTGCTCTGATTTCAGTGTAAGTAAGCTAGAAATCCTTAAAAATAAATAATAAACTAGAAAATCCCCACATGATTGGAAATTCAGCAATATACTTCTAAATATTTCATGGATCAAAGTAAAATGAAAAAAGACATTAGAGAATATTTTTAACCAATTGATAATGAGATTGTGACAGATAAAAACATGAGGATGCTGCTAAAGCTATTTGCAAATGGAATTTATAGCTTTAAATGCAAATATTAGGAAAAAAGAGAAACTAAAACTCAATAAAACATCAGTTTTTAAAATTAGAAAAAAAGTAGAAATTTAACCTAAAGAGAATACATGGACGTACATAAAGAAAAAAAGGGAAAATTATAAACTAAATAAACATATAATAGAAAACATCCATAAAATTAAATTTGATTTTTAAAGGTTAATAAACCGTGATAAAACTAATAAAATTTTTTAAATCACAGGCATAAATAACCAATGTCAATATTAAATAGTGACATCTTTACAGATGCTACAGATATTAACAATATTATGTCTTTAACATTTTGAAAATTTAAGTTAAATAAAGGATATCCAGAAAAATTAACCTAAAACTGACAAAAAAATTAAATTTTTTAGTACATCATTGGTTTTTGATATAATGTTCCATGATTCATCAGTTCAATATAACACCCAGTGCTCATTACATCATGTGCCCTCCTTAATGCCCATCACCCGGTTACTCCATCCCCCCACCACCTTCCTTTCCGCAACCCTCAGTTTGCTTCCCAGAGTCAAGAGTCTTATGTGGTTTGTCTCCCTCTCTGATTTCTTCCCATTTGGCTCCCCCACTTATTGCAAAAAATTTAAATTTGAATAGATTTCCTGTTATTCATAATACATTAATTGGAGGATAAAAAACAAATTGCACTATGGAGTATCTGGAACACATAGCTAACAAAAGGCTCCTTTATGTAACATTTAAAAAAAAAAAAACAACACTCTGGCAAATCAACAAAGAAAAGATAGTCACTCACAAAAGACATAACAATAAACATATAAAAGGATGTTCAATTTCATTAGAAATAAGGAAAAAGAAAACCACAATAAGATACCACAAAAATGACTGTTACTTTAAAAAGAATAAAAGTAACTAATGACGGTAAGGAAGTAGGGAAATGAAGACTACTACTACCAGAAGTTTAAATTGGTACAGCCACTTTGTTTTTGTTTTCAAATTTTTATTTAAATTCTAGTTAACATATCATGTAATATTGGATTCAGGAGTAGAATTTATTGATTCATCACTTACATACAACATCCAGTGCTCAACACAAGTGCTCTCTTTAATAACGATCACCGTTCTAGCCCATGCCTCTCCTACCTCCCTCCATCAACCCTCAGTTTGTTCTCTATCTTTGAGAGTCTCTTATGGTTTGCCTTATCCTCTATCTTTTTTTTTTAATCCTTCCCACACATTCATCTGTTTTGTTTCCTAAATTCCATGTACGAATGAAATTATATGGTATTTGTCTTTCTCTGATTGACTTATTTCACTTAACATAATATAGTTTTGCTCCATCCACACCATTGCAAATGGCAAGATTTCATTCTTTTTGATGGCCAAGTAATATTCCATTATATATACATATACACCACATCTTTATCCATTCATCAGTTGATGGACATTTGGGCTCTTTCAATAGTTTGGCTATTGTTGATTATGCTGCTATAAATATCAGGTACATGTGCCCCTCTGCATTTGTATTTTTTTATCCTTTGGGTAAATACCTTATAGTGCATTTTGGATCATAGGGTAGTTCTATTTTTAACTTTTTGAGGAACCTCTATACTGTTTTCCAGCATGGCTCCACCAGTTTGCATTCCTACCAAGAGTGTAAGAGGGTTCCCCTTTCTCCACATCCTTGCCAACATCTGTGTTGTTAACTTTAGCCACTCTGACTGGTGTGAGGTAGTATCTCATTGTGGTTTTGCTTGCATTTCCCTGTTGATCAGTGATGTTGAACATCTTTTCATGTTAGCCATCTGGATGTCTTCTTTGGAAAAACATCTATTCATGTCTTCGGCCCATTTCTTAACTGGATTATTTGTTTTTATGGGTTTGTTACCCAAATTACCAAATTTGTTGAATTTGGTAAGTTTTTTATAGATTTTTAGATACTAACCCTTTATCAGATATGTTATTTGCAAATATCTGTTCCCATTACATAGGCTGCTTTTTAGTTTTGTTGACTGTTTCCTTTGCCGTGCAGAAGCTTTTTATCTTGATGAAGTCCCAGTAATTCATTTTTGCTTTTGTTTCCCTTGCCTCTGGCAACGTGTCTAATAAGAAGTAGCTACAAGGGGGATTAAAGAGGTTACTGCCTGTATTCTCCGTTAGGATTTTGATGGTTTCTTGTCTCACATTTAGGTTTTCAACCATTTGGAATTTATTTTTGTGTATGGTGTAAAGAGGTGGTCCAGTATTATTCTTCTGCATATTGCTGTCCAGTTTTCCCAACACCATTTGTTAAAGAGACTGTCGTTTTTCCATTAGGTATTATTTCCTGCTTTGTCGAAGTTGACCACGTAGTTGTAGGTCCATCTCTGTGTTTTCTGTTCTGTTCTATTGATCTCTATGTCTGTTTTGTGCCCTTACCATACTATCTTGATGATTGCAGCTTTGTAATGTAGCTTGAAGTCCAGAATTGTAATGCTTCCAGCTTTGCTTTTCTTTTTCAGGATTGCTTTAGCTATTCGGGGTCTTTTGTGGTTCCATACAAATTTCAGGACTGCTTGTTCTAGCTCTGTGAAAAATGCTGGTAGGACTTTGATAGGGATTACATTAAATGTGTAGGTTGCTTTGGGTAGTAATATTTTAACAAAGTTTGTTCTTCCTATCCATGAGCATGAAATGTTTTTCCCTTTCTTTGTGTCC
Organism: Procyon lotor; assembly: GCA_028646535.1. Taxonomy (NCBI): domain Eukaryota; kingdom Metazoa; phylum Chordata; class Mammalia; order Carnivora; family Procyonidae; genus Procyon; species Procyon lotor. The sequence continues at coordinate 54,103,644 of CM053609.1, forward strand.
TCTTCTTTCAACCACTTTGAAAAACAGGTGGGCATTCTCTTCTGAAGTTGAGTATACATATCCTCTATGTCTCAGCAATTCTTCTCATAGATATCCACCCAACCAGACTGCATGCCCATGTGCACCAGGGGACATGTGAAACATTGTTTATGGCAGCATTATTTGAAATAGTTCCAAACTGAAAACTAAAACTAAACTTTGACTGTAGGTGGTAAAACTAGAGAAAAGCACAAAAGTAAGGATGTTGGTTACTGTGGGTGGGAGGGAGGGAGAAGACAGTGGTTGGATTCTAAGACACTGCAATTGATACTTCTTCACCTATGTTGTGGCCACTTGGGGGTTTCCCTTGTGGTAAATCATGGAATTATACATGTTTGCTTCATGATTTTTTTTCTATATACATCTAATGTTTTAAATAATAGGCTTAAAATAAAATAATTATTTCAATACCTTAAAATAAAATAATTATTTCAATACCTTAAAATAAAATAATTATTTCAATACCTGAAAGAATAAAATTAAGTTAGTTTCTACTATTGGAAATGGTAATGGTACGTAGTCCTTGTTTTTGCTGTTGTCACTTGAATGAGCACATCCCATTTCATAGATAATTTCAGAAGATTATAAAATTGGGCAACTCACAAACAACTGCTAATTGGCATTTCTGAATGCAAGTCTGCAGAAAATTCCAATAAACGCAGTTTCATTTAAATTTGCCCTGTTGTCTGCTAGACATGGAGTAGGGTGTTTGGGTTAATCAAATATTCTGAATAGTAGAGCCACTCTATATCATACATTAATTACATATGTTAAGATGTTAGAATCCAGTTTTCAAAAAACCACTTTATACAAATAATACTAGGCATATTCAAATATTAGTAGTTTAAAAAGCAAAAATTTACCACATTTGCGTCCCTTTAGGATAATCATAAAAAGTATCAATTGTCATTTTACTGTTGACATACAGAAGGGTCAGGTAAACACAAGTTTTGGTTAATAGAATCCGAGGTAAGAGCATCCCTAGTTAGTGTGTTGAAGAACAATTGTAGTGTTTCCTTACCTGGAAAACTGAAGTTTCATCTAGACAGTATTCAAAGCACATTTTGCATTGAGTCTCAGTGATAAAAGAATTGCCTTTCTTCTTGCCTCTTCCCTCTGACATTACAATAATCTGTCCCAAACTGATTTGTGAAACCTTATTAGTGTATGAGTGCCCATGTGCCCATACACATGCATGGAGAATGGTTTTGGGTTTACACAGATTTTTAGAGTCTATACCTGTTTTTTATCTCTTCCAAAGACATATCAAGATTTCCGTTTAGAGGGCATAGGAGCCGTACACAGAAAGAGAAAGAATAGTGTAGTATATACAATATATTATATAATAGATATTATGGTGCCATAAATTCAAAGATAGTGCTACTATGTGTCCAAGACATTACAGTCCTCACATTAAAGAGATAAAGGTAATGTAAATTACTCTAAGGATGAAACAGCCCATTATCACCTTTGGCTGCTAGTTTTATGCCAACTCTGAAAGCTGTCTAAGATTTCTAATCTCTGTGCATAAGTTGAAATGTTAAAGTCTTTTTATGTTTTCTTTCCACTTGGTTTCAAAAACAAGGGTCCTAGAAAATGAATACAGCTTAATCTTGAGTTAGCCTAAAACTATCCTCTGTTCAACATCAGCATATAAACTTCCTAGCACACACGCACACACCCACTGTCTTGGGGGAAAAAAAATCTACTTCTAACCTAACTTGCCACATTTTTATTATCATGGCTAAAGTACACCCAGGACTTTTAGCCAACTTGTAAAATTTCAGTGACAGTCAAAAGTAAAACAGTTCAAAGGCAGGGTGAACTGACTCATAAAGAGCCCTGCCTCAGAGAACAATAGTAAATGGTGTCCTTCCAAGTTCAGAGACTAAGAAAAAGTTTGAGCTAAATCCAGATGATTTAAATTTTTCTCATGGAGAGAAAAGTGAATTTCCTCTACCTGTACTGTTCTATTCCTATAACTGAGTTTGACAGGGTCCTAGTTTAAATACAATAGAAACAAAGAGAGGAAGTTATGCTTAGTATCTTTTACATTTATGTCTTCAAGGTTGTTTGGAAATCATTTAGGCAGTTTCCCTTTCTCTAAATGTTCTCTTCCGCCATTTCTTTAACTGGAAGAGGTTGTTTTGTGTTGTGTTTTTTTTTTTTCATTTTATATACTGTACATTTCCAAAGTATATATGGTTCTGGGCATGGTATTTGCTTTCCTTAGAGATATGAATCGCTTTTGTTCATTTACCTTCTTTGAAATTCATTTCTAGTAGCTGCAGAGCTGCTGCTCGGAGTGTTAATAGGCTTCTAACATAGCTGTCATTTCAAGGAATAGGTGCCAAGCTTTCAGCAGCTTATTAACACTTATAACAGCAACCCCTATACTAAACAAACAAATTACACAGAGGAGGACACAAGCAAAATTAATGTGTATAAATATATATATTCATATGTATACATACAGACAGTATATACTTAGGACTCATCAACGTGTTTGGTTCCATACATGATTAGCCCAGAATTGGCACTTTGTTTTTTATGAATATTCACAGGGAGAAAGAGTGGATCGGTTTTGTATTTGGTCCCAAATGTGAGACGAATACAAACTGGTATAATTACTGAAAGATTTCCATCCTCTCAGCCCAGCGATGCTCTCAAGCCCCCAAAATTGCAGACTTGTGGTATTTCACATCATGGAACTGTGCTAACGTGATCTTTCAGCGCCACTTCATGGGGGATACTGCAGAGGAAGAAAAAGTGGAAATAAGCAAAGAAATACACCAACTGGCAAAACTACTGAGAAAGAAAGAGATGCAAATGCGAAAATGTGCTTCAGAGAGTCAAAATTTGCATTTGGATATGAACACTGGACGAACTCTCTGCAAACACAAATATATTCTTCCAGATGCAGGGGCAGACATATGTACAGATAAATATGAGAATGTATATTCACGCATGCTTGATATAAATATGTATAAATACACACATACACACACATACATACACATATGTATGTATATAGAGATACACTGTCCTTTACAAGTGTTTGTGTATTTAATGGTTTCATAAAAATTCTTAGCAGCTTTCTTGAAGGCATATTTCAATAAAGGCTCTAAATTTTACATTGTAGTAAAAGCTGACCTTTTTTTGAGTATGAAAAAAATCCCAAAGCCATTTATAATCATGTTGCAATATATTTGGAGGTTGTAAATATGTTAAATTCAACTTTTAAATCGGCTGGATAATTTTCTAAAATTTACTAAAATCTGTAGTATTACGGAGGATGGCTTGATGGCCTCTAGCTATCTTGCAAGATTTAATACGTGCTACTTTTATTGTCACTAATAATGACAGGTGGCATTATTAATTGTTCAGTAAGTACCAGTGCTGAGCTAGCAACTTTATAAATTGCGCATATTACCCCAAATGTTTCTAGTATCTCCAGACAACTTTCAAATCTGGGAAAGTGAGAGAAATTCAAAACAGAAAAGCCAAATTTAGTGCTAGAATTTAGGCTAATTAAATAATGATTGAATTTTCCAAAACAAACAAATTCCTCCCTAACACTATTTTTGCTGGACTAGCTGTAACTTGACATCATAGTTGGAAGGGAAATTATTTTTAATCCCATAATACAAGATAAGATGTGACTTCAAGAAACTCTGTTACAGAAAATGTCCAGATCATAGCGTTCAAACCTAGGAGCGACTATATGAACCTCTTAACACGTTCTTGCCATAAATGACACAATTCAAAGGAAATGATTAATGACTTCCAGCAGAGAATATTATCTTTTCAAGGTAGATATAACATGTCATTAATGAAGTCCCAAATTTTGATGTCCATTCCAGGGTTCTTCCCACCACATTCTTCACATTGGCTTTCGTCTCACCCCTGTCCCTGTCTAGCAACAAATTTGTAATACCACTTTTGATGCATTCTTCTTGTTTGAGTACTTCAAGCTGTTTTTTTTTTATACCTTCGGAGCCTTTGAAAACTAAAGAATTCCTTTCACGTGATGCTCTGGAAGTCCTTTAGTCAATTATGCTCCTAACTACTTCTTTCACTTCTAGACATCTCAGATCACACTAGTATACATACGGGCTACTAACAGCATTATACAACAAGCTATTAAAAGACCACGTCCTCTAGATGCAAGGTCCTTGGGAGGAGTCTGTGCCTTATTTATCTTTGTTTCCCTATGCCAAGTACAGTACCCTGTGCATGAGAGCTGTTCCATAAATGATGAATTAATAAAAAAAAAAATCAGTGAATAAAGACCAGGTCTACTCTGCATGCACTAATCTGTCTTGGCTCTTACTGCTTTAGTCAAATCCAATTTTATTTTCCCATAAATACCTGCTTCTAGTTCTAACGATGATCTATTCCTTAAGCTAATGCCAGAAAAAGAGGAGTGTCTGAAAGTCAGAACCTCGTCTCTCTCTAAGAACTTCTCCTGTTTCTTTGCCTGAGTAAATTGATGCCTACAAAAAATAAATATGCAGTAGGGTCAGGGCCAAGGGTCTTTTTGTACGATTTTAGTAAAAACATATTTTTATAGAAAAGTATCTGCAATAGTCTCCCAAGAGTTTGGTCAAATCACCCCAGAATTTGGTTTTCAATGACAGTTACATGATATATGTGTGAAAATAATGGGCAGTGGTTTCAGATTATGAATGTTATTTCGGTTGACATGCCCAGCAACTACCATGATTTTAAGGTGGTAGAACAAAAGTAAAAATAAATAAATAAATGAATGAAAAGGAAGAAAACAAAAACAAAACAACAACCATAAAAAATTATAGCTATATTTTTTACAGAAACTACTCAAGCCAGTTTGGAAAGGCTGAATGCCACATGACCCATAAAATATGAACTTTCAGTTTTCAATCAAACTGAGGAAAAGTTGCTCTGCATTTCCACTGGAGTATTTTTAATGACGTCCCCTATAAATATATACATGGTTGGACTCTATGATTATAACACAGTAATAAAGGTCTATAGCAAAACCTGTTTTCCACCTCACCATTGTTTATGCTATTTTAATAAGTTGAACAAACTTGGGAGACTAAGAAAATGTCACTTTTCCAACTCTGCTAGGAAGAAATCTGACAACCGCAACATAATCATTGAAATGCTGCAATTTGTTAAAATGCTCCTAATAATTCTTTTTCTGACCTTTATTCAAAAGCTAAAGCATGATGCAGAGAGAGAGATTGAGGGAGAGAATTAGGCTAATGATGATTAACACATTGCAGAAGGGAAAGTTACCACAGTGTTTAATTTCAAAGTCAAAGTGCTAGGGAGCTGGCACCTTCACAGAATCTCTGATCATGGAAGGGAGCAGGAGTTTGAAAAGAGTGCAGAAAAGCATAGCCTTTAAAATAATGAACAGCTTTCCCAAGTCTTGCCATATTGGTAAAACACCCATATACCGTACATGTATACAATTCCCGGGGGCTTATAAATTAATTGAGTGACAAACGATTATACCCTGAGTGATAAAGGTCCAGCACTACGATTATCTTTATGGATAATTGGGGCCATAAAATAGTTCTAAAGTACCTTTTATTTGTCATTTGTTGACAATTCAACCGACTCTCCTGTCTGCCATCCTCCATATTTAATGGGTCCCTATCGAAGTATGCAACACACGCATTTGTATGGGAAGAATGTCTTCATATTGTTATGCCATTGCATATCCTTTACTTCCTTATGTTGTTCACCAGTCTACCCCCTGCTCTTTTTTTCTCTGACACCTCTGAGATGGTACCCATAGCAACACCCCTGAGAAGAAGGTGAAAGTGAAGATGCTGAAGTCATCCCAGCACTCAGTGCTGACAATGCCAGTCATTAATGCAGCAGCTTCTGCCTTCTCAGATCTCCCTCGCTCCTCTCTAGTCTTGTTTGCCTCCAGTAGCAGCCACAGAGCTCACTCACAGAGATCCAGAGACTTGCTGTTAATGATTTGTCACTTGTTTAGAACACCTCAGGATGGCAGCTCTGTATAATCTGCCCTCAATGGCACTGCCAGGTTGCATTAGGAAACAATTACCCAGTTTATGACTAGTAAAGTAGGCACTGGAATTTCCAATTAAACTCCCATGTTTCCAAAGAAGCCTCGGTGCCCCTGTATTTGAGGAAAGGAAGACGCACCACCATTACGGGTAGTTTGATCCACTCCTGCTTAAGAAGCCATATGAGAATCGGTGCCCTCTAGATTAAAAAACAGAGCAACAGAATGTAGAGAATGGTTTTATGCAAATTCACTTATTACATTCTCATCCTTTGTTAGGATCTGGGTAAAATGAAACAATGGACACAGTTGTCTAAATGCTTTGATAGTAGAGAACCAAAAAAACCCCAAAAAACAAACCCAAAAAAACCCGCCCTAACATCTAGATTTATTACTTCAGTCACTGTGCTCCTGTGTGTGTTTGTGAATGTCCATGTGTGTGTGAACACGTGACCCAGAGAGAAAAGAAAACAATGATTGTAGAATTCTTTCTTTCTTTTACATTTTGAATACATTTATCATGCTAGAGTCTGTAGATTTTTATCAAAATGAAAAGTATATCTTACTGTAAAAAGCATCCATTATTGAAAGTTTAAGATCAAATATAACTTGTAAAATTGACTAATTTAAAGTGTAATTACATTGAACAGATCTTGACTTAAATGTACCCCATAGTTTGAAGTCATTATAGTTATTGAAACAGAATAAGGTTTTTTTTTTTAATAGCTAAAAAAGGTCAAATGTTATTGAACTTCAACTCCAAAAAGTTACAGTCTGGAGTTTCCATACAATGGGTTTCATAATATCAAATGATAATAATAATAATGACTTAGAAACTTATTAAAAACTCCAGAAGAGTACACAGATACTTAATAAAGGCCTATGTATGCAAATATCACATACTCTTACATCCTTATTCTGCCCCCTCCCAATAGAGGAAGAAAACTAACCATTTATCAGTAGCAGTGTGAAAGGAGAAGATTTATCATTTTAAATTTTTCATTGCAGATGGTTTTCATTTTAAAAGGCAGGGAAGCGATTTTTTTGAAATCATTTTTTTCCCTAATGCAATTGAGCCAGACATTTCTCGTAAATCTTGTTGCTTTAGTAGACAATACTCAATTCTCTAAACTTTATATGCAATAGCCAAGGTTTTCTGTTTTTTTTTTTTAAGATGCCCACCTCCCAGGCATGAAAATGAAAGCCACCTGAAAGGTGGCATCATATCCAAAGTATGGTATCCAAAGACCACTCCCTTCTCCTTAGCTCATTAACTCACAGTGCATCAGATATTCATCTTTTCGCCCAAACAAGATTACGATTTTCAATAAGTTTTTAAAAGGTTTCTTTCTTCCTTTTTTTTTTTTTTTTTTTTTGGTAAATAGCAGGAAAATAAATGTGTCTGCCAGTCAATATATCTTTTGAGTCAAACGGCAAAATGCACCCAGTGATTCATTGAGTTCGTTGAGTCAGGGAACCAAGCGAAAAGCAAGCCAGGGGGAAAAAGCAGGGAGGAAATGTTGCCTTTGTAATTAAAAAAGAAAAAAAAGATACATTCAATATTGGATTTGAATTTCCTGCATGATGCTACCCTTTCCATAAATGGAAACACAATTTGGAATTTGTAGTACAGCATTAGATATTTTCTTTTTATTTATTTATTTATTCATTGAGATAGAGAGAGAGAGAGAGAGAGAGAGAGAGAGAATGCAAGGAGAGACAGGGAGAGGAAGAAAAAAGCCGAAGCACATTCAGAATCCGAAGCACACTTGGCACTGAGCAGAGCCCAACACCTGGCTCGATCCCACGACTGTGAGATTAAGACCTAAAGCCAAAATCAAGAGTCGGGTGCTTAACCAACACAGTCACCCAGGCGCCCCAGCATTGGATATTTTCACTGAACAAATGGCACAGTGGTACTGTGCTGATTAGATTCACTATTCATAAAGTACATTTGCTGTCAGTTTTTGAGGCCTGCAGCATGCCTAAAATCAAAATGCTCCTTGAAGTGCCATCAATTGAAAAAAAATACCACCAATCAATCATCTTTACATGTAAAGTTCAGTGTTTTATGTATATATATACATACATATATATATAAAATATGTATATAATACAGTATCTTCTAATGGGAGATTCCTTCACCATTTGCCCAGATTAAGAAATGTTACTTTTTTAGATGCTGAGGTTGGGCTCTTATGACCATTTATGTTCTCCGCTTTGAAGATAACATGGTTTGAATAAAATACAATCACTTGTTAGCATGTATTCTGTAAGCTCCAAGTAAGCAGATCCAAAGATGAAGTCCATCTAAGATTTTACTAAATCAATATTCCTATTTGCAAATGTGTCAAAGAGATGCAACCAAAAATCAATATTTACAGAAAATCCTTCTTCTTAGAGTCAACACAGATGGCATATAATGGTCAAGCTCCCTGGATGGGGAGTGATAGGAGGGGCCCCTAAACTTTAGCTCCCTGATACTCATGTTACTGCCCGTGGCTTCATCTGGACATCAGTGAATAGTGTACATATTAGAAATGTTGAAAATGATCTCTAATCAACAAGGACTTCTTGGGGAGCCTGAGTGGCTCAGTGGGTTAAGCCACTGCCTTCAGATCAGGTCATGATCTCAGGGTCCTGGGATGGAGCCCCGCATCGGGCTCTCTGCTCAACAGGGAGCCTGCTTCCCCCTCTCTCTGCCTGCCTCTCTTCCTACTTGTGATCTCTCTCTCTCTGTGAAATAAATAAATAAATAAACAAACAAACAAATAAATCTTAATACAACAACAACAAGGACTTCTTAGAAGAATTATCTTTGAGTTTATTCCAAAGAGCATCTGTCTTAACATTTGTTTGCTCTAGCATAGAATACTTTTCTGCTCCATCTCTTTCCCTTTACACATATATGATGTTCTACTATTAAACTATGAACATTACTGGGAAAATAATTCCATTTTCCAAGGCCTCTTTCCCTACAGTTCAAAATTACAATATTATTTGGAAGAAGTTTTTCTTAAACATCTGGAAGATACACCAAAGCAATGAACTGAGACACAAAAATCCTTTCCTCTAAGAATGCATTCTTAAATATAATGCTGAAAAGTATAAACAGGAAAATGAAAATCACCCATAATCCTATCACTAAGGGATGACATGTCTTATGCAATATATATTTATTTTTCTAAATCAAATCATATTTGACATAAATACCCACCCTCTAGGATTTGATAGAAATCTAGTGTAGGTCACCTTTTATTGCCTCTCCTTTAGGATCTTACACAGAAACTAGGATTTACACAACCCAGCAAATTTTAGAAGAGGGACCTTTGTAGTATCCACTATATAATCACAGTCAGCCTAAAAGTTTGTTTCTATTGTCTCCTCTGCAATGTTACCCTTAGCCATGTGAATGCCCTGCTGTAGCTTAAAATCAGGCTAAATACTCTTTTGAAGTATAATTTTTATATTTGTATAATGTTCCATTCTATCACTATGCCATGATTTCTTCAACCATTCCTGCATTGACATTTGAATTCTTTTTTTTTTTTTGAAGATTTTATTTATTTATTTGACAGAGGGAAAGAGAGATTGCAAGTAGGCAGAGAGGCAGGCAGAGGACGAGGGGGAAGCAGGCTCCCTGCTGAGCAGAGAGCCCGATGTGGGGCTCGATCCCAGGACCCTGAGATCATGACCTGAGCCGAAGGCAGAGGCTTAACCCACTGAGCCACCCAGGTGCCCCTGACATTTGAATTCTTTCAAGAATTTTTATTACTGATAACCCTACATAATATTATATTTATATATAAATCTTTGACCACATCTCTATTTTGTTTTACATGTCCAATGAAAGGCTTGAACTCACAACACTGATACCAAGACCTGAGCTGAGGTCAAGAGTCAGATGCTTAACCGACACATCTCTATTTTATAAGCATAGATTCTTAGCAGTGGCATACCTGTATTAAGGAGTACAGATGGTTTTAAAGTCATTATTCAAACTTCAGAATTACTTTTTAAAAGTGATGTTAGCATGTTAATGGTCTAATCCTTTCAAAATATTTGTTGCAGATGCCTGGGTGGGTCAGTTGGTTAAGTGTCTACCTTCACCGCAGGTCATGATCCCAGGGACTGGGATCCAGTCCCACATCAGGCTCCTTGGAGCCTGCTTCTCCCTTTGCCTGTCACTCTCCCTGCTTGTGCTCTCTCTCTGGGTCAAAGAAATAAATAAAATCTTTTTAAAATTTTTTAAAAATAAAAAGTAATGCAAAAATTCATAATGAGCAGTATATCAAAATTTTAAGACAGAATCAAGTACTATAGCTTTCTGAAAATAGTCTTTCAAATAAAATCTAAATAAAGTAACATGATTACTAGCAGTCTCTCCCATATTTCCAGGGATTTCTGTGGAGACTTACACTCTTTGAGTGCTCACCTCTCATGCCAAGCTCTTGCTCAATTGCCAAGCACATCTAACCATCTCATCTGTACAGCTTCATTGCTAACACGGACACAGTCCCTTCATCTTTATTTCCCAAGGCTCTGCTAACACAAGGCTGTTACGCAAAACAGATTTTCACTCAAAGTTTGGAGATAATTGGGGGAGAGTATAACAGAAGGGGAAATGCCCTAAGATTCAGTGTAAAATATGACTGTGTCTGAAATTCCATCGTGGCACTTTCCAATCACTGTCATAGTGATGTCTCCTTAGATTGACCAGATGCCAAGTTACTTTCTGCTTACTGAATTCTCTCACCTGTCATGCTGTTTCCTGAGCTCAGCAATTATCAGCCTCCCTTTCCCATCTTTTTTTCAATTCAAGTTATCACAGGAAAACTAAAAAGTCTTATTTCTTTGCTATACAAAGTAAAAGCCCAGGTACTGGCTTTTGTATCAGACACTGCTCATTTTTTCTTCATCTACATCCCTTGTCCTTAGCACTTAGGAGCTCTCTGGCCTGACTTCCAACTGCCAACAGCTGCAATGATTGCTTGAGGCATTATCTGGCGACCAAAGTTTGTTTGGTCCATGGGAGTGGCAGGTTGGAAGTGCCCAGAGATTAATGCTGGCCCCTCTCCCAACCCAGTACCCCTTACACAATAACTGGAAGAATCTGTGTAAATACCCAAGTTCTCTCACCCTTGGTGAGTTGGAGTGGATGAGTCTACATTCATGGTTTCTTCTGGCTCCCAGATATCCCCCAGCAAGATCAGGCTCCACTTGTCCACAGTGGTAAGGTGCTTGACTGGAAGGTGGCTTCCTGCCCTGTCTTACTTCTCTACTCCCCTTCCAGTCTTTCCTAGGATTATCTCCCCAATCAACTACTTGTACTCCAAAATTTATCTCGGACTCCACAGCCTAAGACAGCACTCATAGCCAAAAGGGCAGTCTAACCTGGCTCTATGAATTTCCCTTTGCAAAGAACAGGCAGAGCTTTGGAATCAGAGTTTGTTTTTGTAATGGCTTAAAAGTTTATGGGTTAAATCTCTTTGTTGAATTAATTTCCCATCAACACCTCTTAAGCAGAGAGGGGGAGAATGTTGGGCAAGATCTGAAAGAGATAATATTCATTCTCGCACTATTTACAGCAAGTTCCAGAGTATGAGCTCTTTTTATCTTTCCATTTCACCAAAATTCTAGTACATATATACCACGGTCTTTTTCCCCTTGGTTTCTATTTTTTATTTTCATTGATACATATGCCAGCACCACATTTCTTTATTATTATAGCTTTTATCACATTTTTTAAATTGTATATAATTTTACCTCTGATTTCTGCTTTCCCCTTTTATTTTCCTGTCTAGCTTCATTCTTTCGCTTTTTCATGTCAACTCAGAAATAAAAGTCAAATTTAAGAATAAAAATCCTGCTAGGATCTGGAATACAATTGAATTAGAAATAGAATAGAAATTAGGAAGAAGTTAGTCTTTGAAAAATTTTCCTTCTACTTTGGAACACGGTGTACCTTTCCATTAATTTTAGTCTTCTTTTATGTCTTTCAGTAAAACATGGGTTATTGTTTCAAATAATGAAGCACATCTTTCTTATTGCGAATATGAACTTCATTTGGCTGCAAATATGAAGCACATATTTCTTAAAGTGATATGAGACCTAGAGCTAAAAATAAGTAAAGGTTAAAAAAAGGCTATTTCTTTTTATAGAGGATTTAATCGCAATATGATGCAATGAAATGAATACTTTCTCCAAGTATAGTGATCTATTTTCATTTATGGATAAAAGTTCAAAAAGTTGTAATTCAAAAGTGGCTTCTAGCAGCTGGGGAGTTTTTATCAGTTTTCAATGCAATCCTAATATCAAAGATCTGGAACCTTTGATATCAGAGACCTTCAACAGGGTAAAAGATGTAGCACCAAGGTTCTGAGAGATATTTTTGATTTTTGAAATGTCACATTTGTTTATACTCTTTTCTGAAAATGAATTGAAGTATATTAAAGCAAAGGACATGGATAAGGTCGATTAAATAATAACCAAGGGAAGGAGAAGGAAATATTTGTTGCTTTCCCCACAGAAATATTTATTTAGGATGAGCTTTATTTCATTTAGATACTTTTGCCAAAATATTAGCAAACTGAACTTTCTGAGTTCAGTACTAAGTGATCAGCTTCACAGTGTTTTAAGCATAAGACGACACGATACCTGAGAGATCACTAACTTTAGAAGAGCTATGAACCCTGAAAAAAAGGTAATGCAGTGAACTCACAAGAACTTCCAGTGACAAGTTTTGTTCTCATCTCCTTGAAAGTATGGACTTCAAAACCTGCTTTTGCATGTAACTCACTGTGAGCCAGTAACCCAGTTACTCAACCTCTCTGGGTCTCTAGTGTTTGGTGACTAGAACAGCTATAAATTCTCTCCCAGCTCTCACATTTTTGGTCTAAAATGATACTTATTCTCAATAGGTAAATCTGGGTGACTTTCCAAACCATTTATGTTTACTCACCTGCAATAATCCAGGGAAAGTATTTATTTTTTAATATTTTTATTGAAATATAATTTACATACTATTAATTCACATTACCCACTTAAAGTGTTCAGTTCAATGGTACTTTTAGTCAAAATTCTTAATCACTTCCTTAAGTTAGGTCACGTGGGATTCCTCTTATTAAATTCCTCTTATCAAACAGATGGCAAGTCAAGTTCAGTAAACCTGCTGTTAGAATGAGGAGATCACTCTAGTCGTGTTCTCAGTGTGCTTTCGTTTTATTGGATGCATTTAAAATTCTTATAATACCAAACGTAAGATTCAAATATAAGTCTAAAAACATTTCAGAGACAAATGAATATACTAGGGGGATATGCTAAGTGAAATAAGTCACACAGAGGAAGAGAAATACCACGTGATTTCACTCACTTATAGAATTTAAGAAACAAATGAACAAATAAAGAAAAAAGAGGCAAAGGAAAAAATAGACTCATGAACACAGAGAAGAAACAGGTGGTTGCCAGAGTAAGGTGGATGGGAGGATGGGTGAAATAAAGGGGAATAAAAGTACACTTATTCTTATAGGTACAGTAAGTATAAAATTGTTGAATCACTATATATTGTACACCTGAAATTAATACAAAACTATATTCATTGTACTTCAATAAAGATAATAAAAAATATGAAATTAATATTAACTGTTCTCAAAAATTAAATTGTAGTCCTCAGATAACACAAATGTACGTGTTTTGAAGGGAGCCAGTGGCCATGGTTTAAATTTTATGCTACTATAGTTAAAGAAATATGTGCAGATTAAATGACATGCTACTGAACAACAAATAACTCAACAAATAACTGAAAAAAAATTAAAAAAACACCTTGAAGCAACTGAATATGGGAATTTAACATGTCAAAATTTATGGGATGCAGTAAAAGCACCTCTAAGAGGGTAGTTCATAGTGATAAATGCCTACCTCAAGAAACAAAAGTCTCAAACAAACAACCTAACTTTACCCCTCAAGGAAAGAGACAAAGAAGAACAAAGACCAAAGTTAACAGAGGGAAGAAATAACAAAGGATTGGAGCAGAAATAAATGATATGGAGACTAAAAAGGCAAAAGAGAAGACGAAACTAAGAGGTAGTTCTTTGAACTGAAAAACAAAATTGATAAGTCTTTTCCTAGACTCACCAAAAAAAGAGAGAGAGCTCAAATAAATGAAACCAGAAATGAAAGAAGAGATGTTACAACTGACACTACAGAAGTACAAAGGATCATAAGAGACCACTATGAATAATTACATGCCAACAAATTGGACAACCTAAAAGAAATGTGTAAATTCCTGGAAACACAATCAAAACTGAATCATGATGAAATAGAAAATCCAAACAAACGGGTTACTAGTAAGGAGTTTGACTCAGTAATCAAAAACTTCCCAATAAATAAAAGTCCATGACCAGATGGTTTCACTGGTGAATTCTACCAAGTATTCAAAGAAAAATGAATACCGATCCTTCTCAAATTATTCCCAAAATTAGAATAGGAGTAAACACTCTCAGACTCCTTTTAAGAGGCCAACATTACCCTGATACCAAACCAGATAAGGACATTGATTTAAAAAAGAGTAAACAAGCCAATATCTCTGATGAGCATAAGTGTAAAAGTCCTCAATAAAATATTAGCAAACTGATATCAAGAAAACATTAAAATGATCACATCCATGATCAAGTGGGATCCAAGAATAGTTCAATATCCATAGATCTGTCAACGTGATATATCACACTAACAAAATGAGGGATAAAAATCATATGATCATCTCAATAAATGCACAAAAGCATTTAACAAAATTTAACCCTCATCTATGATAAAAGCTCTCTACAAAGTGGGTATATAGAGAACACACTGCAACACAAATAAATATATTTGACTGCAACGTATGTCAATAAAATATGACAAGCCCTCAGCTAACATCATATTCAACAGTGAAAAACCGAAAGCTTTTCCTCTAAGATCAGGAACAAGACAAGGATGTTTACTCTTACCCCTCTCATTCAACAAAGTACTGGAAGCCAAACCAGAGCAGTTAGGCGAGGAGGAGAAAAAGGCATACATATGAGGAAGAAGTAAAACTGTCACTATTTGCAGATGATAGGCTATTATATATAGACAACCCTAAAGACTCCACCAAAAACTGCTCAAAATAATAATGAATAAAGTTGCAGGATACAAATTCAATATGCAAAAAAAACCTCTTGCATTTCTATACACTTATAACAAACTATCAGAGAGAGAACTTAAGAAAACAAGCCCATTTACAATTACATCAAGAAGAATAAAGTATCTAGGCCTAAATTTAACTAAGGTGGTGATAGACCTGTATATTGAAAACTACAAGACATTAATGAAAACTATGAGACATAACTGAAGACACAAATAAATGAAAAAATATTCCACACTCATAGATTAGAAAAATCAATACTGTTAAAATGTCCATATAACCCAAAGCAGTTTACAAATTCAAAGCAGTCCCTATCAAAATTTCAATGGCAATTTTTGTGGAAATAGAAAAAAATTATCCTAAAATTTGTAAGGAACTACAAAAGTCCCTGAATAGCCAAATCAATCTTGAGAAAAAAAGAACAAAGGTGGGTCATCACACTTTCAGATTTCTAACTGTAATACAGAGGTTCAGGTTCATAAATTAAAACAGTATGACACTGGCATAAAAACAGACATATACACCACTGGTACAGAATAAAGAGCCCAAAAATAAACCCATGCAAATATGGTTAATAAATTTACAACAAAGGGGTCAAGAATATACAGTGGGCACAGGACAGTCTCTTCAATAAATGGCATTGGGAAAACTGGACAGTCACGTGCAAAAGAATGAAACTCAAGCAATATCTTATATCA
Source organism: Procyon lotor (assembly GCA_028646535.1). NCBI lineage: Eukaryota > Metazoa > Chordata > Mammalia > Carnivora > Procyonidae > Procyon > Procyon lotor. The sequence goes on from CM053609.1 coordinate 54,119,569, forward strand.
GACACAAAAATTAACTCAAATGGATTAAAGATTGAACATAAGACCTGAAACCATAAAACTCCTAAAAAAACCCAGGTGGTAAGTTCCCTGACATAAATCTTGGTGATGATTTTTTTAATTTGACACCATAAACAAAAGCAACAAAAGTAAAAATGAACAAGTGGAACTATATCAAAATAAAAAGCTTCTGCACAGCAAAGGAAACCATCCACAAAATGAAAAGGTAACCTACTGAATAGGAGAAAATATTAGCAAATCGTAACTGAAAAGGGGCTAATACCTAAAATGAATAAAGAACTCATACAACTCAATAGCAAAAAATCCAAACAATCCAATTTCAAAAATGGCAGATCTGAATGAATATTTTTCCAAATAAGCAATGGGCACATGAAAAGACGCTCAACATCATTAAACATCAGGGAAATGCAAATCAAAATCACAATGATATATCACCTCATACCCTTTAGAATGGCTATTATCAAAAAGAAATAAATCTTGGCAAGTATGTGGAGAAAGGAAATCCTTGTGCACTATTGGGAAATTGCTATAGCCATTATGGAAAACAATATGGGATCTATCCCTTGATGGAGATAGTTCAGTTGTTTCTATATCTTAGCTGAAGTAAATAATGCTGCAACAAACATAGGGTACATATATCTTTTTGAGTTACTGTTTTCATTTTCTTGAGATAAATACTCAGAAGTAGAACAGGTGGATTGTATGGTAGTTCTATTTTTAATTTTTTTTGACAAATCTCCATACTGTTTTCCAAAAGAAATCATGGTATATATATACGGTGGAATACTAATCACTCATTAAAAAAAGAATTAAATCTTGTCATTGGCAACAAGAGGGATGGACCTTGAGCACATCATGCTAACTGAAATAAGTCAGACAGGGGAAGGCAAATACTATATGATCTCTCTTATATGTAGACTCTAAAAAAACAAAACCAAACCAAACCACTGAGCTCATAATTACAGAGAAGAGATAGAGTTTGCCAGAGGCAGGGGGTGTTGGTATGGTAAAATTGGTGAAGTGGGTCAACAATAACGACTAAAAAAAGTCACTAAAAAAAGATTTTAAAAAAGTATGTGTTTTGCTGGGAACTGGCGGCCATGGTTGGAATTTTATGCTGGGATTAAAGAAAAGCGATAGAAAAAAAATTTTTGCTTGGCCAAATTATAATCAAGGTAAAAAATTCATATTCTTAATTAGAGAGTAATTTATAAGCAAATGCTTCCATTTATTTTTGTTGTACTTTTTTACTACATTTATTCGAACTCCCCTTGCACTAGAAGGTTCTGATAGATCCCACCATATTCAGGGAAGTCAAACTTAATTTCATGGTTGGTCTGTATAGTCTGCTAAATTCTGTTTGATGGCTTTCCACTTATGATACAAAAATTGATTTAATGTAAGTTTTGGCTTACTGCTCAGTAGCTAGTGCTACTGCTTTTCACACTGGAATCATTGGTCTGAGCTGACACGGAGAGAGATGGGCAGTTGTGAACATGGGTGCCCTGAGCTGATGGCCACCTCAACAGAAATTACCAAACTGGTCACTGATCTCCTTGCTGCCTCGCTGAAAGAAGAAATTCAAAGGCGTTTACTGCACATAGATGTGTTTCTGAACCATGAGGTCTGAGTAGTAAACAGCTCCTCACACCAGTGATCAGGAAAATAAATATTTATTGAGCACCTACTGTGGCCAAAACGCTGTGGCAAGCGCTGCGGCATATGCAAAGATGGATGATAGAAAGTCCCGGGCTTACAGGAGAGTTGGGGGTGGGTGGTGTGTGCGGACTGCGAGATGCATTATAGGAGAGCAAGGGGGACAAACTGAAGATTCAGGGAGGCTTCCTGAAAGAGTAGAGACTCAAGCCAGGCTTTCAAGGTAGACCTTAATCACCTATCTTAATCCAAATTAAGTCATATGGTTAAATAAATTTGAATCAAAGACCTTCATCATCAGTAAAAGATCTGCCAATTCTCTTTTGTGTATACAAAGTAAATATGAAGCCACGTGCGAGGGTACATTGTTTTTGTGAAAAACCCCATAATATGAATGTTGGAAAAATTAAAGCACAAGAGTGAATGAATGTAAAAATGAGAAAAGTTACCTCCTGACACCCTCACACCTAAATATTCAGAAACAAACACTATCCTATCGCTTCCAGCAGATTGAGGATATGCGAGTAAGAAACTGATTCTTTTAAAAAAGAAATGAAACAATAGCTTCTCGAGCAATGTGAAAATCACAAGTGCATAATCAAGAGCAGGAAATTTTAACCTCGAGTGTAATGCACTGGAAATGGTTAGATCTCGATTTGCAGTGATCTTCCTTTCTGACCATTCAACTGTCTGAGCACCGTCTCCAGTTCTGGGTCAGTGAACACACTGCCCTCCCAGCCATGGCCCCACCCTCGCTTGCCCACGATGCCAATGATGTATGATGCTAAATCATTGTATAATGAGGAACCAAGTACTCAGGCTTTTCTAATTTTCACAGAAAATGAACTTTAATTCAAAACTATGCCTGGCTAATTAAACTTTCCTGTGATCTAATTTGCTCTAATTATTTCCATAAATTGAGATGTAACAGGGGTTATATAAAATTATCGTAACAGAAAATTGAGTTTGAGTCTGAGTTTTAAGCTAAGATGAGGTTTCTGAATTGTTGCAACCTGTTGCTGAATGTGGATACTATTATACACAACTCAGAACTATACAAAATAGAATGAAATAAAATAGAAACGCTTTTTTTCTTCCTCTTTGAAATCTCTAGGTTAAAATTTCATTCTCTGAAAGTACTGAAGACTTAGGTTATACTGCACATTGAGGCTGAACAAACAATTTAATATAAATCCAATGAAAAAGAGAGTCATCTAAATTCAACACATGAAATATCCAATACCAACTGTAAGCCAGTCTACTTCCTAAAAGGTGTAAAATCTAATTATATGCTATATTAGAAAGCATTAACATTCTCTATCGAATTATATTTTCCTATCTCTCTGGCACCAGAATGGCAACTTGCGAAAAAGTTTTCTTTTTTTGTTGGTGGGACGGGAGGGAGAAGAAACCTCCCTTCAACCTATGGAAAAATGGCAACGCTTATCACAAATGTGAACATATTAAACTGACCCAGAGAAATTTGCCTGGAGTTAGAGCCAACGCTCAAAAGAAGATAAGCACAAAATGAGTTCACAACCCATACTATTGAAACAGCAAGAGTTTGGACCCTACTATATCCTTCATTTTGGCTAATTAGATCACTTTCCACTGATGTTGGTGTAAACTTCATAATAACACAGAGCCTGGATTCCATCAACAGGAATAATTGCCATCTAGAGAAGTCTTATGAAATTGCCTGATAAAAGTTTTTTTTTAATCAATTAAATAAATACATCAAATTAAACTCATCTATATTTTTAATGTACCTCATTGTAGTTCATTACGGAAGACCCCCATATGTTCTGTATCATCAGTGAGCCATTCTCAGTGGTATAATGATGTAGTGCATACACATGGGGTGAAGTAATGCATTTTTCACTTCTTCTGCACATTTCATTACTGGGTGGAGATGTTGCAATTTTTCATTTAAGATTCCATTTTGGTGTGGGAAAGGGGAAATAAACCTAGAATCAGAGCTGTGTCCACTTTCTCTAACTTCATAATTCAGCAACTGATAATTTGCTGAGGATAACTTTTCTTACAGTCCTCTCCCCTTCTGTATTCAGAAAAAGGAGAGATAGAGGCTGCCATTCCTAGGATGTTTTTTCAAACAAACCAGAGGCGGTTGAATTCTGAGGAAAGTGAATCCTTCCATTGCCATCGGCCATTTTTGCCGACGATAACTGTAGTCTGTGCACCAGTTCATTGAGGGGGAAATTCAGTTTATAAAAGATGGGAAGTGTAGGACCCCATACTTTTCCAAAGTTAGCGCGCCTGAATATTTGCCTTCGAGATGATCCATTAGTGTTGACATTGTCTTTTGCTTCATTGGTGTAACTGGAGCCTTTTGAGGACCTTAACAAAAATGACTGGTCCAGAGTCATCTATCACTCTGCTGGGAGATAGGAAAGGCTGTTGGATCCTAGTTCATACATAGCTGTGTTGCTGATCCCATGGCTCTATTTGTTAAAGATTACAAGCCACACAAAGAAACAAAAGTTAGATATTTCTATGGGATATTTCAGGGCCCTGAGTGTTTGTAGCTGCTGTTTCTCCATCTCTGGAGCACGTTTGCCCTCTCCTTTCTCACTTATCCATAGCAATGAAAGGGTTCTCGGAGTTTAAGCTTTAAACTGGCTGTGAGCTATCCTTCCCCCCTACCACCCACCCTGGCTCCCAGACCCTGTCTCATCCTGGCACAGGTATGCAATGCAGCTGCAACGTGAGCCCCGTCTCCGTCTTCCCTGTGCTCCCATCCCTGATCTGCACAAAAGTCAAGAAGGAAGTCCTTCAAGAAGGAAGTGTGTTATTACACATTATTTCATTAAAAGACTCCTACTGAGCCGGGGTGGCCAAATGGGCTCAATTAAGTCTTTCTGGGGAATATGTGTGGCTGTCTATGGTGGCTTGACATCAGACAACATTCTTCATTTTCTCTGGGGGTATACCCAGCACCGAGCACTTTCCCCTCTCACCATTTGCGAATATCTGATCCATACCATATTTTCCATTCCTGGGTCAGGAAGAGAGGAAGAAAAGGAGGAAAAGGAAGGTGCAGAAGAGACCCTCCCCCATGAGCTGGTGGGAGGAAAAGAGAAGTTAAAATAACAGCGACCAAGCCAGCAAGTCCCAGCCAGGCAGTAGGTGCCTCTTTAATAATAAAGCCTGGAGACAATGACGTTGAACAGTTGCTGGTTTCTGTTCAGTGTCACCTCCTTGTCTGGCATTAAGCTGATGTCTACTGAGGCCACAGCAGACCCAGTTCTGCCTGCACTCTTCCAGCTGCAACCCTTGCTGGGTAGTCCGGGCACAGAGGATGCAACAGTTGTATTTTGTTGCAACAAGAGCTGAGGGAGAAAGAACACCCTGGCAAGGGAGTGAGCTGGCTTCTCTAAATGCCCACTCCACTGTCCTAGTGTCTAAAGTAAATTTCTCTTCAGTGAGGAATGGGCCCTCAAAGAAAAATCATTTTCAAGGCCAAGCTGGAACACAGGGCTCACTGAGGCCTCTCTCTCTCTCTCTCTGATAGATTTCCCGTCAATTCTTCTGAAGTACACAGCATCTACCATGCGATATTCTGTTCGTAGAAAAATAATGACCCGCATCCAGCTGTGCGCATTTTCTGGCAGACAGATGTTGGACCAGGGCTGCCGCTGATACAGTTCATATGCAGAAAGAGAAAGAGCAGTCCATTAGTGCTAATTCTCTTCTTTCTTAACAGGTTCACTATTTGAACCGGACCCTCCACTTGGTTTATCTGTAAAGCGAAGTAGATTCAGTTTCTTCTCGATGTTCTCCTGTTTCAGAGAGGAGTTAATCGGGTTAAAGGGTTTGGCCTTTAGCTGAAACCTTTGATTCCAGACGTTAAACAGGAACGCTCTCATTTTCCCCCTTGTCGCCATAGCTCTTTTCTCAGGGGACTGAGGGGTTGAGGCTGAAATTAGATGGCTACGAGTGCTAACACCTGCTGCAAGTTCATCGGGTTTTGCCGGCTTTATAGCAGTGTCGGGTGCTTCTACAGTTTGTGCAGGAAAAGATGGAGAAGGGAGCCGTGGCCCCATCACCGTGGGCCATTTTTTCTCAGTGGCTTTTCTCATTTCACGACCATCACAGCCACGCTGTGACTGAGCACGCCTGTCCTCTCCCTGGCCTTCACCTCATTAGTGAGGCCTGCCGGAGTAAGACCAATGGAGGTGGCCACAGATGCCTTCCTCATCCGTGGGAGCCAGGAGCTCATGAAGGGGACTTTAAATTATTAAAATTATAGATTTTCCTTTCTGGTCAGCACATGTAAGCTGGAGTGGTGACAGAGAAGGCCTATTCCCCTAGCCTCAGGGAAATGAAGTCCCCCATATTTGGGAGACATCTCAGACCTACATGGGAAATGGGAAAGGTCTTAAGGGTCACTTATGAGGTAGCACAAACAAATGGGAATGGATCTTAGCTGTGACTCTCTAGTCCAAGAGGTTACAAGAGATGGGAGAAGAAGGAAAGAGAGGTCCTGGAAACTGACGGATGAGTCCTGCTGCCCCCTTCTCACCACAAAGGGTTCTCCATGTCCCAGTGTCCTGCCCCCATTTACTACTCCTCCAAAGGAGAGGCAACCCCAAACGTGCGCACGGTAGGGAGGAAGTGTGTGGACCACAGCACCTACTTCCCGGTCCTGCTCCTGTCTGGGTGTGCAACTTGCATCAAGCTACAATGCTCTCCTCCTTACAAAGATTTGCAACATTAAACAGCCTCTTCCCCAGGTTCTAGTCTGCTTCTGCTCTCATCCGTCTCGAGCTTTTCACCCTACTATTAAAACTCAAGCAAGCTCTTATCATCTATGCCCTTCTGTTTTCTGGAAGCACCAGTTATGTCCTGTTCTCCAATTTAGTATTTGGCTCTAAATTGCTGTTTTTTTTTTTTAAAGGAGTTTCTTGCTCCAGATCATTCACTGGCATGCGTGGGGCCGAGCCCAGTGAGTTCCTGTCTCTCCTATCTCACTTTCAGCAAACTGCTCCCTCATTGCAGCGAGATTTCACTCCATCCCTCTTTCTGAGTTTTTTTTTAAATTTTTATTTACTTATTTGACAGGGAGAGAGAGAGATCACAAGCAGGCAGAGAGAGAAGGGGAAACAGGCTCCCCGCTAAGCAGAGAGCCCAATATGGGGCTCGATCCCAGGACCCTGAGATCACGACCTGAGCCGAAGGCAGAGGCTTTAACCCACTGAGCCACTCAGGGGCCCCTCTCTTTCTGAGTTTTAAAACACACACACAGGGCTAAAAGAGGGACCCTCCCCAGACCACTTGATGCTGGCCAGGAGGGTCCGCAAGGGAGACATTTCTACTACCAGTCTGCTCCCAAGGTAATACCTCTGGCATTTTCTCTAAAAGCCCCCTTGTCTGGAGAGACCCGGGTTCGAGCAACCCGAGATCTTCAAAAGGCAGCCATTTCTTTCAGCTTCATTTTGCAAGGACAGAAACCAAGGCACAGAAAGAAGAAATACTTTGCCCAACTTCACGCCTTTCTCTTAAAACATTAAAAAAAAAACTTAAAATTTGCTTTATGCATGTTAAAACATAAATCTCTAGTCCCTTGGTTTAGCGGAAAAGCATGTAGCCAGAGGGTACAAAGTGCATCTTTCTTCCTTTTAAATCTGTCCTAAATTGCCTCTGGATTGTCCCCACTTGGAGGCAAAACCCTCAAGTGGGAGGTCAGCTGAGAGCACACATTTCACTAGCACTGCACCCACTGTAACTTGGGGAGTCCTGCGTCCTCCTGGCTGTGACAGAACTCAGGGCTTCCTATGTAGATGCCGCCCTCAAAACTGCTGCTGGCAGCAGACGGAAGCACAGCAGGGCTGAGGGCAGGCAGGGTTTTCTCATCACCAGCGAGGGTTTCACACCGCAGGATAGACGAGCACTTCCAAGCATACCCTATTAGGATGGCCTAGGAAACACAGTGGGTGATTAACCTTTCACGTCTGGGTTCTGAACTGGATTCATTTCACCCCTGGAAAGACACTGGGTGGCCACGTGTGCCTTGGTCCCGCCCTGAAATTCCCCAGGGATCTGGTCTGGGATGGGCACCAGTCCAGGGCGAGAACATGGGGGATGTGGCAGAGAAGGACGGATCCACAGGTGAAGGTGTCCTGCACACTCATTTCTCCCTTTAAACCACTGCGGCGAGGGGTTTCCTCCATACAGATAAAATTCACCCAAATTATTAAAGAGCTGCGAAAAAAATTCCCATCACAATTACATGGATGTTCTGTCAACAGCAGTAACAGTAGCAGTTACAGAATAACTACAGATAATTACAATCATTTAATTCAAAGTACCAAGTCACTTCATGCAGAACATGACTCATTTATCATTATTGACCTTAGAAGAAGCAAATTTACCCAAATCAATAAAGGTTCCAAATATCCATTAGAGCAGACAGAGATTGGTTACGAGTGTTAGGAGCTTCTATCTACCTGGATTAATAGGGGGAAGTAGATCTGGATGCTTTTGATTAATGAAGAGATTTTTTTTTTCTCCTTTTGAGACAGTTATTTGAAACAGAATTGACCTTAATTTCTCCTTTAATTCATGTTATGGAAAGTCAGTTGTTTTTGTTAAGAAGTTTCATTCCCATTAGTTGCTGAAACATAGTGTAATTACAAAGAGAAGTAATCTATAAACAGGTAGAGTTCAACTTTGTTTTTAATGGACTGTTCGGGGCTCCCTGAATATTCATGTGGCAGAGATCCGTCTGGTGGGAATGACCAGACATCACTGTGTTTCTCTTTTTAAGCTACTGCTGTGAGCTTTTTCACATTTGGATAAAATTCACCCAAACTATAAAAGAGGAGAGGAAAAAAGAAATCCCATCACAATTATAGGGATGGTCTATCAACATGTTCGAAGTAGCAGTTTCAGAATAGCTACAGATAATTGCAATCTCCTTGTTATAGAAATGAGAAGGTTTAGGCTGCTTTTGAGAGTTTGGTATTGAAAAATAAAGTGGAATTGTGGATGGAAATTGGGATAATAATAAGTCAGTTCAGTCTCTTAAACATCAAGTAGTTCAAATTGATTCCCAGGTGTTGTACAAACATTACCTCACTTAATCCTACAGCTGAAGGCTGGTGGGAAGGAAGGGGAGAGTTGGAGGGAAAATCCTCCTACCTCAACAGAACACACACAGATTTGAACATGTCTTGCCCAGCATCCCAATTCAAGGCCCTAGGATAGAAAACTCAGACTTCCGTCAAAAAGGGACTAGGTTGTGAAATGCATTACTATAAAATTAGCCACCGTGTGAAAAAAAAAGATTATCAGTCTATTTGTTCAAGAATTGCCAAAAGTGCAAGATTTCGTTGATGACAGAAATTTAAAATGATGAAAATCTCTGGTGTCATCTCATAGGAAGACTCATCGCTACCACACCAGGTCGGTCTCCTACCCCGGTCCCGAAACTCTTAGCCACACCGCTACGTCCTCACCCTGGTTGGCTGAGGGGAACTGGGGCTGACTTTTCCAAGGTCACCCAGTCAGTAGAGATGGGGCTGACATCTGAGTGCACACGAGCTTGGCCACGAAGGGCATCCCCTTCCTGCCATACCTTGCTATGTCCAGCAGAGTTCAGAGAGGAGGTCCCTGTCAGGGCAAGCATTCTGCCAAGAAGTCATCTGGAAGAACTAAATCCACATTTTCTGAAATGGGTTTTGAATGCCGCATACCCCGCAAGAGAATAAACCATCTTTCCCGCTCCTGTGGGGGTCTCCCAGGATCAGGTGCAGTGCAGTCCACACTTCACATTGATTAGATCTTGTAAAGAAGCCAAATTCCACAGCCCTCTCATTGAATATGGAGTTTAAAATCCTGACTTGAGGAGCTGAGAAAATTCTCCCCAGCTACAAATCCAGCCCAACAGGAAATCCAGGTACTGGCAGGGAGGGAATCAGCTGGAACCACTAAAGAAACAATTGCTTCCTTAACACCATCTGGGAAAGAGAGGTTGGAGTGGAGGCTGAGAACATGGAAGGAAGCTCTAAGGAAGAGGAAAAAATGCACAAGAAGCATAAGTCACTGGGACTGAAAATTTGTTCCATTTGTGTCTCTCTGCAGGAAGACATAAAGAAATGCTGACAAGGCATGCCAGTCTGAGTCCCCTGAGCAGTTGGCCTGTTTGACTCTGTGTGGTGGTGGGCCAACCTGTGTGCCTGCCGGCTCACACCACCGTAGCTCTTCAAACACATTCTATAGATCCCGCTAATAAATTCCGTTTGGCTGCAACCCTTTCCCAGTTCCAGGCAGTCGCCTCTGAAGTGTAAGTGCAGCCTGTCTTTAAGCCAGGCTACTGCCACTTACTGGTGATCTGTACCTCTTTGGAAAACTAATCTACGCTGCATTTAAAGGCAGGAAGCGGAGTTTGAATGAAAATGCAGTACCATGGCTAGAGGACACAGCTCTCACACCTTCTGCAGCTCCAGAATAAGTGCTATGTTTTAAAAATATATATGTATGTGTTGGCAACATTGAAAAGGGGGCTAAAAAAACATCCCCCACAGAAGTGAGAGCAGCAGCAAAAGAAACGTTAGCGCCCTGCTGACGGGAACAATAGAGCATATGGACATCACACTGCGCTTGCCAAGCAGACGAGGGCAGGATGATCAAAATGGAGTCAATCTGCTTCCCTAATAGCAGAAGAATCGCCTGCGTGAACAGTGTCTCCAAGTGTGCAACTGGGCTCTTTAATTGCCTAAGAAAGGAGAGAAGGTTTGGTTCACATTTTAGCCAAGCGTCCTCCTTCTGCTGGGGGCCTGTATCCCAGAGCACTTTCTGTGGTGAGGCTCAGGTGGCCACAATGTGCGGATCGACACACCTGAGTCCTTGTACTAAAACAAAACATCACTCGGCAAGAGCTCTCACCCCAAAACCGTTCTTGATTGTCCCTGGGGTGGAGCTTACTCAACCCACAGCATAGAATGACGTCTACAAAGCTCAGCTCAGGCTGAGGGTCCTCCCTGTCCACTGAGCATCTTCTTGGTTCATGCATATTTCCTTTCAAATTCAACCACTTTCCTTTTCGGGAAATCCATTGGCATAAAAAATTATAAGCCCTGAGGTCAACATTTTTTTTGTTTTGTTCTGGTTTTTGGCTTAGATGTTGCACCTTTGTTGACACTGGTGACTGAAAGGGGGATGCAGGGGCTTGATCCAGCCCATCCCCTTTTCTGAGAATCACCTGGAAATATATTTCCTGTTGCTGTGGCAAGTTGGTGAGCAAATTGCTCTCCTTAGGGCCATGTTTGATTGGCACTCTAGTAATCTGTCCCCCCCCCATACACCCCTTACGAATGCTGAACCCAAAAAGCACACTGTGAGTATAAGAAATAGAGGCCTTGGATATTTTACTCTTCGTGACTAAAATACTGTGCTACTAACACAACTCTCAAATTCATGTTTAAAGCATGGAAGCCTCTTTTGATCTGCAGACTCATGTATCTAACTGCCTGTTCAGCATCTCAACTTGGTCATCACACAGGCATTTAAAATTGTGCCACAGATACATTTATATCTCTCAATCCCCACTGCCTCCTCTGCAGTCCAAAGTGTATCATGTTTCACCTGGGCAACTGTGGAACTTGCCCAGATAATCGTTCTTCCAGCCCTGAGCTCTCTACCATTGACTTTCTAAACAAAAGCTGGAGTATGTTTAAAACACTAATTGTATGACTTTCCTTTCCTACTTAAAATGCTTCAGTAATTTCTCATTGAGCTTCCACTAAAAGCTAGACTCCTTTCCATCACATCTGAAGCCCTGGACAATTCCTTGTCCCTTCTAATTTCAGCTCTTCTGGACAGTTCTCTTTACCATCCACAGAGCCACAGTCACAGCGACTTCCTCCTAATTCTTTGAGCCTGCAAAATACTTTCTGCCTCAATGCCTTTGCACAAGTCAGAACACTCCTCCCCTACTCCATCCATGGCTCCTTTTTCCTCTTTCATCTGCTCACAGCTGAAATGCCATTGCCTCAGAACCTTCTGTGATAATCCTCTCCAAGTGGGTCCTCTGCACCCCTCCATAATTACTGTCCATCCCTAGACAATCTCCCACATCCTCCCAAAAACTCCATGAGAGGGGAGAAGAGCCAAATCTATTTCATTTACCACTGTCAACTCAGTACCTGGCAAATGTCCGACGCATAATAGGCACACAGTAAATATGAGCTGAATGAATGATTGTGCCAAATGAGAAAAGGGAGCCAAAAGTGTTGCAAAAGAAAGAGAAGAAACAAAGGGGGAAAGAATAAGACAAGAAGGCAAATGGGCATCAGTATAAGCTTAGATGAGATTAGGCAGAAACAGAAAATGTTGAGATAGTATGTGCCAGGTATGGAAGAAGGAAAAATTGCAATGTCAGAGTATAGTTTCCTGTCAGACATAATTTTAACATACCAAAAAAAACCATCCAACCAACCAACCAAACAACAACAAAAAACTCATGTTTCTCTATGAAAAACCATCCAATATAAATAATGACCTTCAGGAAAATTAATGTGAGTGTAATTGGATTGGTCAAGACAAGGCTAACCACTGTAACAGATAGATCTACAAATTTCAGTGGCTTAACACAGAAAAAAAGCTTATTTCTCACTTGTATAAGAGTCCTTGTGGGAGTTCCTAGTTGGGTAGATCTCCTTGAAGAGAAATACCAGAGACTCGGGGTTGACCATCTTTAGCCATGTAGCTCCCAATGTCACCCTAAAGGCTAACTCCATCCCGGCTAACTAGAAAGAGAAAAGAAGATAAAGGGTAATCAGTGGGAAGCTTTCACGGGCCAGACCCAGAAGTGGGGTATGTCATTTCTGATCACATTCCATTGACTGAAACTCAGTTTCATGCCTCACCTAACTGCAAAGGAGGGCCAGGAAACGGAGTTGAACTTTGCATCCAGGAAGTAGAGGAAATCGGTTGGTGATCTGTCTCACCATATTCTTCAACTTTGAAGGATGTCTTTTAAATATTTTATTCAAGTTGTCAGTTATGTGAAAAGAAATGATGTTTACAGCATATGACTAGCAACCTTAAAAATAGAATGAGCCCATTTAGCACATATTTTGTAACAAAAATTTCTTCAGGTGCCATTGGGCACCTTCTTTGAGGTCCTAGTCAGTCTCCTTCATTCACAAGTGAGCTGCAGGAGACAGTGAAACGTGCTCTCTGCTCAAGTCCTTAAAGTGTTAATGTGCAAGGTCTGTGTGCAGAAGGCAAGCTGCCATAGATCTCACTGACTTTGGCAGCAACTCAGGGGTTATATTTTTCTCAGGGATGAAATATTCTTGGATAATTGTTCCAACATGTGAGACCCAAAAAAATTTTTTTTGGTAGAAAAGATCTCAGGAAATAGAGACAGACAAAAAAACCTACTAAGTTATCTAGTCCATCTCTTGAGAATCCAAGCAGACTTATACACTTCAAAATACTTCACAAGATAATCCACTTGTATGTGGAAGAGCCAGCCATGGACCTCCCTGTCAGCCTGCCTTTATGGTGAACGACCCACAACCCCACACACGTGCACAATCATCATCTCACTCAAACACAGGCTGAATTGGCTCAAGGGGTGTGCATAGACTGAACAGATGCCTGTGTAATATGGTATGAGGGATGCTGGAAAAAGACACCATGTCCAAAAATAGCTCCCCACCTAGTGTGTAACACTTTCCTAAAATTCTGCTCTGAAAGAATACCTAATATGAACCTCTTACCTTTGGGCGAATTAGGTTCCCAGACCCTTCTCCTCTGGGACACCTTGCCAAGATCAGAACACTAATATTTTATTTTACTTATTTTTTATAGATTTTATTTATTTATTTGAGAGAGAGAGAGAGAGAGAAAGAGAGACAACATGAGGGGAGAAGGTCAGAGAGAGAAGACGACTCCCCACGGAGCTGGGAGCCTGATGCAGGACTCAATCCTGGGACTCCAGCATCATGACCTGAACCGAAGGCAGTCGCTTAACCAACTGAGCCACCCGGGCACACCTGGAACACTAATATTTTTTTTAAGATTTTATTTACTTATTTGACACAGAGAGATCACAAGTAGGCAGAGAGGCAGGCAGAGAGAGAGAGAGGGAAGCAGGCTCCCCACTGAGCAGACAGCCTGATGTGGGGCTCTATCCCGGGACCCTGAGATCATGACCTGAGCTGAAGGCAGAGGCTTTAACCCACTGAGCCACCCAGGCACTCCTGGAACACTAATATTTTAAAGGTAAAATAAAATGGAAAAAGATAATTATGGTGTATACAGTCCTGTCCAGAAAGAAGAAGCCTGGGAGGCAGCTCTGGGTACCTGCAAATGGGAAAGAACTGTGCAGAAAAGACATTTATGTCATTCTCAGATGCTGATGTAGACATTCAAGCTCTTTCACTTATTTTAAAATCGATTATGGCAATTCAGTTCTTGAAGATCAGTGAAAATCTATATTTTATTCCCTTTTGACATCTGAACAGATTCTTCTAATCAAATCATGGAATCTATTTCAACCATATTTATGTGTCTTAGTCCTATGATTCCCTCCTGAATTATATTCTCTTCACATCCCTGCAGCTCACAGATGAGAAACTGAGGCCTAGAGGCATTAAGAGCTTAATCAGAGTCAGAACTGTAACTCAAGTCTCTAAACTTCTCTGTTCTTTACACTGTGTGATGGTATTCAGTATTTATCATCTTGGCTCAGTGCTGGGGACTTAAACAAAGAATATGGTAAGCGCCTGCACTCAAACATCTTATCTTTGGGGGAGATTAGACCTACACATACTAAATAATTAGGGGGGAAATGATGCATTAACAGACATTTTCCCGTTCTTGATTTTCCTTCCCATCAAGGGAATACAAAAAAGTATAACTCTGGGCTTCACCCTGCCCTTGGGGAGGTACAGTTCCTTATCTTCCAGTTTAGTTTGGATAGGATCATTGGGCATGCATAGTTCTGTTCTATCCTTCTTCCTCTTGTGAGCAATCCTTACTGAACAGAGCTCATGTTCACCTGTGCACCTCCATGCCCTAAGTTTTACTGCCTAAGACAAAGTGAATGAGTCTGATCAATATGGAGCTTTAGTTACAAGGACCAATCTACTTTCATTCTATGCTAGGTCCTCCAATGCAGTCTGTCTTTCTTTCTCTCTTTCTCTCTTTCTTTCTTTCTTTCTTTCTTTCTTTCTTTCTTTCTTTCTTTCTTTCTTTCTTTCTATTTATTTATTTATTTATTTATTTATTTATTTATTTATTTATTTATTTATTCTCTAAGTCACTTACTTCTATATTGTGAAATAAAAGTGCTATTTATTGGTGGTAACTTGGACAATAATCTCTGAAAGTGTGGGAACTCAAAATAAGGGTGAGTTCTCATAAATATGGGTCTTATGGTATCATTACAAAAGCATAGATGGGAAGGAGAAGAGGTGGTTACAGTAAAGAAAACTTCCACAGACCAAAGAAGACACTGGACTGAGCAGACAGAGAAGAGAATTTATGTTGAGGAAGAGGAGCCTAAAATCTCACCACTAGAAGAAATTTTCCAAATCAGAAGCTGAAAACTTAAATGTGTTCAAGAGCTAGGGAGGTAAAAACATAAATACATGCAGCAAATAATCACGACAATAAAATAGGTTGAGTCTGTGACAACTAACAAACTAATAAGTTCAAGCTCCATCTAAGCATATGTAAACTTTCTCTAACTTTTGGTGGTAATGAATGGGTCAAGTGAACAAAAAATATATCTATGAGAATATCTAGTTGTCTCTTTTATATCATTCCTTTAAGGTAGGTGTCCAACCTACACCCAGTGATATCACTTCCAGAGGTGAGCCATGCTATTTAGGTTCTGTTTTGATGATCAGAAACCATTCTTTCACAGAAGCAAATCTTCCTCCTGGAAGCTCACACCCAGAAGGACACATGAAGGAATTGGGCAGCCTAGAGCATAGGGTACATGGAAAGTAATGGGGAGAACTAAAGATTGATGTTCAAGGCTGAGAAACATGGGCTCCATGATGAAAGCAACAGAAAACCTTCAAGAGCTTATAAAGGAAGGGATGACAGATCCACATCTTGTCAATTCTGATTCACTCAAGCAAAATATTCACTATTCCTTCCAGATTTTGCCTTCTGCTTGTTTGATGGTGACTTGTATCTTTTGTCCAAGTCTTTGATTAAAATGTTGAAGAGGACAGCCCAGTCAGGAGAAAGCTCCCTTCAAGTTTATATCATCACTTCATCTGATAATGGAGATGGGGAAGATATGAGAAAGGGAGGAATTGAAGGTCAAGTATTCCATGGTTTGCACAAGGATTCAGTGACAGCATCCTGGTGATGAGGATGATGGAGAGTCATAATCAAGGATAGATAACTTCAAGGTCTTTAGCCTGGATGAATGGGAAAATCATAGTTCCAGAAACAGTGAGATTTTGGAAGAAGAGAGAGGTTAGGGGAAAAGTGCTAATTCTGAATTGGGGCCCATTGAATGTCAGGAGTCAGTAGGACCATAAGATATAAAGGCTCAAAGCCTGTTGTAAATTCAAATTGAAACAGGTGAGAGATGATTGCTGAAAATGTAGATTTGGAAGTCATCCATTTGGATGGTACCTGAATCCCTGAGGGTGGACAACGTTTTGGAGGGGACCAAAGTTGAAAAGTTAAAAATAATTAACTCAATATGATTTATTTTGTTCATATCTATTATATTACTGGATGAGTAGGTAAATTATACAAACTAGTTTATGAATTTCTCTTATCTATCTTTAATGATCCAGAAACACATGCAGAAGAATATTAGATGAGTTGAAGACAATGTCAAACATTCAAGGATTACCATTAATAAGGCTGAGTCTTCTCTGCATAGTTGTGAGTGAAAGAAACCTAACTGAACCCAGACTTTCCTCTATGATCTGAGTTTAAAATGATGTCCATCTGAAAAATGAATTTCTTTCCTTAAAATGTTTTGCCATCACAGATAGAAAATGGCACTGATAAAAACACAATCTAGAAACACAGGGATGCCATTTGTATTTTATCTGTATCTAATAATGTACACTTTTAGTATTTACCATGAAGCCACTGAAACACTAAAATCCTATTTATTCTTTTGTCATTGAGCTTTCATTAATCTTCCCTCAACCTATTTTAACCCTTGCTTCTAATGGAGTGGGAGGAGGATATGTGTGTAATATGAACAACGATGTACTTTGTTTTGCAAGCAGTTCTCCACTGAAAAAGTATGATTTTTAAGGATTTGTTCGGAGTAGAAAATGATTGCCAGAAATCCAATTTCTTCATTTTTTACATATCTCTATTAGAAACTCATCTCTCCAATCACTATCATGTACTAGGAAATGTGGATTTGGGTACTGGTTTTTGTAGAATGACTTTACAATTAAATTAAAATTCTAGTTCAAAATTATTTTTCAACTCAACATTCCTTTACCCCCAGGATCCCCCAACAGTCATGCATAAGTGTATGGGTGCACACTGTCCCACTGCATCCCTTTATTTGAGATTATTAATTTGATGGTGAAGGGTTTTCATTAATATTATTCTCCTTTAGCGGAGGTCAACTCTGCTCAGAATCACCTTCAGAATAGCTTGACCAGTGACTAAATTTATAAATTTTTAAAATATTGTCAGTCAGCATCAAATGCATTTGCCCATTTAAAATGAGTTTTGTTTCAACGCACTTTGCTGCCATCCATGGTAATTGGAAAGTCAGTTTGAGATATCTTCTAATGTGCTTTTTAAAATTGACCAAGGCTGCAGAAGCAGCTTCTTAAACCAAATATAATTAATTTCTATCTGTCCAACCTGATCACTGTAGGCTGACAGTCTCTCGTATTCTTTATTTTTAACGTATGTGATGGGCTTTTTTTCAATAGAGAACATAGTCCTTTTATCTCTCTTTTCTCCTTCTGCAAATTGGCATTTTCTGTCTTCTAGGAGTCTCATTACCATCGAATGATTTTTCTTCACTTCACAATAAAGGCGCTAAACTGGGGCACCCAGAAGAAAACACACACCTACCTATATAGCAGTTTTCCTTTCCTGCTTCTTCCTCCATGTGGTCTTTATGGTTTCAATAGCTCTCAAGTGTCAACAGAGACCTGAAACTTTTCAACCATTGGCTGCCTGTCTCATTCACCCTGCATTCCTCCCAGGCAGCATCCTAAGTAGAATGGAATGTCGAAGCACCTGATTGGCTCGTGGACAGAGCATTCATTCTCCAGGAATGCCCTGTAGATACCAATTGAAACTGCATCATCCATAAAAGTAATCCATAGACCCATTTGCTTTTCATTTTTGGCTTATGATAGCAATAATGACTATAACACAGGGCCTAGGAATTGATGGCCAGCTGGGGTTAATGGCCCTTGGCTGCACTGTGGGCTATCAACTCCCCCAGCTGGTCATTAATCCCCAGGAAATGCCCCATACCTTGATCGTTATTACTTAATTAATGCCTCTTTCACTTTCAGCCTAAGTGGTCAGAGCACTGTAACCCTAACAACAGCTTGCAGTTGGAACTGGCTATTTCCACTCAAATACTAGAATTCCCTATGGCTGCATACATATTTCAAATTTTCCTAGAATAGTTGATTATGTTTGCCTCAGGCGTCCCACCCCCCACCTTACAAATGGGGGTAGAGGGGGTGGTCATGGTGGTGAGGGTTTATTTTTCAAGTGAGAATTTGCTACTCACTACAAGGTCAAAAGGAAAGTTGAATGGGCTCATCTTGCCTTTTGTTTTCAGGTCATAGGGATCGGTTTTTCTTTCAGAGATCTAAATACAGAAATAAATGGGAAGAGAGAAGGGGAGCGTCATTTCTGCAGTTGCTTAGTACAGATCTCACGGTCCTTGAAATGGTATAACCACAGAATTTAACCCACTGTTGGAAAACTCCAAGTGCTTCCAGAACTAGTTAAAAAAACAGCTGAATAAATATTCTCATAGTATTAATACTATTACGTATCACATTTTCAGAGATTGCTGTAAAGTATCACCAAGTAATGAGTTACCAGGCTGACAAAGAAGGTAGTTTTTGTTTGTTTGTTTGTTTGTTTTTGGTTTGATGTGACTGGCAAATGCGACCAAAGAAAAAACAGAAGGAGAGTTTTGTCTGAGCACACAATTACCACAAGGAATAAGCCAGATGCTGCGTTGGGTCAGCTGGGTTTATATCCAAAGAACTGCCTGTTTATGAACCAGATACCAACCCCAAGTGACTTTAACTTCTTCTGTCTCAAGTAAATGTCTACAGTTATTCTCAGCAGAAGCATAAAAGAAGTGCAGTCCCTCTTTCCTCCCAATATTCTGAGAGAAACTGATGTTATCTGGAGAAATATGTTTCTAAGAGATTAGCTGTGATTCATGACCATCAGAAACTCAAGTGTGTAGAACAACTAAGAGATCATTTGGGAAGATCCAAACTGTAATGCTTTATCTTAAAGTTTACTTAGAGAATCACACATCTCCAGGACGAATGTTATAAGTAGAAATGTAGTCTCACTACTGGAATCACTGAATCTTTGGAACGGACAAAGGGTTTATAGTCATTTAGCTCCCCAACTCAACCTCATACAGGATTAAGCATAAACTAACTCCTGTAGATAAAAATCTATCCAGAATATAGTTGTATGACCACTTCCCTAAATGTATCTTAATGATAAACAGTTGTAACCGGTGGGTAATTTTTCCTTGTACTCAAGTTATAATCATTTTCTCTTCTTCCATCCCAGTTCAGATGGAAATTCCGTATCTAGCCTTGAAGATTTTTTATTAAATTGCCTTCTCTTCTAGGCCCTTAAAGAAACAAAGTACTATTACTTTATCCTTTCTTCTGAGGTTTTATTTCCCTACAAATTCTCATCTTAGTGTCACTATCTCCTTTCAATTTCCTAAGATCTGATTTCGGTTGTGTGTTTGTAGATTTCATGTCAGTCAAATGTTAGGATCTGAATAATGCAAGGCATTAATCGAGAATTACCTCATGGATCATGATGCCTGCACTGAATCACAAAATATTAGGTCTAGGTCCATTGTCATTGATAATCTGTCAAACACTTGAGTGGCCTCAATATGGGTGCCCTACCTCATTTTTGCAAACCCTTCTATTCTGCAAGCACAGGGAGAATATTTACTGTGACTGCACATTGAACTAGGCATGCAATGTACAGAGACTCAAACAACAACAAAAAAGGTAGAGTCCATGCCAGGATGGAATGCACAAATGTATTCAGGAGAAGCACAGACAGACAAAGTTCAGATCAACAGATCTGTCTCTGATAGAAAGTTCAGAGGACCACGGAGGCACATGGCAGGGGCACCTAACTCAACCAAGAGAGTTAAGGACTTTCTCTCACCACCAGAAAGATAATATGGAAACTGAGTGAAGAGGTAAGGGGAGTAATGAAAAGGGAAAAGAAGAGTATTCCAGTGAGAGGGAGCAGCATTTATAAAGGCACAAAGATACGAAAGTGGTGCTTGTGACAAATGGACCAGACGTCATTCCTATTGGTTGTGTGGCCTCTTCTGGTGACTTAATAAATTCCCAAGTTGCTTCTTGTTGAACCTTCCCAACTCTGATCCTTTTCCTCTCTCTGGATATCATTATCCACCTGCCTCACTATAATCCTCCCATTTCTGCAGCTGGTTTTCCGGGTAGGTCTGGTTTCCAGGGTTATCTCTGTCCCTGTCTGGTCAACCTGATAAACTCTGTGCTTCCATTCAGAATCCTGGCTCAGCTCTGCCCTGGACATCTGTTAGGTGGCGTTAGTCCAACAGTTACACATCCCAAACTTGCAGCTTATTATAAACTACTGGGTATTGTTGATTTGGGGTCAATTTATATGTTCAGTTAATTCTACAGCTATGCTTAAATCCAACCAATCTTCAAAATATGTACATTATTTTGTTCTTTTGAGACTTTAACCTATTTCCAGGCTTAAGTGTCAAAGTGAGTTATGTCCACCACAAGAGAGCTGCGTTACATCTACTTCATCACTAAAGAGGATCTTAAACACTAACAAGAGTGTAGGATACCTTTGGATGTGGAAATTGTTCGCATTTTATTTTCTGGTACTTGTGTTATAAATGAAGCAGTCTTGCTCACATGTCTTTAGTCATATATCATATATAATTGGAGATGATTAAGAGAATAACTAGGTCTACTGAGTAATTCTAAATATTCCATACATTCTATTTAAAAGTACAATTGATTTCTAAAAGTTAAAGCATTATCTGAGATATGTAGATTATTATAGCTGGTAGGTTATGATGGTAAACAACAATATAAATCCAGCCATACACAAAGGATTCATATTAAAACACTTAATAAACTTTGTATTTTAGAATAATTTTAAAACTACAGAAAAATTTCAAGAATGTTAGAGAGTTCCCATATACCTCATACCCAATTTCTACAATGCTTCCATCACAATCAAATAACAATAGTGATACTTTAGTAATAACTAAGATTCATACTTTATTCAGACTTCGTTAATTTTTGTCTATGTCCTTTTTTGATTCTAGGATCCTATCCAGGATACTACCTTCTATTTATCTATAAAATCTTCTTAGGTTCCTCTAGACTATGAAAGTTTCTCAGACTTCACTTGTTTTTGTAGACCATGACAGTTTTGAGGAGTACTGCCAAGTGTTTTGTACAACATCCTTTAATCTAGGTTTGTCTGATGTCTTTCTCATGGCTAGACAGGGGTTATGGGATTCAGGAAGGAAGACCACAGAGGTAAGTTGCCATTCTCATCACATAATATCAAAGATATATGCTATCAAAGTGTCCACTGATTACTGATGGCTTATCAACATGACTTATCGCTTAACCTTGACCACCTAGCTATGGCTGTGTTTGTTGGTTTTCTCCACTGTAAATTATTCTTTTTCTCCTTTTCCATACTTCACTTTTTTAGAACAGAGTCCATAGGAGCATCTTAAAACTTAAAAAGTAGAGAATTATGTTCCACCTCCTTGAGGAGGAGTACCTACATAAATTAGTTGGGATTGTTCAATGGATACATTTTAGTGTATAAAAGTCACCGAGTAATAAGGCATATAATCTATCATTATTGGTATTTTTAAAAGAACAAAAGATAGATCAATAGGTAGAGATAGAAGTGTGTAAAGACTATGTCAAGCACGTGGAAGGCCACATAAGCAACCAAGAACAACATTTGTCTTTGGGAGGAGGTATTGAAACAGGGTAGGAAGACACCTCATTTACAACTCAACAGAATATACAATTTTGAATTTCTAAAAATATTTACTCTGCCCTTCTATTTTTTAGGTCTTTAAAATGTAAAATGTAATCATCTATGGGACTCGGTAAAAATGGTAGAAAGGAGAAAGGAATGGTCACATTGCTTCATGGATACTGTTTTCATAATGAAGAATATTACCAGATCAGTGGTCTCAGTGATCATTCTTACCACTTCAAAATAGATCTCAATGTGTTTCAAAGTATACAAGTGAAAAGTCAATGTTAGGCTGGTTTTGTTAATGAATAGTATATGCCAGAGTTGTGTGTCTTTGTTTGATAGTAGCAACTTGGCAAAAGAATCAATAGCCTGATTAAAAAGAGAAAGCCCAAGAGTCTTCTAAACTTAAAAAGTTGATTTGCTATTTTAGTACATGTCACTGAATGCACAAACTACCCTGGTCACCAGATTTACTAGCAGAATTACCTTCCATCTAGATTTCAACAAAGATTAATACTGGCATTGATAAGGAGAAACACTGTGCTAGGTTATTCCCTTGAAAGATGCTTTTTACTATATTGTACGACCAATGATTCTCAAGGGATAAATAATTAGAATTGTGTCTCACAGATGCGTTACAGAAATAGTGTCTGTTTGTTTTGCATTTGCACTAGAATAAGCTTTCGCCATTCCATATAAGATATGATTTAACTACATTTGAGACTGGGGTTATGTTATTCAATGGTTCATTAAAGAGAATAAACTAAAGGACTGAATATAAAAAGAAACTCTTCTAAATTGGGGAGCAAGATATTGTGGCAAGAGTTAATATGGATGAAATAAGAATCATCAAAAAGAAACCTAAATAAAGGGATCTGACTGGGGAAAAGAGAGAGAGAGAGACAGAGAGAGAGAGAGGGAGAAATGAGATAGTTTAAAAAAAAAAAAAAAAAGATTAAAATTGACTATTTCTGACTGGTGAGACGGGAGAAATAGAGATTGAGCAGAAAATGGATGTGTTAGCTCCCTAAGAGCAGGAACTTCTTTAGATTTTATATAGCTTCCCACACAGAGCTTTGTATAGATTAAGCACTGTTTTAATATTGATTGCTTGGCCTTCTATAGAGTATGATGGTGTCTAAAGATGCTGATTTTTTACATGATACATAAACAGCCAAAGAGAAAAAGGAAAAATCATAAGACTGACCAAGGAAAATAGGTCGGAGAAATAAGCACAGAGTAACATATTTTTAGAAAGCTGGGCTATTAAGAGCACATTTTAGACTTTTTGGTCATCGCAAGAAAGCAGAGCTTCCCTTCAATTTATGCATATGATCTGAAACATCTTTTTAAAATTATATCCATGATCATTAGTTAGACAAAGCCCACACTATATAAAATTCTATGCCAAATTTAAACTAATATCAAATGAGCTCTCCCTGCTTTCCCTGCCATACATAGTATAATAAACTGGCTGCTCTTTAATTGGGAGGGGACTATAACTTAATCCCTATGCCAGCCCACTATAAAATTTTATCAGTGCTGCTCTAGTAGGGGCAGATACAGAAGTAATATTGTCTCCTCTTAATATGTTATTTTAGATCAGTGTCAGATTCACAATTGGAACTAAAGTCTTTTAAGATGAAGCCCTTACTCTACAACTTTAGCAATAATTGCCACAAATTTAGAATTTATACCATGGCAAGCCTAGCAAATTAGGTGGCATTTAAATGAATGCATTACATATCCCTGAAATCCTAAGTGGATAACATGTATGGAGGAGGAATGATTTATCCAATTGAAAAGGGCAATGTCATTCTAATTTCTAGACAATGTGTTAATTACTTGGGGATATAGTGACCAGCATACAAATGACCTTAGTCATATTATATTTTAAGATACAAAATAAGTATTTTTATTACAATTATACTATCAAAATTATATTAGGTTCTATGGATTTTGGTCTAAAAACAGAATGTATTCCATCTAGTGTTTCAGTATTCTATTAGATAAGACTATGTCATTAGGAACTACATATTGATTTTAATTAGAACAGGCATGCCACCATTAATATGAGTTGTGATGCCACTAAGGCAGTCGTCAAGGGAGGATTAATTAATTAATTGTAAATTAATTAATTGAGAGTGAATCAAATCAACCTAGAAAAATGAATACAGAACTTGGGGAGGGGAGTTAAACTCAAAACAGATTGAAAACCCAAGATAATTTAAGTTGTTCGTCAAGACGAGAAAATTAACCCCTCAATAAAAGAGAGGACCTGTTGTTTTTAAGAAAGCAAAGTAATAACAATAAAGCAATAAATTAAGTTCCAACATTTTCCTAAAAATAAGATATGAAATTCAAAAAACTACTAAGATTTTGTCATTCTATGTTTTAGACCCAGAGTAATGATTTGTAGTATGGGATACTTAATAATACTCATCACAAATTTAATCACTTCATTTTCGGTTCATGGCTAAAGAGGAAACTCACTCAAATGTTTAAAAGGAAATGAATACACTAAATTGAAGGAAAAGTCTATTATAAAGAGAGAGTCATGCCCCTTTTTTTAATAGGTTTCCCTCCAATTACTGGATCCCAGTGTTTATGAAACTCAGTGCTTCAGAACTGATCACCGTAGATGGTTGACTAACAAGTGAGGTTGATATCTGGAGAAGAAACACTAGACGTAAATAATCTTTACAAATTCAACCATGCAAAATAAACATATAGGTAGGAAAAACTAAGAATAATATATTAAAATGAAAATCTTTGCATTATAGGGTCATGTTTTTATTTAAAAATTTGTTTAGTATTTCTGTGCCTGCACACACACACACACACACACACACACACACACACACACATCAAAAGGTTTCCTAGTGACCAATAAAGGATTGTGTGTCAATTATAATCCATTAGATAGGACTGAGATAAAATATACCAAAATGAAAATTAAAGTCAGATGTATATGAGACTCTGATTTAAAAAACAAAGCAAAACCAAACAAAAACCCTGCTCTAAGTAGTCCTCACTTTTAGACAATGACTTTCCAGTGACAAGGAACTAAAAATGAATGCCAGGAAGAGAAATCCTATTCACCTTGGCTGTACTTGCCTGAAATAGGATGTTATCTCGGTAAGATATAAACAGAAACCAGTTGTAATAAGCAGTGCTACACTTTACTAGATCTTTCTTATATAATCAATGAACAGAGTGGCAAAGGGCAAGTGGTAAGGAAAAGGAATCCCTATATGTGCCTTTAACAGGTTTAGGGACTACTTTGGTCAAATGAACACACTCCATTACAGCATAGATTTCTCCGACTTAACCTTACAGGCATGGTATGCTGTGGACCTACCTATACTAACTGCCTATAATCACAAAAGTCAGCTGCAATTTGGCCTAGAATAGGTGACTGTGAACCTATAGTAACTGCAAAAGGGCACTGTAATTTCCCACATATGAATTAGTTTGTTAATTTAACAACTATTGTGCATATACTATGACTCACGCACTCTTCAGGAGACTGTGGTATATTGATAAATACTTCTGTCCCTGAGAAGTTTATATTCTGGCAGATTGACACAGAAAGCAAAACAAAGCAAAATAAATATAAGGAGTAATGTATTACATTAAGTTGGTGAAAAAGAAGATGTAGATCTGGGAGAAAGGGTGCAATTTTAAATTGGGTGATCAGGGTAGTCCTCATTGTGAAAGGCCTATTTTGAATATTCTTATTCCAGATAAAAGAGACAGAGAATTCTAAAATGAATACCGGTTGGCTTGCTCGAGGAACAGCAAGGTGGAAGAGCCAGGTAAAAGATGTCAAAGAGGAAACAGAGGGCCAGGACATGTACACCCTGCAGACCACTGTCAACAGGGTCTTTTTCCATGACTTTTTATCTGAGTAAAAGAGAGAGCCATTATATGGTTTTGGGGCAGAGAACTAATGTGACAAACACCATGCCTGCTCTCATGATGGCAAGGAGACAGGGCAGAAGCAGAGAGATCAGTTAGCCACAGACTGTGATAATCCAGAAGAGAAATGAAGAAGGGTCAAATCAGAGTAGTCGCTCTAGAAACATTAATCCAATTCCAAATATATCAAGACGGTTACACCAACAAGATTTGCTAGTGTAGTGGATGTGGGATATGAAAAAAGAAGGAGGGCATGTTGTCAAGGATAACCCTAAGGTGTATGGCCTGCGCACTTGCAAGGATGACATTGCCTTCAACTGAGATGGGGAGCAAGTTTAGGAGAAAACATTCAGATTTGGGCATGACATTCAGATTTGGGCATGTTGAGTTTGAGATGCCTAGTAGATACTCAGGAAGAAATGTAAAGTAGACAGTTTAATTTATGAATCTGGAGGAAAGAGATCCAGACAGGATGTACAAATTTGGGAAGCTAGGCATAAAAATAGTATTTAATGTCATGATACTGGATATCACCCAGGGAATGAGTGTTGACAGAGAATTGAAGGGGGCCAAAGACTAAGCACTGGATAAAACCAGCATTCTAGTCCTTGAAGAAAAGAGAAGGAGTAGACAAAAAAGACTGATGGATTGACAAGTGAGTTAGGGAGAAACCTAACAGAGTGTGGGGTCCTGTAAGTCAAGTGAAGAAAGTGTCTTCAGGAAGGAGTGATCAAATAAGTTTGAGAGGTAGTTGTGAGTGGAACTCACTTATTAGAATTAAATAAAAGATCAATTAAGTAAAGATCACTTATCAGCAAAGTTTCATATGATCATGAGCTCTAGAGTTAGACAGGGATTCAAATCCCACTTCATCACTCACTATCCTCAGCTAGTTGCTTCATGATTTCTGAGGCTGGTTTCCTAAACATCTGCCTCACGATCATCTGTGAAATTCAGTGAAATAATTTGTGTAAACACACCTATGAAATGTTTGTAAAGTAATGGATACTTGTCATTTAAAACTTAATGTGTAATACAAATAATACAAATATTAACATGAACTCAAATATTATATAATTGAAATATTATATGCATTATATAATTATTACTCATTAAAATATCTATCACATGATTTCTGCTATTTGTTATATTACTCATGATTTATTTACTCATTTGGTCTTTTAGTTATGCATCATATATCCTTTAGCATTTGCTCTTTGCTAGGCAGGCACCTAAGAAAACAAACATAGATAAGACATGGAACTTATCATTCCTGTAATTTAAAGTACACCAGACTCTGCAACTGATACTCTACAGAATTTATTCCCCCATTTCATGTGAGGAATTTGAGCAGTGTCTCTATCGCCTACAAGGTAGGTGACCTTAATATAAATAAGTCACTCAAACTCTCTGACCCTCAGAAAAATGGAGACACATTGTCACTATTTGCAAGGTGGTTAGAAAGATTAGCAGATCCAGTAGATATTCTTGCATCTATTACTAAGTAGGCATTCATAGTATAGATCTTATTAGTACTATAAATTCTGTACATTCTGTCAAAAAGAATGTGGACTTTCTTGAAGTAAATAATTCATGATCTTCACTTTTACTGGAAGTTGACATGTTTTTAAGACAGTATAAATTGACACCCTGATAAACAACCTTTCATTTGTTTATATTTACTTTACCTTGTCTCATTTCTCAAGCATTTGAGATAGTTTAAAAGGAGATTATGGAAAGTGATAATAATGATAAAAGTATAAAATCATGAATGTCTATATACAGAAGATACATATGCTTTCATACTTATTTAATTTTTATGGTGGATTTCAAACTTAATTCTGAGCTTCCTGGCAGCCAACACTAAAGGGAAATATCAGTTAAATAATCTCATTATTGGGGTGCCTGGGTGGCTCAGTGGGTTGGGGCCTCTGCCTTCTGCTCAGGTCATGATCTCAGGGTCCTGGGTTTGAGCCCTGCATCAGGCTCTTTGCACAGCGGGGAGCCTGCTTCCTCCTCTCTCTCTGCCTGCTCTCAGAGAGCTCTCTCTCTCTGTCTGTGAAATAAATAAATAAAATCTTTAAAAAAATTAAAAATAATCTCATTATCAACAAAGAAGATTCTAGATTCTCACCAAAGAAACAAAGTTTGCTTAGCATTAAACTCTTTTAGATATTTCTTAATCAAGACTTCATATAGGGGTGACTGGGTGGCTCAGTGGGTTAAAGCCTCTGTCCTTGGCTCAGGTCATGATCTCAGCTGGGATCCAGCCCTGCATCGGGCTCCCTGTTCAGTGGGGAGCCTGCTTCCCCCCCTTCTGCCTGCCTCTCTGCTTACTTGTGATCTCTCTCTCTGTCTGTCAAATAAATAAATAAAATCTTTAAAAAAAAAAGACTTCATATAGGATAAATGGAGTGATACAGATTGTAACTGTAATTATTTTTGTAACAAATGTAGTTATGAATTTTGTAGAAATGTTTCTTGTAATAACTTTTAATTAAAAAATTGAGTCCTAATGTAAAAAAATAATTGAGTGATAATTTTGTGAAAATGTAGTCCAAATACAGTAATATCAGACTACTTAATAATCCAAAAATTCTCTCTAATTTTCTGTGTGCATCTTATCATCCCTAATATATTTATGTGCATGTTTGTTTATTTACAGTATAATATATATTATAACATATATTATACATTAATGCATATATAATATATATATTCTCTATATACTTGTATACACATATACATTTTGCTATATTTACACCAAGTTAGAATTTTTAGAGGAATAGATGAGCTTTAAAGTATCTACAATAAACATTGCTTCTTTTCTCAGACTTTCAGTGGTAGCTGGATGGTAGACAAAAGACCTGAGCATCTATGTTCCATATTGCTAGACGAGGACAGATGAATATTCTTGAGAAACCAAATAACATGATAAGTTTAACATTCTATTAGAAAAACTGACCTTTCAGGATTTTCACACTGATGGACATCCAGGTAAGTACCCTCACCACCATATGACACTAATTCTCAAGATGGTTTACAGACAATAACCAGAATTTTTCTCAGGGAGAGTTTTTGGTCAATATCACATAAACAAATATACCTTTGAAGTTCCAATGGTAAACTCTGTTGAAGATGTATCTTTCCAGGAATATAACACTATAATTTTCTTTATGTAAACCCAGATGCTCATAAGGGTTTCCTGAACCCGGTTCAGATGTGAAAAACATCATCCAAGCATTGCTACTTTTGATTCTCTTAGAAATTTCTGACATTCTATCGTACAAAGATGTTTGTTTGTAGTCTTCTTTGTTTGCTTGTTGTTGTTGTTGTTGCTGTTGTTAGTTCTCCCTCCTTTTTAAAAGTTCTTGCCCAATCCTGATTTTCCTTTAAAGATGCACTTGATGCAATTGGGGAAATGTCAGATATAATGAAGAAAAATCCTAACATGCTGTCCAACTGAAGTCCATCTTTCGAAATGAAAAACATTCATAATGAAAATGGGTTGACAGCTTACTTGATGATATTTACAGCTGGATATGACGTCAATCGGAAGGATAGTACAGATCAATTTTAATGGCAAGCAGCTAAGCACGCTTATTGATCCGGCAGCTTGCTACTCTACAAATGGCAAAGACCATTAATATGCTAGCACCAGGGACATGGGAGAAGCATAAAACAACAAGTGACGTGGAGCCTTTAAAGTAGATAATTTAAAAGTGCTGATTTGATGATCACAAGGGAAAGTGTGAAATCATGATTTAACCTCCATTCACTACCTCTCAACTAAAAATTGATCACCATCCTAGGAGTCATATTTCATTTGAGAGAAATTTAATATATTTCATAATTTCCTCTTTAAGCCCTTTGCTTTAAGGGATGCCATTTGCTGTCTGGCTAATCCTAAAGTAGACTTTTTCCCCCCCTGGAAAAACAGAATTATTTCTGCTAGAGCACAGTGACCACATAGGTGAAACATGAATGAAAAGCATGTAAGAATACCATGTATCCCTTTTGTCTACTTCCATATATCCTTCCTACCCTATAAGGACAATAACATTAGTCCCTCCCTGGAATATAAAAATGACTAAGATCATGTCTATTAAGTGCTGCTAAAGAAGACATTTATTTTAGGAACAGTAAAAGCCGTCAGTAGTACCCACACAGTAGTCAATATTACAAATATATATCACTTGAATGTGGCCACTGCTATTGAGACTAAAGTTTTCCTCATCCGGAAGAGATGTGAATACCCTGCTGATCACCAAATAAACTTTTCATTCAGACATTTCACGTTGTATTTTAATACACCTAATGGAGTCTAACCAAGTGGATGTTAGGTGGGCTGTCTGTAATAATGAACTTCCTAACCTCTAGAGATGCAGTACATCTGCTCAGATCAAAATGTGTTGTTTATGAAGCTCCCACACTCTGGAGACATATGTACAGTACCAGTGTGAAAATAACAAGTTTCAAACTCTTAAAATGGCTCCTAGTCAGCCTGTGAGGAAGCATTAACCCTCAAAGTGTGGAATGAATCCTTGTTCAAACCTGCTAATGGTTCAAATCCATAGTAACAGTATCTGATGTACAAAGACCCTTACCTGGTCATTGTTGGAAGGGAAAATAATAAACTTCAACCTGTAGAGCTTTGTGCTTTCCTGCATAAGTCCAAATGGCCCACTGAGGTGAGAGTAGAGAAGAACCGAGTCAAGAATTCATGGTGATTTACGATCTCTTATAATCAAGACTTTTTTTCTTCTTTTTTCTTAATGCTGACAGATTGAAATCCACATTTTGTGTGGTCTGATAAGAAATAAAAAACAACTATTAATTTCACCAAGAAATACTCAGTGATGGCCTTTGTAAGAAATTTGGGGCTACCAAGCCATTCATAAATCTTATTATTGATCTCCAAATAGAAAAAGGCAGTTCCAAATAATGGACTTATAATACTGCTACTGCTCTTTTGTTTTCTAAATAACAGTTCTACTTTTTCTCAGTTATTCTTCCTATCACTTTGTTTAACATTATTACTTCATTCTCTGAAAAACTTTGGGTAACACAGAAACAATTTCTTGCACTGAAAGCATATATTCTATTAATATTTTCTGGGTTAACAGGGATGGGGAAGGAATCCCTAAAATATAGACATGTAACTTATTTCTAGTATCCCTTGCTATAAAGTAACTCAACATTAGGATTACTAATATTTATGTTGCTGAAGAACACTATAGAATTCAATCACTTATCAACTGAAATCCACTGAAGAGCTAAATGAGTTAATTCTAAGAAACCATCAAAATATAAAATGCATATTTCATATATTAAATAGGAAAGATGTTAAAATTATTAAAGATGCTAAAATGATATTTAATGTTAAACATTTTAAATTTAGAAAGTTTTTTAAATATTAAAAATATTAAAATGGAGAATCCCAAATACAGTGAATGTTGTTCGGTTTGCCCAAATCCCCTTCAATGGGTCAATATAAGTTGCTATGAGTGTTGGAAAAGAACCTTTGACTTAAAGAGAGCCACTGCACCTGGAAAATTACACACACACACACACACACACTCATAGGGAATGGAATGAGCAATCCTTATCCAATGACTGATTCATATGGAGGTACAGAATGTCAGCTTCTTACCTCATTATGAGAGACCAAATCTAAGGTATAATACATGCTTTAGAACTCCCTGTGAGATCAAGCTGAGAGCCACACCCTTCCTGAGATCCTTCCCCCAACATATTCTACTTCCTCTCTTTCTTTCTCCTAAGAGCATTATCTCAATAAACAATGTCCACCCAAATTCCTGTCTCAGACTCTGCTTCTATAGAACCCAAACAAGATACCAAGTTAAGTGCTAGATTCCCAAATACAGGAAAAAAACACACTTCTGAGATCCTTCCCTAATAGAGAAAATCTTATCAACAATTTCATTTTGTTTTGTTTTGTTCCTAATGGGAAGTTCTGGGAAAAGATTGATGTAATAAAATGAAGCCATGGCAAGTGACTGAATAATTTCATACATCAATTAGAATTTAAATTTCCAGCTTTAGAAATTTTAACTTAGTGTGAGCTCTTACCTTGACACCAAGCCTCTTGACATCCCCTAACATTCTAGTGGTGGCTTGAGGGTTATTTCTGAACTCAGCCCATACAGATCACTCATCTTCCCTCTTTATTCAGCCTCTCTCCCACCCTATTCAATATTTTGTGTTGTTTTATCCATCACTTCTAGGGCAAGGTTTTGAACAGTACTATACACAGTGGGAATCATTAAATATTTGTTCAATCTATTCTTTTGGCTATATGAATTAGTAATTGAGGTCCAAGAGAGAAAGCAGGAAAGAGCTATTCATTCAGTAACTGTACAGCTAGGGAAAAAAAGAATGAGAAATTGCACGTTCTCATATAGGTACTAAGGCAAGAGACAGAGACCTGTCCCTAACCACTATCACTGGCTCCAAAGAGGACAAGAGACAAGGGAGGACACCAACATTAAATTACTCATGACTCTTCTTGACCCTGAAAAAAGAGAATATTTATTTCCCTTCAATTCACATATGCTACCCAGAACTGAGCTTCCTGGAATTTCTATTAAGAATCCAGATTACATAGCAATAATTTTCAGGTGCCACAGTCTCTGCTAATAGTGAGCTCAAAAAGAAGGAAGCAGAAAAGAGACAAACCACACAGTACTCCAGAGCTGTAGAGATTTGGGGACAATTTGAATGGACATGAATGAAGATGGAATTTAAAACACGTAGAAATTACAGTCCAGAAATTCAGGATGCAAGAAATAGACATGATCTCATTTTTCTATAAGCCAACCTCCTTTCTCTTTCAAACTACCCCTTGATTCTGTGGAGTTAGCAGATAACTTAATCTCACTGTTGGTGGGGGAGGCACAGACCCCTCTTTTATAAGGTTGGTTAAGTCCCAGGAGATTTACATAGGGCCAGGGTATTTTGGAGCCTTGTAAGTAGGGATGTAGGGAAGGGAGTTATGGTTGGCAGTCACACAGTTTGTGGCTGGCCTGTCCCAGATTCCTGTCCATCAGGCTCCCTGGACCAGTGGGTCTTCCTGCAGGGCGCTATCTGGGCATTTCTGTGAGGCCAGTGAGGTACATATTTTGGCCATCCCCTCCTTGAGGTGATACCACCTATAAATCTGCTAAACCTCTTTCACAGGAGTTTACTGGCCTCTCTACTCTCACCACTATTCTGTATCTCTCCTCCTGGGCCAGGGGAATCCTTTCTATCCTAAGAGGAAATTTCTCACTTTCTCTTAATGTTTGCTTCAAAAGCATTCCTTTTTTCTTATAGTTTCAAATGTCAGTAGGCCTCAAGCTTGTTGGAGACCTCAAGTTTTGCCAGCTATTTAGTGGTAAATTTCCACTAGGGAATACATGTATATTCCAATTTGGACTCTATCTTCATTTATTTTCTAAGGATCATACTGTCCAATTAGAAAAGCTATAGCTAGTCAATCATATTCTTGTAGATGACAAGTTAGTTTCATGATTAAAAAAAGAGATATGACCCAGCTTGAAATTCATGGAAGCGTGTTCATAATGAACTTTTCTTACTCATTAGGTTTCTAGAGAGCCCTGTGAAATACTCCCTTTAAATGTTCACCCGTATTATTCCTATATATTAAAAGTCTGTTAATGGTAAACTATCTTGCACATTAGAGAGTGCCTGCCAAGTAAATTCTCATTGTTTCCAAAAGAAACAAATGGGAGTAGAAGAGAACATATCTGGTAAAGATTAGGAGACAAATAATACAGGCAGCAAGCTCAAGAGATACTGGTTTAGCCTTCAGGCAAGACCAACACTGGCCAGGCTGGCCACTTTCAAATTAGTTTCAAAAGTTACCCATGTCAGAAGTGTAAAACAGGGGTGCCTGGGTCGCTCAGTTGGCTAAGCGTCTGCCATCACCTCACACCATGATCTTGAAGTCCTGGGATCAAGTTCCCATGTAGGGCTCCCTGCTCAGAAGGAGCCTGCTTCTCCCGCTCCCTTTGTCCATCCTTCCCCATCCCCCTCCACCACTTGTGTTCTCTCTCTCACTCGAATAAATAAATAAAATCTTGAAAAAAAGAAACACAAAAGAATTCTCTACATCAGGAGAGAAATCCTTTTACTATGTAGAAAACAGAATTCTCCATCCGTAGGGGGGAAAAAAGAGTTAAAAATCTTTTCTGTTTTCAACTTTCAACTAGTAAAGTTTTTGAGAAATCCTAAGAGATGGAAGGGAATGAAGTCGAAAGTCATTCCCTTTTCTTTTTGATTTATTTCAATCTCTTTTCACAGAGACAGCCATTGAGACAAGTATTTTTTATGTCAACTCACTGAGGACTTGACTGCAGCCATCGGAAAGACGCAATAATTGATTTCAATAATTAATTCCTGCTTGCCGAAGTAATGTTGCTTATGCACTCCTCCTCAGGCCCCAGTTAAAAGGAACTCAGACGCAGAAGTGCATAAACAGCTACATTACTTTGGGGAGTGAAAGTCCCCTAACATACTGTAGATTTGGGAAGAGCTTTTAGGCCCCGGGCTATTTGAAGTTAATTCCTAGAGAGTTTGCTGTTACCTCATGTTGTCCGTGATTTTCTAAAACCAATTCAAAGGAGTAGAAAGCCAAGTGCCTTTGCAACAATTGAGCTCAGCTCAATCAGAAAAACCATCTTCGCACTATATCAAAGTTCTCTCAAAAACAAAAGGGGGAGAGAAAGAGCTCTCTGGAAGGAAGGGCACAGAGAAGAAGGACAGCTGAAAGCAGAAAAAGAATCCAAAATGGATACCATTTCTGAGGTAAACAAAGTGGAAAATGCTATTTGGGAAACCAAATGACCCCTGGTCCCTTTTCATTTAAATGATTTCTAAAACCCAGAACCACTCCTAACTCTAGTCAAAAATGTTAAAATGGAGCTATTTTATGGTTCTTGCAAAAGAGTTAAATACGCCGTGCTATCTCGCATGCCTAATATAAACAGAAACTAAACTGACTCCATATGACAGTATTTTATTGCTTCCTCGAAGATATTTCCATACATTTTTAAAAATAATATTTTGTATGCCGTAATACCATGACATAAAAATAAAACTCAACTCAGATGCAATTCTTTCAAATATTTATCATTAATGGAAAGGCTGTTAAATACTCAGATCTTCACAAATTTATCACTTAGAAATTATTTTAACCAGCTCCCCCGCCCTAGATTATATACCCAGCTCCCTTTGACCCAAAATGTGTCACAACACCGGCTTTTCACTAATCGGGGAATTTACAATCCCAAACTGATTGTGATGTCAATGCTTTATTGTTAATGAAGGCCTCTAAAGGACTGGGAAGCATAAATGGAAAGCAGGCCCTTATTAGGCATGGACCATACACAGCCATGCCCAGGTACAAGAACCGACCTCTTGTTACTACCTGGTCCCAGGGCGATAAGGTTCCTGATGTAAAGAACAGATTAAAAGTAAAATGAGACCAGATGTTTTTCCTATTAGATGGATTAAGTCAGACCAAACCTAAAATTAGGAAAACACGCAGGGCTGATTTACTACCGTGCTGTGATGGGCGGCTGCGCTGGGAGCTGGGGCCAGTGGCCATGGAGCCAGCTCTCCATTTATTAATGGGGCTCTGGGAATGGGAAGGCCTCACCCCTGACTGCTCTAAAAATGCTGAACGAGGGCTCCAGCCTGGTGATGAAAGCTGCTGTCTGAAGGTGGACCCTGGGTAAAAACAACATTAAAATCTACTTCAAATACAGCTGATGGCACAAAGGGGAGAGGGAAATGCTCAGCTTTACTATCTTCTTGAATAAGAATATTTTAGAAATAAAAGTACCAAATTAGCCCAGCTCCAAGCATTTTTTTTCCCTGAAAATACAATCTTGTTATGAGTAGGAAAATCAACTATACTGGGTCTCACATGGACCGAAATCAGACAGTTTAACCCCAAAGTGTTTCTTTGCATGCTGAGCTCAGAGAGTGTCTAACGGAATAGGGCTATTGTATGAGTTTGCCAGATTAACCTCCCCGGATAGGAGTGAGGCCAGGTTTAACAAAATAAGGAGTCAGGATGTTCAGGAACTCTGCTGAAACTACTAGTCCTTCGACCAAATGGAGCTCCTTGCCAAGACCTCAGTGCAAGAAAAAATTATTTGAATAATAGCCTGCTATCTTGAAAGCTTATTTAAAACTATAAATTTGAAGGAAAACTTAAAATTGTGCTTTTTCAGACAGTGGATTCAGTGTAATATCAAATAATCCTTTGGGCAGGTGTACTCTTGGAAGGTTCTCAAAAAGTAAATTTCTTCCCATCTATGAGCTTCAATTTCCTTATTAGTAAAAATGAGATCAAACATGCATCTGATAAGGGTAAGGGTAAAAAAGTAAGCCTAAAAAAGTAAGAAGTCAGTCAATTCATATCACATACGTGACACACATGCCCACCCATCTCCCTTAGGTCTACATTACTCCAGTTCTCCCAAGAAAAAGTTTGCTGAAGAACAGAAAGCTGGCAAGAAAGCAAGTCTTAAGTCTCCTCCCAAGACTACTCCCTCAGTCATGGGGAGTCCTGCGAAGATTATTTCCTGCTTTTGCAGAAAGTATGATGATGAATTTTCTCAATGTTAGTTGCATCTGTCCCTCAAAAGTGTGTGTGTGTTTGTGTGTGTGTGTGTGTGTGTAAAGTGTCACTTTTTGCCAGCCAGGAGTGAGTTATGGTGACTTCTGTGTGTATTTGGCTTACCCTAGAGACAGAACACAGTATCTCCGGGCAAGGAGGTCCACATGGTGTGTTGGCAGGAGAAAATGGAAGACACACAAACCCCAATACAAGACCAAGAGCTGGCAGAGGTTATGTACATGGCTAGAAACTGGATGCCTAAGCTGGACCAGAAAATGTGAAGGTAAGAGAAGAGAACAGTCATGGCTTCTAGGGAGTCAAGAAACCAAGCCAAAGGAAAACTAAAGGGACACTAAAAGGAAGAAAAATCTCTCTCTGAGTCTGTCTGTCTTTCTCTCTCGCTCTCTCTCACACACACACACCCACACACATACCACAAGCTGATAGGGTGAATAATTCTAGTTTTGCTTTTTTTTTATACAAAAAGCAAATTCAGACAGCAATCTCCATAGGTGAAGTAAAATGACACAACAAATACTATACTGAAAGTTTTAAGCAGGCATTTGGGAAATCTGCTGTTTGTATTCATAAGCTGTTAGCCAGCAGATGGAAAAATATTACTTTTGTAGGAACAAATGGTCACCACCTAATTTATGGCACATACTGTCTCAAAAATATTGCTCCTCTATTTTTTGTCACTGAGGGGACACATCAGAAATTACAGTACAGCAACAAGAATATTTGTTGTACTTGAACATGTTAATTTGGGACTCATCTCTGTTGCACCAATGATCAGGTACATCATTTTGAAGTGTTTGGCCTTATAAATTATTTTCATTTGCAGAACACCAGAAATGTGATGTATTCGAACATGATAGACTGTATCCCAAATAGACATGGTTAACACATGGTTTGAGTGTGGCAGTAACATAGTAAAATGCCTACATTATCATAATATGCTGATGGTGATGTCATTCAATGAAACTTAAATTTATCTCTCTGGCTGGGCTCTTGACATTTAGTATGACTCCAGTTCTTTGGGAAAGGGTGTCTAATTCTCCCAAAAAGAAGAAATCTGGCACTAGACAGTCGAAGTTAGAGTAAACATATACCTTGTAATCTTACTTGGACTTAATATTTCTCAAGTCTAGAATTCCTGCAGCCTTTTCTAGCTTACAGAGTTAAGGGCAAATTTATGTCCACTGTCAAAACACTTAATCCAGCTTTCTACTATGGTATAAACAAATGTACTTGTCAAGTGTGAGGTGGGAGTCACGGAGTTGGGGGAGAGATGGGCCGTGTGTTTATGTGTTTGTAAAAAATCTCTATGAGACTTTCATCACTCAAAAACTATAGTTTCCTTCAGAATGAGTTACCCCATTCCTAAGAGAAATGACTCTTTGATTTAGTTACAACTGAATGTTTCTAGAGGTAGCCACCTTCAACACACAACTGAGAAGACCATTTGCAAACTAGTTCTTCCATAAGCTGCATTCTTGCTGATAAAGAGTTCACGGCTTGATATAATGTAGCTCTAGAAAACATACACATGCCTGCAATTTCTTGAGATAGTAGTGTAGAAGACTAGATTTTAAAGAACTGTCATGAAAAGTCAGCAATTAATGGATCTTCCTCTGATGGCACATTATTTTCGTTAACATTTAGTGTAGACCTATCTTTACCTGGTAAAAAAAATCATTTTAATAGATGAAGCATATTTGGTACCCATCTTTGTGAAGATTCCAAATTAAGTATCAAGTTTTACAGAAGGTGTAGCTTTTGTGTTCTTTACAACTGTTGCTACAATAATCACACGGCAGACTGGGATCTTAAGAACCACCAAATATCCCCTTGCCTCTAGACATGACGATACTTAAACCAGAAAGATGATTGTTCATGCTGTTCTTTAAAACCTCAGAGGAAGCATATAGTCATTAGATTATCATGGTAACTATGCAATATCTGTGAGTAATATATACAACTGCCTTTTTATGACTACTGCATTAAGAGTATTTCTGTTCATTCCATTTTAAATTCTATTCGAATGTAAGTGTGAATTCA
Organism: Procyon lotor; assembly: GCA_028646535.1. NCBI lineage: Eukaryota > Metazoa > Chordata > Mammalia > Carnivora > Procyonidae > Procyon > Procyon lotor. The sequence goes on from CM053609.1 coordinate 54,158,123, forward strand.
CTGTTAAATAGATACATAACCTACGTAACTCAAAGGAGAATAGAATGTCAAAGAATGAAAATTGTTCTACATGAAAATCTTGTTATATTACTTTGGCAGTATTAAACTGATAAATTAATAAAAATGTTCAGGTGTAATTCTCTTTACGCAATGAAGTACTTCTGGAGACGCCTGCAAAATGAATCATACTGAAAGCCTTCTATTTAAAGGAATCATATGGTAAATACTTTATAGAGTAAATAATCTTTTTCATGCATTCAAGTATATTTTCTCTGAAACCGACACTCATCTATATTCAAATTTATTTCAATATCTTAATATTCAAATTAATGGTCACACCAAATTGCATTCAACCCTCTTCTATTGGGCCAATAGGAAGTCAAAATTTCAGCATGATATATTTTATTAGAGGTCATTATCTCAGTCAATTCATCCATTCAGTCTGCTATAACAAAAATACCACAGGCTGGATGGCTACCACAGCAAGCATTTATTTCTCACAGTTCTGGGGGCTGGGAAGTCTACAATCAAGGCACCGGCAGACGTCTGGTAAGAGCCTGCCTCCTGACTGGTGGACAGCTGCCTTCTTGCTATGTCCTCACATGGAAGCTAGCTAGCTCTCTTGAGTGTTTCTTTAACAGGAGAGCACTAATCCCATTGTGTGGGTCCCACTCTCGTGACCTAATTACAGTCCCATCTCCATACACTATCACATTGGAGATTCGGGTTTCAACATATGAATTGTGGGGGACATAAACATTTGGTCTATGGCAGTTGTTTTGAAGTTACTCATTTTTCACAAGGTATAACATCACTGGACACAAAATTCAAAAAGTATAAAGGGGACTATGGTGAAAAGTAAGTCACCCTGTGTTATGGGCTGAATTATGGTCCCCTCCATAAAATTCGTCTGTTGAAGTTCTAACCTGCAGTACCTCTGAATGGGAGATGGGGTCTTGAAAGAGGTATTAAGTTAAAATGAGACCAATTGGATAGGCCTGAATCCAGTCTGGCTGGTGGCCTTCTAAGAAGAGGAAATTTGGATACATAAGAGACATCAGGGATGATGCTCACAAAGGAAAAACCATGTGAGGACACAACAAAAAAGTGGCCATCTATAAGCCAGAGCGAGAGGTCTCAGAAGAAATCAAACCTTCCAATACTTTGATCTTGGACTTTAAGCCTCCAGAACTATGAGAAAATAATGTGTATTGTTTAAGCCACTGAGTCTGAGGTACTTTTTTACGGTGGCCCTAGCAAACTAATATACCCTTACCCCTCTCCTCAGCCTCCTAATTCCCCTCCCTGGAGGCAACAATTTTAACAGACTCCTATCTAGTGTCCCAAAGAGATTTTATGCACTACATCAGGCAAATATATCATACATGCATGCATATATAATACTTTACACTCTATTCTGAATCTTCTTTTCTTAGTTCACTTCATATAAAAATGTGTTATTTTGTGGCTATATAATATTCTACTGTATGAATATACTATAATCTATTTAGCTCTTCTATTAATAGATATTCAAGTTGATTCAAATATCTTGTTATCATAATAAATACTACCATAAATCTGGTACATATAGTTTTGTGTGAGTATATTTGTAAAGCACATTTTCAGAAGTAGAATTTCAGGGCCAAAAGATATGTGTATCTTAAATTTTTAACAAATTGCCAAATGCCCACTGTAGAAATTATACCAATTTAGACTCATATTAAAACAACGTATGTGTGTATTTTCCCACATTCTCACCAGCATTAGGATGTATAAAACTGTGTATGTGGTTTCCCATTATAGGTTAATAGTATATCTATCATTATGAATGAAATTAAGCTTTTAAAAATCTTTTTAAGAGCTGTTTAGCTTAGGGCGCCTGGGTCACTCAGTTGGTTAAGCATCTCTTTTGGTTCATGTCATGATCCCAGGGTCCTGGGATTGAGATCCACATTGGGCTCTGTGCTCAGTGGGGAGTCTGCCTGTACCTCTCCCTCTGCCCCTGCTCATGCTCTCTCTCTCTCTCAAATAAATAAATAAAATCTTTTTTAAAAAGGGCTGTTTGGATCATCTTTTCAGTAAACTGTTTATATTCCTTTCTTATTGTTTCATTGGATTGTTGATAAATTTACTGTTAATTTTATAAATTCTGTACATATTAAGAATATTAGCCTGCAAGAAATGAACAAATAAACTTGGTTTTTGTTTCCCCCCCCCAAAAAAGAAGAACATTAGCCTTATTCTATAATATGTGTTTACAAATTACTTTTTCCCAATTTACTATTTGTCTTTTGAATGGGTATATGATGCTTTTTCCCGTGGACATTTTATTTGTTTATTTACTTATTCGGAGATTTAGAGATTTTTAAAACTTATTTATTTGACACAGAGAGAGAGAGTACCAGCACGGTGAGTGGCAGGCGGAGGCTGAGGGAGAGGCAGGATCCTCACTGAGCAGGGAGCCTGATGCAGGGGCTGGATCCCAGGACTATAGGATCATGACCTGAGTAGAAGGCAGATGCTTAACCAACTGAGCCACCCAGGCACTCTCCCTTGGACATTTAAATGCAAATTTATCAATTTACTTAGATTGCTAAATTTGGTGTCACATTTAAAATGGCTTTCCTGGGGCACCTGGGTGGCTGAGTGGGTTAAAGCTTCTGCCTTCGGCTCAGGTCATGATCTCAGGGTCCTGGGATCAAGCCCCACATCAGGCTCTCTCCTCAGCGGGAAGCCTGCTTCCTCCTCTCTCTCTGCCTGCCTCTCTGCCTACTTGTGATCTCTCCGTCTGTCATATAAATAAAATCTTAAAAAAAAAATGGCTTTCTTTGGGGCACCTGGGTGGCGCAGTCATTAAAGATCTGCCTTTGGCACAGGTCATGTTCCCAGAGTCCTGGGATCGAGTCCTGGGATCAAGCCTTGCATCCAGTCCCACATCCAGTCCTACATTGGGCTCCCTGCTTGGCGGGAAGCCTGCTTCTCCCTCTCTCACTCCCTCTGCTTGGGTTTCCTCTTGCTGTTTCTTTCTCTATCAAATAAATAAATAAAATCTTTAAAAAAATAAATAAAATGGCTTTCCTCCCTGAGATTTTTTTAATCCATTTTCTTCTAATAACAGAAGTATTGCAACTTTTTATTTACATCTTTGATCTATATGAAATGTATTTTGTTGAAAGAAAGAAGATAAGGAATGAACAATTTTTTAAAATGTTTATCTTATTGTCCCAACACTTCTCATTGAATAAGCAACCTTTTCGACACTAATGTGCAATGTCACACTTAATTATATATATGCTATGTCTTGAGACATTTCTGAATATTTGTTGTTTCATTGATCTATGTGCATACTCATTTGACTGCCAAATAGTTTTAATTATTGTAGCATTATAATATGTTCTGACATCTAATAGGGTATAAATCTCTTGATTTTTCTACTTATGAATTAACCTATTTATGCATATTTATTCTTCTAAAATATCTTTTAAATCAACTTATTCAGTTGCCAAGAAATTTTTTGGATGCCATGAAACATGCAAATTATTTTAGAAGTAATTGATACCTATAACATATCATGTACCTATGTAATACTGAAAAATTACTTTGCAGCTACAGCATTCTCATGTTTACATTACTAGCATGTTGTTTCTTCTATGTAGATCTTGCATGTTTTACTGTTTTGTTTAATGCTAGGTATCTTACCATTTTTTTTCTCTTTTTAAATGGAATATGGCACATTCAGGGAAAAAAATACTGAAATCTAAGTATAAATAGAGAAATTACACATCAAGACAGAATAGAAATTACCAATAAATAAAAATTAATCAAACTGTTTTTCATTTATAACATTTGAGGATACAAAATGGTTAAATACCAACTAGAGATCACTGATGGAGAGAAATTAGTCACACACCAACATGGAAGATAATTTTAGACATACAATGTATCAGAGAGTAATGACTCAATCCATATCAATAATATATATATACATAAATACATACTATAACCAACTAACAAATGAGCCAAAAATCAGACTTCATAAGGAGGAAAGATGAAGAGGAGAAGGAACTATGTTGAACAATGAAATTCAAAAAGATGGATAGACGAACAGAGATAGATTAATAGAGACAGAAAGATTGGCAGATGGATAGACAGATAAATGCTGTAGGATAAAAGGAATATGTTATATGAGTTTTTAAATATCTTTTGAAACTGAAGAAACAAACAGCAAAAAAAAAAATTCTAATTACAGTCCAGAATAAAAAATATTAACCATCTAACTGAAACTTAGAAATCTGGGTAGCAATAAAGAGAGGAATAATGTTCTGAAACTTGAGTGGGGTTGGGGAAGCGAAGAATGGGAGAAGTAAAATTATCCCAACAGTTTCATTGTTATGGAGGAGTAAGAAATCAAAGGAAACAAAGTATTCTGCTTAATGTCATGGTATATTGTTTCTAAATAATAGCAGAGAAATATTTCTGAATATGAGAGATGGGAAGAGGATGCAACCATGAATTAAATGGAAAATCAGAGCAGAATTTTTGGGGCGCCTGGGTGGCTCAGTGACTTAAAGCCTCTGCCTTAGGCTCAGGTCATGATCCCAGGGTCCTGGGATCAAGCCACACATCTGGCTCTCTGCTTGGCAGGAAGCCTGCCTCCCCCTGTCTCTCTGCCTGACTCTGCCTACTTGTAATCTCCCTCTCTTTGTCAAATAAATAAATAAAGTCTTTTTGAAAAAAAGAATTTTCAAATAAACCATGGAGAAAACAGTAGAATAAATAGCAACTTAATCAAACCAACAAAAACAAGGAAAAGGTGGGGCGCCTGGGTGGCTCAGTAGTTAAACGTCTGCCTTCGGCCCAGGTCAGATCCCAGGGGCCTGGGATCGAGCCCCGCATCGGGCTCTCTGCTCTGCAGGAAGCCTGCTTCTCCCGCTACCATTCCCTCTGCTCGTGTTCCCTCTCTAGCTGTGTTTCTCTCTGTCAAATAAACAAAATCTTTAAAAAACAAAAACAAAAAAAAAAAAAAAGGAAAGAGAAGAGAAGAAAAACTGATTAAATAAATTTGCATAAAATCAATAAATCGGTCTTTAAATAGACTAAATCTCCCATTAAAGATAAAAACTGTCAAATTAGGTCTACAGAAAAAAATCCAGTTCTATGTAGTTAATAAGTAATAAACTGCAAATAAAAATTGAAAAGAGTTATAAAGCGAATACAAACAAAAAAATTTTAAAAATTAGTAATGGAAATATTATTATGAAAGATGTAATTTAATAACTTTAACAGTTGTAACATGTTTAAATTTCATTTGTATTAATACGGAAATCGACTAAACAAAGCTAAGCAGTTTTTAGTTGTAGGATGTCTCTCTTAGCACCTAGAATATGCTAAATCACCTGATGACATTCCAAGGGGTGGGGGTATAAAATTCAGCATTTCCAAAACTTATTTGGTTACTTTTGTGGAGCAAAGATGAGTGATCTGCAGATTTGCTGGGGCACAGGGCAGGGGTGGGCGTATGGGAAGGATAGCTACATGCAATCTCCTAAGTTTAAAACTGCAATATCAGTGGCTGTGGCCAGGTTGTTTTCATCGGTCTCATAGATCTTGGTAAGGGAATGAGATCACTTTTGATCTTTAAATTTTGCTGTTCCCCTCAGACTTGGTGAAAATAACTAAGAAAAATATGGGAAGTGTTTACGTACTCCATATTTGATTTTTTTTTTTTTTTTT
>CM053609.1:54164355-54223640 GCA_028646535.1 Procyon lotor
AAGAAGGAAGGAAGGAAGGAGGAAGGAAGGAAGGAAGGAAGGAAGGAAGGAAGGAAGGAAGGAAGGAAGAAAGAAAGGGGCGCCTGGGTGGCTCAGTGGGTTAAAGCCTCTGCCTTCAGCTCAGGTCATGGTCTGGGGGTCCTGGGATCGAGCCCCACATCAGGCCCTCTGCTCAGCGGGGAGCCTGCTACCCCCTCTCCCTCTGCCTGCCTCTTTGCCTACTTGTGATCTCTCCCTCTGTCAAATAAATAAATAAAATCTTTAAAAGAGAGAGAGAGAGACAGAGAGAGAGAGAGAAAGAAAGAAAGAAAGAAAGAAAGAAAGAAAGAAAGAAAGAAAGAAAGAAAGAGGAACGGAAAGAGGAAGGGAAGGGAGGGGAGGGGAGAGGAATATATAAAGAAAGATGTTTAATGCTTTTTTAACCTTGTGTCCACATTTCTAATAAATACATCAACATTAGATATCATATTTCCTTAGCAAAAGATAATGCAGAAGAGATTAAGGCCAGGATACCACATGGTCTTTGTCCCCTTCACCAGCCCACATAAGGCCACTTTGTCTTGGAATCTGCAGTAGCCCTGCCTGATTCTGCTCAAACCCTCCTAACATTTCTTCTCTATGTTTTTTATTCTCAGATTTGTGTATAATAAAATGAAGGAGAAACTGAAAAAGAAGGACAAAGAGTTTGATTTCACTCTCTTTAAAACATGGAAGTAAAGTTAAAAGAAGCAAGTAGTTAAAAAGGGCACACACTGCACCAAACTCATTGACTCTAGGGGCAAAAGGCTCTCTACATGTATTTTATCTTTGTCTTATATTCCAGTTTTAACTACATGTACAATATTGTTTGACTAATTGGACATGAACTATCAAATCAGTCAAAGAAATAGTCTAATTCATCAAATAAACAGCTTGACTTGTTTTGATCATTCAAAATCACACGTGCGTAGACCTTTAAAAACAATAAGGCTTCCAGTTTCAAACAGGAATCTGGAAAGCTAAAAAGAGTTGTTTTCACCTTCACATTTAGAAAAAGATGAACAGGGCACGTGAGTGGCTCAGTTGGTTTAATATCTGCCCTTGACTCAGGTCAAGATCCCAAGGTCCTGGGATCAAGCCTCCATCCAGCTCCCTGCTCAGCAGGAAGCCTGCTTCCCCATCTCCCTCTATGTTCTCTATCTCAAGGAAATAATTAAAAAAAAGAAAAAGGAAAGGAAAGGAAAGAGCACTGAGTTTGCAGGACAAACAACTAACATCAAACCTAGAGGAAGACAAGTACTTGCAAGAAAAAATAGGAAGAGAGCTTTTGCTTACCTGGGAAAGACACTCCCAAACACCAAATAAGCCTCCGAGAAGATTAAGCTAGAAAATGTCTAATGAGAGGCACATGGCTAGCTCAGTCAGTGGAGCATGCAAGTCCTGAGCTTAGGGTTGTGAGTTTGAGCCCCACATTTGATGTAGAGATTACTTAAAATAAAATCTTGAAAGAAAGAAAGACAGAGAGAGAGAGAGAAAGAGAAAGAAAGAAAGAAGGAAAGAATGAAGGAAGAAAGAAAGAAAATGTCTAACAAATGCTAAAACTTAGTATGGGCTAGTGTGAAAGTATAAAACCCTGGTCGAGGTGGGGAGGCTATAGTTATAGGGAGTTTGCACCTTCTTACAGGTTTGCACTTCAGGAAGCTCAAAAATAAAGTAAAAAAAAAATCCTAAGTAATTTTGTCTCATGGAGCTGGCTGGAGGAAAGAAGAGAACCCACTGTGAAACTTTCCAAAGGCATCTCCCTTAAGGAAAAACAAAACAACTTCAGTATGCATTGGGATGACATCAGAACTGTTACCTGAAGATGCTGGTAGAAACCCACTGCTACTGAGGTAAGAGAGGTAAGAGATAAGAGGCAGAGATAAGCTCTCTTCCTGGGGAATATGTATGAATATTTGCTAGGCCCACACAGCATTACAATTGGGCCTCTCTAATACTGAGATTTAATCAAAACATAAGAATGTCTCCTTTCCCCATCCACCATCATGATGCTGAGTATGCAGGAAAAATAACTGGAATATAGCTGTGGGAGCAGCTGGAGAAAGTGTCCTCTGACATGACACAAAGGGAAACCCAACGCCAAAGGCAGAAATAAGTACAGGAATTACATAGAAAAATTGGTGCAATGAGGGTAAACATAGCAATAACAAACTCCAAATCTACTCCAAACCCTAACTAGTTTAACACAAATACCTACACTTTATTGTTGAGCAAAAGGAAAGCCACGCTCATCTCTGAGCATAAAAAATAAAATAAAAAATAAAAATGAACATCAGTATCAGTCGTCCTACACAATATGTTTGCCTTTCAACAAGAATTATGAAGCATTAAAAAAAAGGCTAGAAAAAACAAAAGAGACAATAAAAGTCATAAGAACCAGGCTCAGATATCACCAGATGTTGGACAAGGAATATAAAATATCTATGAGTAATATATTAAGACCCTAAAGGAAAAGATAAACAATGTTTATTTGGATAGGTAATCCCAACAAAGAAGTAAAAACATTAAGAAATAATAAGTAAAAATACTAATAATCAAATACACAGTAACAGAAATAAAGAATTTCTTTGATGGCCTCAAAATTAAACTTGATATAGCCAAGGAAAAAAAAAGCAGTGAACTTAAAGATCTGTCAGTAGAAATTACCCAAACAGAAATACAAATTTGAAACAAAAGGTGGAGGAAAAACTACAGAGCTAAGAATCCAAGGTCTATGGGATAATGTCAAACAATGTAACATATGTGTAACTAAGATCCCAGAAAGAAGAAGCTAGACAGTAAATGGGACAAAGGAAAAATATGAAGATATAATGCCCAGGAATTTTCCAAAATTTCATGACATCAAACCACAGATCTAAGAAGCTCAGAGAACACCAAAGAGAATAAAAAATTTAAAATAAAAACACATGAAGGCATATGGTATTCAAACTGCTGAAAATAAAAAGAAAAAGAAAATCTTGAGGACAGTGAGAGAGAGAAAAAACATTATCTCTAAAGTAACTTAGATAAGAATTACAGCAAACTTCTCATTAGAAAAAGAAAAAAAGAAAAGAGACAATGGAGTTTTACATTTAAAGTGCTTAAGGTAAAAAGAACTCTCAACCTAGAATTCTATGCTCTGTGAAAATATCCTTCAACAGTTAATGGGTAACTAAAGACTTTCTCAGAAAATAAAACAAAACACTGAGGGAATTCATTTTCATCAGACCTTCTCCAGAGGAAATGTTTAAAGAAGTTGTTCAGGCAGAAGGAACATGATATAGGACAGAAAGTTAGATATACACAAATAAATGTAGAATGCAGAAATAGAATAAGTAGAGGTAAAATATCAGTTTACATAGTTCTTATTTTTAACTTCTACAAAAGTTAAATGACTCTTAAAATCAATACTAGTGACAATGTTTTATGTGTTCATAGCATATGTAAAAATAAAATGAGTAACAAAGAAATGGCACAAAGAACAGGAAGGAGGAATTGGGAAAATATTATTAAGAGGATCTAGAAATAAACACGAGGCAGTAAAAATTATTTAAAGATGGACTTATATAATTTAGAATTCATATTGCAAATCCTATTGAAACTATTAAAATTTGTAAAAGATGTCTAAATAGTAAATAAATACGGGAGATAAAATGGAATTATAAAAAATGTTCACATAAAACATAAAATACAGAAAACAAAGAAAAAAGAAACAAAGAACTAATAAAATAATAAAAAGCTAACAAAATGGTAGATTTAAATTCAACCACATCAATAATCACTTCACATTTGAATGATATAAACATACCCCTTAAATAATAGATTGTTACATGAAAAGATAAGACCAACTGTTATAAGCTATCTCAAAGCAACCCACTTTAACTATAAAGACAATTTGTTAAAGTAAAATGGTGGAGAAAAGTATAGCATGAAAACACTAATCAAGAGAAAGCTGGAACAACTATATAAATTTTAGATAAAACATTCATCTGTTGAAGGGCATCACACCTCCTTCCACAGTTTGGCTATTGTGGACATTGAATATGGCTATGAATATGAACACTGGGGTATACATAGCCCTTATTTTCACTACACCTGCATTTTTTTTTTTTAATAAAGATTTTATTTATTTGACAGTGAGAAACACAGTGAGGGAACACAAGCAGAGGGAATAGTAGCAGGAGAAGCAGGCTTCCCGCCGAGCAGGGAGCCCGATGCGGGGCTCGATCCCAGGACTCTGGGATCATGATCTGAGCCGAAGGCAGCCACTTAACGACTGAGCCGCCCAGGCGCCCCCACCTGCATTTTTAGGGTAAATACCCAGTAGAACAATTGCTGGGTTATAGGGAAGCTCTATTTTTTAACTTTTTGAGGAATTTCCACACTATTTTCCAAAGAGACTGTCCCAACTTGCATTCCCACCAACAGTGTAAGAGGGTTCTCCTTTCTCCACAACCTCGCCAACATTTGTTGTTTTTTGCCTTGTCAACTTTTGCCACTCTAACTGGTGTAAAGTGGTTTTGATTTGAATTTCCCTCATGGTTACTGATGTTGAGTATGTTTTCATGTGTCTGTTAGCCATTTGTATGTCTTCTTTGGAGAAGTGTCTGTTCATGTTTTCTGCCCATTTTTTTACTTGACTATTTGGTTTTTGAGTGTTAAATTTGAGAAGTTCTTTATAGGTCTTGGATACCAGCCCTTTATCTGTAGTGTCATTTGCCAATATCTACTCCCATTCCACAGGTTGCTTCTTTGTTTTGTTGACTGTTCCCTGTGTTGTGCAGAAGCTTTTTATCTTGATGAATTCCCAAAAGTTCATTTTCATTTTTGTTTCCCTTGCCTTTGGAGACGATCTTGAAAGAAGTTGCTGTGACAAATGTCAAAAAGGTTACTGCTTATGTTCTCCTCTAGGATTTTGATTTTGATTTTGAATTTGGATTCCTGTCTCAAATTGAGGTCTTTCACCCATTTAGAGTTTATCTTTGTGTATGGTGTAAGAGAATGGTCGAGTTTTATTCTTCTGTATATAGCTGTCCAATTTACCCAGCACTATTTATTGAAGAGACTGTCTTTTTTCCATTCGATATTTTTTCCTGCTTTGTTGAAGATTAGTTGAGCATAGAGTTAAGGGTCCATATCTGGGCTCTCTATTCTGTTCCATTGATCTATGTGTCTGTTTTTGTGGCAGTACTATGCTGTCTTGGTGATCACAACTTTGTAATATAACTTGAAATCAGGCAATGTGATGCCCCCAGCCTTTTTTTCCTTTTTCAACATTTCCTTGGTGATTCAAAGATGTGGTCCATATATACAATGGAATATTAGTCAGCCATCAGAAAGGATGAATACCCAACACTTGCATCAACACAGATGGCACTGGAGGAGATTATGTTAAGTGAAATAAGTCAAATAGAGAAAGACAACTATTATATGGTTTCACTTATTTGTGGAACATAAAGAATAGAATGGAGGACATTAGGGAAAGGAAGGGAAAAATGAAAGGGTAGAAATCAGAGGGGGAGATGAACTATGAGAGACTATGGACTCCAGGAATCAAACTGTGGGAGGGCGGTGGGGGATGAGTGAGCCCAGTGATGGGTATTAAGAAGGGCATGTATCGCATGGAACACTGGATATTATACACAAACAATAAATCATGGAACACTACATCAAAAACTAATGATGTACTGTATGGTGACTAACATAATTCAAAAAGTTATAAATAAATAAATAAGTTTTAGATAAAACAGACTAAAAGAAAATTAAAAAATTGTGAACTAAAGGAAAATGAAAATATATTATGTCAAAGCTTGGGATGCAGCTAACAGTGTTTTGAGGGAAATTTAGAGCATTAAATGCTTATATTAGAAAAGAATTGAGATCTAAAATGAACAACTAACCTTCCAACTTCAGAAACTAGAGAAAAAAATAGCACACTAAACCTCTAGAAAACAGAAGAAAGGAGGACATAAAATTACCTAACACTTTATTTAAATGTTTTTAGAAATCAACTAGGATGTTGAAGGATTCAGGATGGAATGTTGATGGTAACAAGTGAATCTAACTTTATTACAAATGCCTATGACATAAACTCACTGAAGGGAGTGATGGGGCAAGAATGAACTAATCTAACTAACTTTAGAAAATGCGGATTCTACTTGATATTGGAAAAACAAAAAGAACTGCACATAAACACTGTACTTTAAATGGTACATGTTTTTCTCACAAGGCAATGAGTTAGCAATTCTGCAGCTATACAAATGCGAGATTTGAACAAATAAGTAAATAAATCAATGATAATGGGAGACAGATTTCTTGTTGTTAAGAGAAAAAGAACACAAATAAGTAAGTGGAGGGGACAAATTTGAATGAACTGTTATGCTGGATTAGTCATAGATGTCAACATAAAGTCATATTTATTTTAACATACTGATGGATGGAGGGTGGATGGATAGATATAAACAGACAGATGATAGATAGGTATGTGTGAATATATGTAAATTTACATGAAATATTTTCTAACATTGCCTACTGAGGGGATATAGATGCAGGGACACCTAAATAGCAATGAGCACACCCAGCACCGAGATCCTGTTTTCTAAATATCACGCTCCAATCAGAGGATCCATATCTCCTTGGAGAAAGGCTGATTCTAGAACCGAAACAGAGAAAATACAAGATGGACCTATGTAGCAACTTATACTGCCAAAAAAGGAAGTACTCAAAAATTTAAAAATAAAAAAGGATGCAAGCATGTCAAAAGGATGTAGGAGCCAGGGCACCTGGGTGACTTAGTTGGTTAAGTGTTCAACTCTTGATTTTAGCTCAGGTAATGATCTCAGAGTCATAGGAGCGAGTTCTATATCAAGCTCGGTGCAGAGTCTGCTTGAGATTCTCTCTCCCCTCTCCCTCTCCCCCTGCCCCGCCAATAAATAAATAAATAAAATCTTAAAAAAAAAAATAGAATGTAGGAACCAAACTAAAAGAGCTTCCATTGGTTAAAGCTGTCATTTTAGTATCAAAATTAATAACCATAGTATTGAGTTATAACCAAAAAATAAATGAATACCCTTGAATCAATACTGACATAAATATATGATTCAATGACTAAATAGATAAATAAATTAAAAGTGACATCTTTATAGAAGAAATTTAAATAATACACGTAGATAGTCTTCCTTCCAAGAGATGGCGCTTAATTTCTCTCCTCTTGAGAGCAAGTTGTACTCACCACTGCCAATGATTTGAGTAAAGGAAAAATAGTACAGTTTGCTCTTAAACAACACAAAGCTTAGTGGTGCTGACCTCTTCTACACAGTCAAAAATCTGGATTTAACCTTCAACTCCCCCAAAACTTAACTACTAATAGCCTACTACTGACCCTAAGTCTTACTCATAACATAAACAGTCAATTAATACATATTTTATACGTTATGTGTATTATATTATATACTATATTCTTACAATAAAGTAAGCTATGGAAAAGAAAATGCTACTAAGAAAATCATAGGGAGGGGCACCTGAGTGGTTCAATCAATCAAGCATCTGCCTTTGGCTCAAGTCACGATCCCAGGGTCCTGAGATACAACCTCATGTCAGGCTCCCTGCTCAGTAGGAAGTGTTCTTCTCCCTCTCCCTCTGTCTACTGCTACCCCCAACCTTGGATTTGTTCTCTTTCAAATAAATAAATAAATAAAATCTTTTAAAAATCATAAGGAAAAGTAAATACATTTACAGTACTCTACCATATTCATTTAAAAAAATGCATGTATAAGTTGACGCATGCAGTTCAAAACCATGTTGTTCAAGGGTCAACTGTACTTTTACCCTGGAGAAAACTATCCGACATTACCTTAGCCAGGTGATCAAGGTTAATATCACCACTGGTAAGTCATGTTGATAACACGTACTCCCTGATGTAATAAGAAAAGCACTTCACCTCTGTGATATTCTTCCAAAAGAACTACAACCCCAGTTTGTACACACAGGCACACATATACAAGCAGACAAATTCAAATTGGGGGATATTTTACAAAATAAATATCTGACCAGTGTTCTCCCATCTGTCAATATCATGAAAAATAAGACTTGAAAAACTGCGGTGAGGATCAAATGAAGAGACATGAGGATTAAGTGCACCATGATACCCTGGATTTGATGCTGGAACAGAAAAAGGAATGACAAATTCTGAATAAAGTCTACTTATTATACCCAACCTATGTACCTTTCTTAATTTTGACAAATTCATCATGATTTTATAAAAAGTTAGCATTAGGGGGATAATGGATGAAGCATACACAGGAATTCTCTGTACTATCATTGCAACTTTTCTGTAAATCTAAAATTATTCCAAAATAAAAAGTTTTAAAATCTATTTGCCAAGTATAACCCTACAATCTCTGAGTTTTATAATAAAAATGCTAAAATGGCATCAACACACACACACACACACACACACACACAAAGATAACACAAAAGAAACATTACTTTTTTACTAGAATGTCCATATTTAAAAGTTACTTTAATATCTATAGAAGTATCCTAGGGAGTGTGTTGTTTAAAGCTATAGTTTTTTGTTTTGTTTTGTTTTGTTTTTTTACTGCATAGTTTAGTCATAGTGATGAGTTCCCTAAAGCCTATATAATGAGGGGAATAATTTTGCTTTTTTTTTAAAAAAAAAAAAAACCTTGCTGTGATTGCATGCGGTGAAAGAGATGCCTTTAAGAATGTTTCACAGATGCTTCAAATCATTCATTTCTCATAAACATATGGGGTCTATTCTTCCGTCACTTCGCGTAATTCCTATTGACACTAATGGGAACTATGCATGCATATCTCTATAATTTGGCCTCAAACAAACTGAAAATCATCACTATTGAGATGAGAACCAAAGCAACCAAACAAAGAGAACAATTGACTCCTTAAAACTTAGATTCTAGAATCTCTTGTCACAAGAAATTCCAGTCATGGAGAATTAATCTGTAGTGATTCCAACACCGTAAACTATAATAAGTCAAAATATGATACCTACAGATACTATATTTTAGGGCAGAGAATCTTTCTGAAGGTAACAAATTACCTTTTTTCAATTGTAATGCAGAAATAGCTAAACATTTCATAATACAACTGAACAAAAACTCCGATGCTACAAAAATAGCTATAAGCTTCTAGGTGCTAACACTGTGTGTCAGACATTTTAAGGACTTTTATTCCGATCTCTATAAATCGACTGCTCATTTGTTCACATCTCCCTTCACCAGATTATATCCCTATTTTTAAACCTCGAGTTAAATGGAGGCCTTTTTTTTTCCTATTTAAACTTTAAGATTATAACATGTGTCCACCAAGAAGGAGAGTCACAAATTAAGGAGATTTGTTCACTGTTCCATTGTCCCATTTCCACATCAGAAAACATAACAAAGTTCCTGGTTGTGTATCTCAGCAGTGTCACTTTGGCCAGATTCCAAGATGTAGGAGGTTGCCTCAGATCTCAGTGGGAGGCAGCCATTATGTGTTTGGGGAAAGCCATTTGAAGCTGGCAGGTGAGCCAATTCTATCACTAAGGAGAAAGTACTGCTAGTAAAGTCACCTTGTGACAAGTGTCTCCCTGCTGTGGGTTAACTTCCAGAAAGAAGGTTTGGAGAACACATAACAGTTCGCAACAAGGAAATCAAACAAAATAAATTGGGCATAATTTGACACTGTTAAAATAAGAAGTGTCACTGGCGCTGCTATGAAGTAGGAGTTATGAAGAGCTTCTGCCAAGATTAAACATTTAGTTAGACAATAAAATAGCTTGCTGGTCAAGCCAAAGACATTATTCTTAATGCTTAAACTGATGCAGACTAGTGAATAAGTCTTTTTGACAAGCGGGGCTGCCAAAGAGTAGCAACTAGTTCTTAAGAGGCATGTGTGTGTTCTTATAGTTGATAAGCCCCAAGCAGAGAGAAATAGCAATAGCATAAAAATAAAAAACAGAATATGATGGGTTTTTAAAGAAATTTCGACAATTACGGAGAACTGACCAGAAAAGATATTGTGTAGAAACAGTTCTCTTTTCCAAATCCACTTGGCTCTTAGTAAACTGAGCAGAAATATTTACACATTATAGTTTTCTCATACCAAAATACTGTCATTCAATTTTCAAACAAATGTTTCTTTAGTAGATTCCCAAATGGTTTAAACTATATGGAAGAAGTGCCCAATGGAAAGAAGATGGAAGCCGTATGAAACAGTTCAAACAGAAATACTGGCAAAAATTAGCAAAAAAAAAAAAAAAAAAAAAATGTAGCCATGAAGTAACCAGAAAATCTCCCGGGCTTCATTCCACCTTTGGGCATCCCTCTCCCACTTCACAACAAAAATAGCCCATGAGTACTTTCGTTTGCAGGTGGCCGGTGTTCTCACTCATTCAACAGCTACCTAGGATGAAGCTGTATTTCTCATTTCTTACCCTTGTTTATTAAATGCTAGTTGCTTCTAAACTCCTACTAAAGTGAAAACAATTTCGCTATATGAAATCACACTGAGGTATGAATCACTAGCCTCATGAGCTGTTGACCCTCTAAGGCAGCGTTTCTCAAAGGCTGATGCCTGGATCCCACACCGTGCTAAACATTTACATTTCTGGGTCCATTATTGAATCAGAAGTGCTGTGCATTAAACCATTTCCCAGGTGATTGTTACAGCAGTGATGTGAGGAATCATTGTTAAAGAAAGCATCGGTAATTCAAAAGACTGGACTGGAACTGCAAAAACAGCAAGGTCGAAAAGGATTATTTCCTGAAAGGAGACTTTTCAAATCATACCAGAAGTCACTGTCTTGGGTGTGGCCTTGAGGGTGGGTGAGATTGGCGATGTTATTAATATATTACTGCTAGTTTAACGCCTTCAACACAGAGTGCAACACTGACATTCGGACACATAGGGGCGAAATAAGACCATAGACTTTTTGCCACATAATGATGCCATAAAGTACAATGGAAATAACTCATATTTTATTTTCTTTGACATGTGAGGAAAAAGCAAATAAGAGCAAAGAATATCATATATCTTCAATCGTTCAAATAAGAACTCTTAGATTATGATTTGGCCAGCTGAGATTATGTTTCCTCAGATATATCCTATGCCGTCCTACCTCCATGCATTTGTCCAAGCTGTCCACTTCTCTGCCTCAATAAATCCTGCCTATTAGTTTAGGACTTGAATGCCTTCTTGAGTGCCTTCTCTCTCCCTTGAATTTCCTGCTTAGATTCATCTTGCAAATTCACATGGTATTGATCACTACGATGAAGTCGTGTAGTACCTTCTAACTTATATTCCCATTATATATTGTGTATGTGTGTATGTGTGTGTGTGTGTATATATATATACACACATATATATACACATACATATAACATATATATACACACATATGTGTATGTATACACACACACATATATAACACATACATAACTTTGATTCTTGAATCAACTACTCAAGTAGCATATCCTTCCTATGCTAGGTGAACACATTGAAATGAAGCAGATTCTAAAACATGCTTCTGGGATGAGTAGCAGGAGGAGGCAGGGAAGTAGAAAAGGGGAAACCTCACCAGTCACAGGGGCAAGAAGGAATTTTACAACTTTGCTGATGCAACCTTTGCTTCTACAGAGACCACCTACTAAATGAAAAAGGTGAACTTCTATGGGCTTCTTCCTTTCTCATATTTTAGGAATTTAGCTATACAGCCCATAATTGCCTTGTGTCTGAATTAAATAATTTACTGTACATTGGATATTTCTTATTCCAAACCAGCTCTATCTAATTCATACCCATGTATACAACTGTTGGTTCCTGCTAAGAGAATATGAAACCCCAAACTCCTTCAATAATATTTAGTGAGCACTTACTCCATTCAAGGCCCTCTCTTGTATGTTGACGATAGAGCAGCAAATGAAACAAAGTGAGCTGCTGCCACTGTGAACTTGTATAGAAGTCTGATAAAATTCACATAGTGATAAATGTGATGAAGAATGACTTAGAACAAGAGAACTGAGACAGCGGGACAAAGAAGGGTTCGCTAATTTTGCTCATCAGAGAATAACCTCTCCAGAGCTTAACTTTGAAGCTGAGACTTGAGTAGAGGACACGAGCCATTGGAGCTCTAGGGAAGAAAGATATTTCCAACATGGAACAAGAAGTGCAAAAATCTTGGGGCGCCTGGGTGGCTCAGTCGTTAAGCATCTGCCTTTGGCTCAGGTCAGAGTCCTGGGATCCAGTCCCGCATCAGACTCCCTGCTCTGCAGGAAGCCTGCTTCTCCCCCACCCACTCCCCCTGCTTGAGGTGTGGTATCCACATTCAGCAAACAACAAGAAGGCCAGTGTAGTCAAAACACATCAGCAAGGAGAAATAGATAGGTATCCCACAAGATCGTGGGCAGGTTTAGGAGCCACACTTGGGACTTTAGGTTTTATTATTTAATAGGAAGACATTGGAGGTTTTTAACCAGGGAGCGACATGATCTGGTTTAGGATTCAAAAGAAGCAATATGCCCATTGCAGGAATGGGATGAGAAGCAAACAAACTACTTTGGAGACTATTGCAGTGATCCAGAAGAGAAATGACGTGGGCAGAGCAGTAGCAGCAAGTGGTCAGATTCAGGATATAATTTGAAGGTAAAACCAATGGAATTTGGTGAGAGATCGGCTGTAACATGGTGCAAGAGATATCTAGGAGTGAGGTAAAAAGTGGTGCCATTTCATGCAATGGGGAATACTAGAAGAAGGACGAAGTGGTGAGCAGGGGTTAAAAACAGTTCTATTTTAAACACGTAAAATGTGATGTTAAATATCTAGGTGCAATATTAGATAAGCAGTTAGATACGAATCTAGAATTTAGGGGAAGCTCAGAGCTAAAGAAACAAATGTAGTAACCGCATAAACATACATGGAAGTGACCATCATGTAATTTAAGGAGATATCTTAAGAAGTGAGAATTTCTAGAAGAAGAAAAGGAGCCAAGGAAAGAGCTAGGGAGTAGCCCTTATCGCTCCCACACACAACCCGCTTCTTAAAAGCAGTTTAGCCTTTAAGATTCAATTTAAATTGTAGCTTTTCTATCGGGCCCTCCCTAGTCTACCTGCTCCACAGCACCCGGAGCGCAATAGGCCCAAAGATACAGTATTGGGTTTTCTTAAACCCAATCTATGCCAGTAGACTGAAAGCTGGGACTGTTTTAATAATCATTGCATCCTCAATATTTCCTGTAGCCACTGAAATATAAAACACAACCATTAATTTTGTTGACCAAAATTAATGAATGAACATTTACTACCCCATTAGTTAACATACTGTTTTAAGTTTCACCGAATAGAACTGGTTATCAGTTTCCTTTCAGCTTTGTTCAATGACAAGCCAAGAGGTTTTTTTCATATTATGAGCCTAGAAATTAGTAATGTCCCAGGGAGATACATAAAATTAAAAAAAATATAATAAAGCACTAATCCTTACCTAGAGGAAGAGTTAAAAATAAATCTGCTATAAAGATGTCCTATCAGAAATCTAAAACAAATTTGGCTAAATTTCTTGGCAAGAATCCTAAGCACATTGAGGGGTTGAAATTGTAGGCAATGAGAGGAAAAAAAATTTAAGACCACTTCTTGAACCACTTTAAAAAATTGAAAATAATCTGATCTGTATTTTCTCTTCTTTTGTGTCTAGCTCTTGTTTCTCTGATGTCAAAATAGTCTGCTCTATGTTGAACTATTGTGGGAATAAAAGAAATTATAGAATAGTCTATTATTTGGGATAAGCTATAAATGTTATAATTCAGCCAAAGCCTTCCCTAAAATTAGTATATTTTATCCTAGGACTTTGAAATCTAAAACAGATATTATTAAGTATAATTTATACAGCAGTTGAAAACTACTGTTAACAAACACTTTACAATGTCCTTAAAAAACGTACTTTTTAAAAAAGGGACACAAATCCCTGAATTTTTATCTGATACACTAAAAATGACAATATTTTTCCAAGGAAATGTTCTTTTTTACACTAGCACATTCATTCTGATTTTTTGTAAGAAGTTATATTAGACCATATTTTATTTTAATTTGGCTTAGGATCAGGGAAATGAAAGACTATGATGGTTATTTCACTTATCTTGGCAAACCTCCTCACCTACACCTTCACAACAATTAACTCACTCTGTTCACATTTTTCATCCTTCTAGGTTTCTATACTTTGGGCCAAAAAAAAAGAAAAAAAAAAAAAGGAGAGAGAGATAAATAAGAAAACAGAGAAATAAGAGTAGAAGTGGGGGTGCTTGAAACCCAAGATCAGATAGAAGGAAAATGGGAGAATAATCTGTTGCTTCCCCATCCAAGGAATTGGTTTGAAGGCTCTTTTTGAAGCCTTGGGGAAGTTATTAAGAATATAAAGATTATTAACAGAATGTCTTTAGACAATGTAATGATTAAATTTTAAGAGAGAGATGTAAACAGACAGTGGTAACTTTACAAATGAAACCTAAGATAACCGATGTTCAATTATTGCCAACAATTACAAAAACAGAAATAGATTAAAGGCCTACTGCTTCCTTATTAAACTCCTTCTTCCACTTGCCTTCTTCTACTCATCCTTCTGATGCCCCAAAGCTACTGTTCTTCCCATCCTGAGCCTCATTTCCTATTGCAAACTTGAATAACTTCAGGGTGGAGGGAGAAAGAAGAAAGTCATAAGTATCACCCTTGGACCATGTGATACCCTCACAGGGCCAATACTTTCTGTTTATCCCCCCAGAATTAGTAATGTATCTTCAGATTTTTGTAGATATTCCCTAAATGACAGTTCCATAGTCAAAGGCTAGAAAATACCAAAGTTGACAAAAGTTAAACAGGTTGGCTTATTATATAATATAAAATTAATTTTAGTAATATCTAAGATTTTTCAAGTATTTCCTATGCACTGGAAACCTTCACTAAATACTTTATATGGAATCTGTTATTTAATCTTCATAACAACCCAGAGGAAGATACTATATTCCTCCCTATTAGAGAGTTGAGGAAACCTAGGGTAGGGTTGTCTTAACTATTATTTTGATAGTGTAAGTAACTCACCTAGTTTTTGTCAGAGCTTAGGTTCAAACTAAAACCATTTAGCTCCAAAGCCAAGCTGTACATTTCACCAGTTTGATATATAGTCTCCCTGCAGGATTTTATCAGAGCATTTAATAGGCTAATGTGATTGTGAATCTCCAAGAGGGAAATGCAATAAACAGCATTTCCCACTTATTTGATTATAACCCCCCTTTTCCTTATAGAATCCTAAGCCATCTGCAGAACACTCTTTCCTGTTCTCTGCCTTAGGTGAAGATAGGATACCCTTTTTTCTCTCCCCCTCCTCCTCTTTGTTCTACTCCTTTCAAGATGGACCCTACGAATGTACATTTTATACTCCTTTTGGACATAATTCCCAATTAAAGGAAGCCCTATCCCTCACTAAAGTCAAAATATCCACATTTGTTTGAATCTTAGTCCTGGGATGGTACATCTTGTGCCTCTGAATCTTTCTCTCTTAGTACATTTCATGTTTACTAGTGCATTGCAAACAGTAGGTATTCAAGAGTAATTATGGTTATAAACTCTTGGGTCTTTTCCAGCTCTAGGAATCTATGTTCATATTGGAAATATAATTTGTTATTCATGCATTCCATACCAAATACATCAGTGTGTAGTTATGTTTTAATTGGCCAGCTCTCCAAATACCAAAAGGAAGTAAGAGAAAGCTTTCTGATAGTTAATTGTGATGTTAAAACCTTGAAGTTCTACTGAAAATTGCTATTCCCTTTGCCTTTATTTCCTACAATTTATTGAAACATAACACACATGGGTATTCATGTACTTCTCACATGAAGTCTAATGCAAGGATTAGACATGAAGTCTAATGCAAGGAGTTTGTTTTCTACATTTGTCAGCCCTTTAAACCCAATCTTTCAAATATCCATGAATCGAAACTGACTAGATAGGAGCTCAAGAGGGTTCCTTTCCTTCTCATTGCACTACCTGTGTGCCTCTTAAAATAGATCTATACATAGGCCTAATTGATAATGCATACCCTGATGCATAGTTAGTTGCCCAATCACCCAAGCAACTGGGTTGCAATGGTGTAGATGATTTTTCTCAGGAGCTGTACTGGCAAATAGCTTCTGAGATTTAGCCCATGGAAAATGAGCCCTGTTTTGCTTAATGTTTTAGGTTAGGGAGTGGCTGGCAGCATTCTGTGAAAAAGTGACACTTTCAACACTATAAGTGATTTGCTGACTTTATTTAACAATATCTAAACCATTTTAACCAACAGTATCATATAGCTTGGCACATTATACCACTACAGATCTTCCGGAAAGGATGAAATGGCCAAATATTTACATGTATTCCGTTTTCTTTACATATTTGTATTTCTACCATTTTGAAAATTAGAATATAAACATTCTGTTTAAAAATCTGTTCTCCCCCACATACTACATATTCAAAGAGCAAACACAATTTTTCCCTTTGGTGTGTGTAAATATATATATAATATATATAATATATATGTGTATATATATTTGTAGGTATATCTGGGTTTCCATATTTTAAATATCTATGACCACCTAATAGCCCCAACCCTTTGTTTTATAATGTGCAGCAAAATTATAAAATTTGCTATCCCTGTAATTACATTGCCCTTTGCCGTCTCTTGAAAGAAAGAAAGAAAGAAAGAAAGAAAGAAAGAAAGAAAGAAAGAAAAAAAAAAAAGGTTGTGTTCAAATTTTCCCCCTGTTTTATTTGCACCCTATTAACAACTGTTACTGGAGCTTTAATTATGCCCCGGTGATTGCGGAGTTGTGGCTGACTTGTGTCATTTTCCTCCCAGGGGATGCTTTATAATTACCAGCATCCATCGTGGCTGCCTGTAAGCTGATGCTTTTTTATTACCAGTTCAATAATCACTGCATCCTTGTGAACATCTGCTCTGCAAGCCATGCATCGGGGGTCCCAGCGCCTGTCACTTGACGTTCCCTCACCACAGTGACCTTGGTGCCCTCGCCTTCGGTTTATATCTAATTTGTTTACCAGAGGCTCTGTCCAGAAAGTCTCCCAGGAATGCAATTAATACACCAGATTTGCAAACAAAAGAAAATTTTGCCCTTTCTCTCTTTTCTCTTTTTCCAGATTATTGTCTTACACTTAGATTCCATAATTTCTATTCCTAGGAGAATGAATCCATTTCAGACTTGCAGGAACAGGGAGAATGAGAGATGAGTTTATTTAGGAGCTATCCTCCTGCTTGTATTGAAAAGTAGGATGTCTTTGTGGTGTGCTTTCTCTTGAATATATATGATGGTGACTAGCAAGTTAAAGAAGGATCTTGTATATAGAATATTCCATGCAGGGAAAGGGAAGGACTGTTCATTTGTCCCTGTTCTGATTTTATTTTCTTCCTGACCTCCTGTCTCATTTTCTTTCTTATCCTAAATAAGCCTCTCTGCTCTTTGCTTTATGGAATATTTCTTCCCTCTTAAGCCATTCTCCTTCTTCAATTCTTTTGCTCGACTTCATCCGTCTTTTCCTTCTTGCTTGCCTCTTTACAAAAACTATGTAAGTGAAAGATAAAAATGGGTAAAAACAGCACATGTTGGGCACAGCTGCTGGTTCTCCTGATGGTGCTTCTCCCTTCTGACTCACTATTTATTACTAATAAAGCTAATCTGGGCACTGCTTACTAATCCTGTTTAGGTCTGATTTCTTTAAATAAAAACTAGAGTTTCAAAGTTTCGGTTATTTTCATAAGTATATCAAAGCCATGCTGATTTTTTTTGGAGCAGATGAGAAAAAGCTGAACTCTTACAGTTGTGCTAACCAAATCTATGCACTCCTCTGACATACACATGTGGCCTTACCCTTTCATGTTCTTAAGTAACTGACATCACAGACCTGGTGAGAACTTTTCCAAAATTTCCAAAGCAATGCGCTTATTTATTGAACCACCTTATCCACAATAATTTCCAAAATTTCCAAATCAAGTAGAAATGGTCAATAAGTCAATCTTGCAGGAAAGTCAAGGACAGGGGAGTTTATGTATTCTTATTCTCCCACAGGTCTAAAAGAGCATTAAGGGAAGCCTCCACTTTATTCTTCTCTAGTCCCACAAGAACTAGTGTTCTACTTAGCACAGTATTTGTTGACTAAAATGGTCCTTGGGTGATTGGATGTTAGCTCACAACCTTGGGAGCTTCTGAAGAGGGCCCCCATATTCACAGAGGGCAAGGAGAGATCAAAGAAGGAGGCAGACCACTACTCTACAATGGAAGGTGGCAAGTTTCATAAACAAGGGAACTTATTTATGAGATTGGTCTTGAGAGACCACAAGATAAGTAGATCTCTGAACCTGCCCACCAGAATCTTAAAAGTTTATATGGAGGCCCTAACCTGAGTTCAATCACATTCACAGTCCAGATGGTCTCAACAACACCTTACTTGCTCAAGGCTATGGCACTGAAACAGTTCCCACTGTGGAAAGAGTAGGCAGAGTGTGCATTCCAAGGACTGGGAAGGGGTTGAGGAGCCTCCAATCGCCTGGGTCTATCATGCAGGTCAAAAAGTGATCACATCCTCTTGATGACCACCTCCAACATTGGATTATACCTTCTATGGGTGAAATTCTATTTCAGAGCCATTAATATAATATACCACTTAGCCCCAACCTTGGATGAAAAACCTCCACACATTCACACAGACACATACACAAACATGCTAGAAGAACATAAGACCTTGAGGTTACTGGTCAAGTCTAGCACTCAAATCCATGCTTTAAGAAAACACAGAATTTATTTGAACTTCTACAGAGAAACAGGACATACAATTAAGAACAAGTACTTATTCTAAGTACCTACAAGTACACAGTAGGACTCTCTCCTTCTCTTACCTCCCCATATTATCAAACTCCCACTCAAGGTAAGAATCTGAATAATATTGCCATTGGCTGCAGCCATGGGCTACATCTTACAGGGAGTAGGAGAAAACCATCTAGCAGCTTAGATTTAGTCCAATTCACCAAGTGGCTTGGTGGCCAAATTTGAGAAGTGTCTAATGGCACTGTGGACTATCAGCCCTGCGTTGTCAGTTTAAGACCTGGCTTTGAACTGGAGGACTTAGGAGACAAGGTGGAGACAAGCATAAGACAAATATATCAGAAATGCCACAGAGGAAGAAGGAAGGAAAGAGAGGGGAGCAAAAGAGGAGATGAGTGAAGAATGAAGGGAGGGAGAGAGGAAGGGAGGAAAGTAGGAAGAGGGGAGGGAAACGTACGTCTACAGCAAACATAATCTATAGTTGGGAGATTAATTCACTGTAGCTAAAACAACAACCTGGAAATTACTTTCAAAAATAAATATATTTAGCCTTCAAAGAAGAATTTAAAAAACAAAACCCAACTACCATTTTTTTCTAGAAAGAAAAGAGGTCATAAAAGAAAACAAAATTAAACAAAGTAAGTTAGGGAGACAAAGAACCAATTAAAAATCCAGAAAGTGAAAAACTATGCAAAATAATTGAAATTTAATCTCACAAATTAAACTCTAAGCTAAACATAGTTGAAGAGAAAATGGGTAAATGGGAAGAAAGTACAGAGAAATTGCCCCAGAGTGCAGCTCTGACAGATAAAGGGATTAAACAATATGAAATAGTACTGAAGAGACAAGGAAATTAATATCTGTATTAATTATACAGATAGTATGTAATTCTACATACATTTAATATAAATTCCAGCAGAAGACATTGGTGGAATGGCAGAAAAGCAAAATTTAAAAAGATGGTACTTGGGAATGTTCCAGGATTAAAGATAGACAGGTATAGAGTAATTAAAAATATCAAACACTGAGATGGAAAAATGGCATAACATATAGACTTATCAAATTTAATATTATCTTTGAAGAATTTCGAAGTGTTCCAAAAGTAGAATCACAAACAAAAATAATGAAATTGTTTACATAATACTTCTAGTCCATAATTTAATATATTTTATGTGTTCAGTTTTATTCTTATTTTTGAGTTTTTTCTCACCATTTAATTTTGGTTAAATTGTCCTTCTATCACTTTTTGAAAAGAATATAAAAATCAATTTAAATGTAGAAACCCACTTACAAGATTTATGCAATTTTAAATGTATTTAGCATAAATACAAATAATGTATTTGTATAAATACAAATAAATGTATTTGTTCATGTTACAAAACATTAAATTCCAGAAATTCTGTAATACACACTGTCATTTAAGAAAATACAAGGAAAAGCAAATATTCACAGGTAATGATAGGATAGGAAACTGGTCATCTGGTCTGCTGCATACATAATAAGGGCACCTTATCTGCTACAGCTCCTAAGAAGTTTCCAGTGCATGTAAACTGGTCCCTCACCACATTCTTATAGAGAGAACTAGCCAAAATGGATTGAGATTTGTATCTGTTTTGAAAACCAAGGGCCATCAAACTCAGCTAGTACAACAGTCATAAGAAGTGATTAGTTCTCCAGTAATCAGCAATTTTATTTCAGTTCATTTGAGGGCCTAGAGGGTCTAGAGGTTTTATCTCATGCTGTTATTTATCCTTGAAGGAGGAACAAAGCAACATGGGTTGTCACCAGCATGAAGGAAGAAAAGATCAGAGAAAAGGACAGAACAAGTGGAGTCTATTCTTGTGTCTGTATGCGAATGTGTTACTAAGACAGACAAATGGTTCTGTTCTGTCCTTTAAAGTCCCAGCAGCAGCTGACATCATCAGAAGTGGTGTCCAGCATGCTCTCATGCAGCCTGGACGGCTTCCCCAGCCTTTCCTACTATCAACTCCCGACCACTCCTGATCCCTAGAGCGTTCTCTCTGCTTCCTTCCCTTGCTCTCCTATTTACTACGTTGCCCTCTTTTCTGGGACTCCTTGATGTCCACTGAAGCTTTCGGGGCCCCTTGCCTCAAAGCAGGAGGAATGCTGCCCAGGAAGAGTGCTGCCTCCCAGTTTGTCAAGCCCAAGGCTGAGAGAGGACTCCATAAACTCAGACAAAAACTAAGATCATGAAAGAATGGCACCAGAAAATGCTTCAAATCTGCAGTGCTGGGGAAAGCCATTCTCAGGGAGGAATCTGCTGTAAAACTCCCTGTGTGGGTACTGGTAGACGTTGCCAGACACTCGGTGCTGCTGACCATAGTGCCTGACATACCTGGGTGCTGGAGAGCTTCCCAGGCTGCAGGACCTGGTGCCGGGGAAGCAACCTTGAGATGCAGGCAGGACTGGCTTCATCATTTGTAGGGCCCAGTGCAACATGAAAATGTGGGGCTTCGTGTTCGTTACTAAGAATTTCAAGATGGTGGGGTGTCTGGGTGGCTGAGTGGGTTAAGCATCCAACTCTTAATTTTGACTCAGGTCATGATTTCAGGACAGTGAGATCGAGCCCTGTGTTGGGCTCCGTGCTGGGTGTAGAGCCTGCTTAAGATCAAGGT
Organism: Procyon lotor; assembly: GCA_028646535.1. Lineage (NCBI taxonomy): Eukaryota > Metazoa > Chordata > Mammalia > Carnivora > Procyonidae > Procyon > Procyon lotor. Next base: position 54,185,884 of record CM053609.1, read on the forward strand.
TCTCTCTCTTCCTCTCTGAACCCACCCCCTCCAACACGCACACACTCACACTCTCTTTTTTTTACTTTCTCTCAAAAAAAAAAAAAAAATCAAGATGGTGACAGTAGAGAACTAACGAAGCAAGGACCTTGGATGACTACACAGGTCGAGTGTTCATAAAAGCGGCTCTGAATAGAGAAACTAAAGAAGACTTCTGTGCTTTAAGAGCCTGTCGGGAAAAGCACAAGGGAACCAAGAAGGAAAAATCCTTCCTCCTGCACTGTCTTTTCAGTGCCCTTTATGGATATAGCTTAACATGGTACAAACAGGAAAAAGGAGACTATTTGAAGGGCTCATCTTCACTTCTACAAGTCAGTAAATAATGGGTAGATTTGGAGCCAGGGGCAATAAACTGATAACTGCCACCAAGATCAATAGATTGGAATAGGGTAAAATCATTGGCCCATATAGAACTCAAATCCAAATTTGACTTCATTAACATTTATTCCTCTATTTACTTTTTGCCAAGAAAAGAAAAAAAGAAATTTAAAAACATTAGTTGTGGGGCTCCTGGCTGGCTCAGATGGTAGAGCATGTGGCTCTTGATCTCAGGGTGGTGAGTTCGAGCCCTACATTGGATGTAGAGATTAAGAAAATAATATCTTTTTAAAAATAAATAAATAAATAGATAGATAGATAGATAAATAAATAAAAACATTAGTTGGTCATACTGGTTTCCATCCAAATATAATCAGCAGAAGGCTAGAGTTCTAACAGTTTTCTTGACCACAACATAAATACAGCCTTATGCTCAATTGTCAATCCTTCAATTAGTCTATAAGTATACCTAGAATATGAAGCTCTGTCAATCTAATACCCTGCCATTTATTCTATCAGTGCTTATTTTATTTATTTCATTTATTCTTGGCTTCTGGCTCTGTTACCTGATTGGCAAGTGACTGAAACTGATTGACAGATGGGGCAGTGAACATCCCAGGTGCATTAAACCCAGAATGTGTGGTTTCACAAATGCAATGCTTAGACTAAGAGAGGAGATTCACAACAGGTTGACTGTGGCACAGTCACTTCCTCCATCAGAGCATTTGGAATATAAAGTCCACAGAAGAGAGGCTAGCAGAAAGGCACAGGGAAGGTGCCATAACCCTGCCAGCTTCTGCCCAGAGAACCTTCTTCCTCCTCATTATTTGCAATGATGAGGGCTTGGGAATGGCAGGGAGATAAACCAACTTCTACAATCTTCTTCCTCTTCATTTTCATCCCTGAAAACTGCAGAGGAGGAGCACCCGGGGCTTGTCCTCTGTCCTTCTATATTTTGCAGTGGATTCTAAGCCTATCCAGGCAGAAGGGTTTTCTCTTTTGCTTCCTTGTTGTGTTCCTGAACACTGTTTAGTTGTACCATAAATAGCATTCATTAAACATTGGATCTAGAATGGAACTTCCATGAGCATAGGGATATCAATCTGTTAGTTTGCTGCCACATCCCCAATACCTAGAAGTCAATATTCCAATAAACTTTAGTATCCACCTTTCCCTCTCCTCCTCTCATCCTTGGGATACTCTTTCTTTTGTAGTGACAATATGGGACTGCCTGTCCAGTCCCGTCCCTTCTACTTCCCCTTGGATGTGCACTGTTGCCTCCCCCCCAACCCTTTGTGCCTCAGTATCCACATGGTGAGACTCATGAGCTCATTCCTTGACTACAATTTAGCTCAACAGTATCCAATTTGAGTTCTTCCCCTAATATATTTTAATCCGTTACTGGCAGACAGATTTAATCTACTCTGGTAGTAGAAGCCATGAAGATATAAAACTTAGGAGCTGTCTATAGACATGTGGCCTCACAAGAAAAAAAAATAGTTCCATCCAGATTAAGAGAAAATAAAGTTTTGATACAGAGATATAAGATAAAAAGATAGAGGGAGTAAGTTCCTGACAGCATGCAATTTTCAGTTGTGTAGGACTAGCTAGACCCAATGGCATCTGTGGCCTTCCCATGGGGTTGGTTCTTCAACCCTTGCTAGGATTCCATTAATCATTAGATCCCCTCTTGCACAAGACAGCTTACTGTCTAACCATAGGAGTCTAACATTCTTGACCTCCTTGGTATACTTTCCATATAGCAGTCATTTAGAATAAAATCCAAACTCCTTAAGATGGCTTACAAAGTCTTGCATTCATCTTTAACTCTACCCTGATCCACTCTCCCCTTTGCTCCCAGCCCTCAAGCAGTCTAAATCCCCTCCTGTTCACAATCTTTGCACAAGCCATTTCCTTTTCTGGAAATGCCTTGCCCTCCGTCTTTACTTGCCTGGGTATTTCCTTTAATTCAAAGTTGAACTCAAGTGTCACTCCCTCAGAAAGGCTCTTCCCAACTACCTGATATAAATGGCCACTCAATTGTCTTGTATCTTAGGATATTCTTTCATTCTCAATAGTAGAGAATTACCACTGTGACACTTTCTTATTTATTCATTTTTGAAAGTTATTCTCTGCCCTTTTCCACCCTCAGTCTCTATAAGAAGAGACTTCATGCGTCTTATTCACCTGCATATCCCTAAAGCCCTAGAACTATGCCAAGCATATAGTCAGTGCTCAATAAATATGTCCTGACTGAATAAATTCATAACACACTTTGTCACCCCAAATACCAACCATCTATCAGGCTTCAGATGAAAAGCAGAATAGCTCCTTATAAGTAACAAAAAGTTTCAGGACTTTTCATGCTATTAAAATACCTTTGGTAAAACCTTTAAATACACAGTACACAGGGGGTGCCTGGGTGGCTTAGTCAGTTAAGCTCTGACTCTTGATGACTCTTGATTTTGGCTCATGTCCTGATCTCAAGGTTGTGAGACTGAGCCCTATATCAGGCTCCATGCTGGATGTGGAGCCTGCTTAAGATTCTTTCTCTCCCTCTCCTTCTACCCCTCTCCTCACCCTGCTTGCATACTCTCTCTAAAAAATAAAATAAAAAATAAAATATAATATTAAAAACATAGTATACAGGACTCTATTTGGCATTTCAGCAAATAGAGAACTCAGGATGATGATGATGATGATGAGAGAGATACAGAAGTAGATACAGATGTATAGATAATCACAGACCTTACTTGGCTCGGCATTAAATATTAGGGACACAAACATAAGACTTACTCCAAAGGAAGTCTCAAAGAATAATTGCCATTATGATAGATGTATGTAAAATAAAACAGGCTATCTTCACTAAGCCCTTATAATGTGTCAGACAAGGGTGTTTATAAGTATTGACTTGCTTAAACCTCATGAATCCCTATGAGGTAGCTACTATTATTTAAAGACGAAGAAACCTGGTCTCAGGCTGGGCAAATGGTAGTTCCAGGACAAAAACACAGGCAGTCTATTTCATGCTTTTAACATCACCCTGAGCCATTTATTTATGCTATAAGAATACACTGAAGCCATCAACTATATTCAATTATTTGAGTTAGTGCTTCTACATAGCCCATCACCACCTGTGTAATACAAGCTGCCATCTCTTATAAGTCCAGTAAGTAGTAAAGGGCACTGAAAAATGATAATTTTCTTTTTAAAAAGTATGACTGTTAATTGTAGATACCATAGAGCCGGGCACAAGGGACAAGGGGGCAGAGGCACTCCTATATTCTCATTCTCATTATTTTACTTCAGTTCATGAATAACTGGATGGAGTTTGCGGTCTTCTTTCCAAATCAATGAAATGATTTTCAAGTTAGAAGGGTAATTTATATTTACAGTCCATATATCCATGTCATTTCTACCCCTCCTCTAAACCTGATATATATGATTATTTAGGAATGTTTTGAGTTGAAAGCTAGTGTCTACATGATGAATATGCAGGTCCTCATATCAAACACTCCGATTAATGATAATGTGATCATTTGTCAGTGTTAAGTTATCAACATTCACAGAAGGCCAAGCATGATGCTCCCCACCCACCACTCCAATCACAGCTGGCTGGGTCTCCACCCACAAGAAAAACATCAGCCCTTTGCCGCAGCATGTCACATCACCTGCTGACAGAGTCAAAAAAGTAAGAAAAATAGTATGTGTGTTTGTGCTTCAGGGCTGCCTTATTGAAGGCAGTTTCCTTTGTGTCTAGGTCTTGAAGAGAACATTCACTTATGGAACAGTTTTTATTAATAGAAGAGAATTTTTTTTAAATCCTATCACTGCCCATTTTTCCTCTAAGGGGCTGCTATTTTTGTTCAGGAATTTATTTTTGAGCTCAAGTAGCTAAAACAGTAGATGGAGTCCCTCCTTTCCCACCTATAGCTAGAATCTAGAGAAAAAGGAAAAACAGAACATAATATGTATGCACCAGTAATTATACCATTATGAAGGTAAAGTTAATGTAATGTAGCTCTTTGGTAGAGAATGTAATTTTACCAGATCATCACTGCTTATCCTAAGTAATTCTTTTAGAATAATTACAATTCATTTTACTCAATTTATCTCAGTAAATCCTGCTTTGAAATTTAAAAACGATGTATCACTATAATGACTTCATTATAGGCCCGTGAAATATCTAAGCACAATAAATTCAACAGTGTTGCCCAAGTAGAATAGATGAAAAGCAAATGATACATGCAGCTATGGACAAGTTTGTTTCTTTCATTGAGTCTTAGTTTCCTCATCTGTAAAATGATGTGAATATACCTAACACATGAGGTTATTGAAAGCTGTACATGAACATTTATGTCATTTATGTCATTTATGTAAATCACCTAGCATAGTGCCTAAGACCAGGGGACACTCCATAAGTAGTAGCCACTACCGTTTTTAACTAACGATAATATATTATATATACATAATTGCATATATATTACATATATAATAATTGAACAAATTAGTATTAATTATTTATAGCCCTTGTGAGAAACTAAAGGATTGTTATCACTGGCAATAAAGAGTATTTGAAGTTAAACTTCAGAATTATCTTTGATAATAAGGCATTTTTTAAGCAGCAATCTCGTCTGCTTTTATTCTTAAACATTAAATATTCAAATAGCCCTTTCCAGTGATAATATATTCATATAATTCAAATAAGTGCATTAATGTATGTAGAACTAACCCTTAGTTTATATCTTACAGAAGAGAAAGGGCTATTGAGTAAATATCATTTAAGCAAACTTACACAACTTTCATTTTTCCACTGTTTTCCAAGGGAAAAAAAGCAAGAGAAAAGAAAAGAAAAAAATCTCACAAGTAATTAAATTGAAAAATTGAGTTTAAGAGCAGTGTTTCCATACATAGCAGTATCTTCTTAGCTAGGGCATCTCTCCTTCATCCTTTACTTGCTTTTCTTTTCTATCCATCTTGATCCTTCCCAGGCTGTAAGAATGTCTACAACTAAAAATGACACTCGAACGCACATCTAAAATGTCTACAATTTATCTCTTCTAATCCTCTTTTGGTTTAGGTTTCTACAAATCAGCACCATTGGGGTATGTTAATATCTTTTTCTCAGTTACACATGTTTTCTAATAATCTCAGCATAATGGCTAAGAGAGGGCTTCAAGGTCATCTTGCCTGAGTTCAAATCTCTGCTCTGCCACTTACTATTTGTTTACCTTTGGACAAGAGACTTCACACTCTATGTTGAGGATTTCTCTTCTATAAGTGAGAATTATAATAATAATCCCTATCCCAAAAGGTTGTTCTGAGGATTAAAGGAGTAAATCTGTCTGCTTAGTGCCTGCCACATAAGAATCACTCAATGAATGTTTGCTGTTATTACAAAACATTTTGTAATACATTTTTTAGTTTAAGATCTTTTTCAGACACAACAAAATGGTTTTATGACTTTAATTAGTCTTCCTCCTTTTTACCAACTTAATGGATCTAAACTTCTGTAAAATACGTCTACTAAATAGTCTTAAAAGTATACAATAGACCAGTTTTTCAACTAGTGAATATCCAACAGCATCAACTTATCAGCAGACTAATTCAACATTGACACTTTTTTTTCACCATGTTTTACTTAACTAATTGATACTGTTTCTTATAGTTTATTAGCACATCAAATGCATGATTCTCAAGTTTGGGAAGGAGAGAATGATATGCTTGTAAGTTACTCTTTGTCTTACATAATTAACAGTTAGCAGCAGAAGCACCTTTAGCTCTCCTAATTGGGGAAAAGTAAGCCCAAATGAAAGAGAAATATTTACAATCTAGAATGTTGCCCTAGTCATTTCTTCAATTGCTTCCACCTTTAGAAATGCATCACGGAAATAGAAATTTTAAATTACCTGTGAGGGCTCTCAAAACAAGTTCTGTTAGTTTATCGAGTTTTAAAAAGTCTTTGTAACCATAAAAAAAGATTTGAAGCATCTTTACGAGGTCTGAGACACAATGTTTGGAGCTAACAAACTAGACACTTGGGTAAAGTCTAACTTCTGTGAGACTTATGAAATCTGCATAACATAGGAATACCATCTGCATTGCTGTCGAGAAAGCTCCCACTGAGTGTCGTTCAAACACCAGTAAGAATTTCTTATGATCCTCAAATGGTTTGTAAAGTATCATCAAATGCAGTTTCTTTGGTAACAAGAGACCAATTTTACCTGTCTTAGCATTCATCCTAGCACAGATCAGGTCTCTTACAAATTTTTGTATGAAACAATTACTTATCAGCCTCAAAGGTTTCCCTTACAGCCTGGGCAACCACTCTAGTTAGGGTCTGTGCCTTTCATGGGTATTGCTATTTCAACTGCCTAGTTTCACACATAGGACGACAGCTACATTACATTAATTCTCATAGTCTACTAATTAACTTCTGTTCAATCCTCTTATATTTCCTTCTTTTGGGTTGTGTAATTAATTTCCATTAGTTTTATTCATCACCATAAAATGACATTCCCAAGCTTCTCCCTACAGGCCTGCTGCACTGCCTAAAATAGAAAAGGACCCTATAGAGGAGATATACCTCTCCCGATTAATGCCAGCTGTTTCTTAAGTGCAGATTCTGAGAGCACAGAACATGTGGTCTCCAAAACAAAAGAAAAAAAAAATCTCTTTACTAAAGAATATTTTATCTCAGTAGAAAAGAAGGGCAGAGATTTTAAAAGATCATTAACTCCTTCCATTAAAATCCACAATGTTACAAACACAAAAATGATGCCATTGTTTTCATTTTAATGTTTTCTTCTCTAAGGTGAAAAAAAGAAGTGATTGAAAATGTAATTTACAATGCATTAAGCAATAAAAATATTTGTCAAATACTGGTCATTTTATTTATTTTCATGGGCCAACAATGGGAGGCAGATACTTCATCAATAAACATTTTTTATTATCAGGTTAAAAGTGTGACTTGCATGAAATTATAGTATCATTAACCCTTTACAGTGAGCCATCAATTTCTTTGAAAGTCTACAAAGGACCATGCTTTGTCGCAGAGATAACATTAAAAAGAGAAAAAAGAAGTTTTCACTACTGAGAATGAGATCATATTTCTTCATATATTCCGGTATACATATTCCTGTATTCCTTCTACTCTCACGTGCTTTTCACTTCTTTCCTCATGTAAAATCCAATCGCTTGCGATGGCTTATTTGCAACTCATGTAAATAATGCCATGTTCTCATTGTTTGCCAAGGATGAGTAAGCAAGCTGCTCCTGCATCACAAGATTGGTTTTGCCAAATCTATCAAAGGCTTTCTGTTTCTAACTTATAAGACATTGTCACCGTCTTTCACTTCCAAATATTCCCTTTCCCAGAGACCAGGATTGAAAACACTTCCAAGCTGTCTCTGCCTGGATGACCGACAGACGGAGCTAGGGCAAACCCAAAGTCAGGTCTGATCTTAAAGACTGGTAAAAAGGACAATGCAGACTGAGATGAACTTTGCTTTCACTCTGATTCACCACTGAGCCAGCCAGAATATACCGTGGAAGGTAAATAAAAGGAGATGCATGAATGCACACAACTCACTGATGCCTTCGGGCTCCTCACAGAGACCCCCTAAAGTTCAGTCATCAACACAGACAATACACAGTGAAAAAATTTTCCAGGAGGAAGGAACCTAAGACCAGAAACTCACTGCCATTTCTATGAGTGTCCATGCCCTCACACAAAAAGTGGTCACAGTTCACACTACAATGTCCTTACCACGCTACCTCACTACCAGTCCTTACTATAATGTAAGGATGTCTGACTGTGATTACAGCAGTCACCCCCTTATCTGTGGTTTCTCTTTCCAGTTTCACTTATCTACAGCTAACAGTGGTCTGAAGGCAGATGATCCTCCTTCTGATGTGTCTCAGAAGATCAAGGGTGGCCCAATGCTATATCACAGTGCCTATGTCATTCATCTCATTTCATTTCTCACATGGGAATTTTATCATCTTACATCATCATTAGAAGGGTGAGTACAGTACAGTAATATATTTTGAGAGAGAGAGAAACCACATTCATATGACTTTTATTATAGTATATTGCTATATTTCTTTTATTTTTCTTAGTTATTGCTATTAATCTGTGTCTAATTTATAAAGGTTATCGCAGGTATATATATGTATATATATATATATGAAATATATATATATACATATATATATATATGAAAAAACACATATAGGGTTTAGCACTATCCATGGTTTCAGGCATCCACCGGGGGTCTTAGAACATATCCCACATGGATAAGGGGGGACTGCTGTGTACATCTATCTGATTTTATTACACACTGTGTTGGCAGGACCATGGCAGATTGTCTATGGCCAATGGCTGTTTCTTGCCAGATAAATCACACACAATCTTCTATCATTCAAAGCATTTGGGTTGGCCTTAATGTACAAACATCTGTTTCTTCTCTCTCTATCCCTCTCAATCTTAAGTACAGTCAGTCCTATGTCTATTTATTATTCACAAGATTCCTACCTCACAGATTAGTCCCAGCCACCTGGAAAGATTTCTTTTCTCTTTGGATTCCAATCCTACTTGTGTCTGTACTTACTACGAAGTATGTCCTAACAACACAAATTCACGCCAGTTTCTCATCTGTCCTCATCCTTAATAGACTTCTCAGCATTTATTGTTCTGAGCAAATCTATCCAAATTAGAACTAATACACCTTACTCTAAACTTATTAAGTTGTATATATAAATTATCTACAGCTTGGGGTGCCTGGGTGGCTCAGATGTTTAAGCATCTGTCTTTGGCTCAGGTCATGATCTCCAGGTGCTAGGATCAAGCCCCACATTGGGCTCCCAGCTCAGTGAGGAGTCTGCTTCTCCCTTTCTCTCTGCCTCCCCCCTGCTTGTGCTCTCTCTGTCTCTCTCTCTCGCCAATGAAAAATTAAAATCTTTAAAAAATAATAAAAATAAAAATAAATTATCTATAGCTTTTGTGTAGGAAAAAAATGTTTTAAAGACTAAAGACATAGAAGTATAACACAAAAGTATAAGATAAAAATATTAGGAGTCTTTCTAATTCTCACTTTCATGATCATTCACACATTTTACTCTCACTACTCGGTGTTGTTTTTTTACACTGTCTCATCCCCGATTCTTTATGTATCAACAGGCTCATCAACAGTAATACCTGAACATCAGTGGAAGTACTAGCAAAATCTGAATAAAGGGTAGGATATAGTTGCAATGAAAAAGAAACTAATATTAGCAAAATATAAAAAGGATGCAAGCTCTTGGAAGGCAAAGAATATGTTTTCTCTCTCATAATTCCATAATAGGTATTCATTCTTGCCTGCTGCTGTTTCTGCCAACAGCAATTATTCTGGATATTCTTTGTCCTTTCTCCAGATCCATCCTCCATCCTTCTCTACCTTCTCTACCACCTGACCCCTATGGACCGCACCCTATGGCTCTCAGTTATTTCAGGCAGTGGGAGGCATCAGTAGCTGATCAGAGGTGGAAAGAGGGAGGTCAGAGTATTTATTCCTCAGGATCTCTTCCCGTTAGACTGCAGAGGGGCAGAGACATTTCTCCAACAAGAGTCATAGCTCCTGTTGATCGGTCTACAGCTATACCTACCCTTCTCCTCTAGATTCTGGTAAATACCCTATCCTCTTGCTCCTTCAAGCTTAATAGTAATAGCACCTTTGCCTCTGCTAGACCCAATATGCTTCACTATCTTTTGTTGGCTTCCATTAATTCTCTCCATATTTGTTAAAACAGTGCTTTTGTTAAACTCCCAGAATTCTGTCATTCCATTTCAGTGTCATCTATTTCCTAAAGAGTCCTTGAGTCACATGATGAGGAGAATATGTTCCATATCTCTAGCAAAAAAGTTATCAGTTTGCTTCTATTATAGCACCAATTCTCAAATACTTTAGTGAGAAGAGGGGCACTTTTGCTTATTTTTTGATATCTGGCATAAAAAAACATGACTAGATTCTCATATTTGCTTCTGCATTTGCTCTCCGCTCTGTTTTAATATGTTCATTTTGCTATAGTACATAAAGAAAACCTTATATAGACATGTAGATGGAAAAGGAGGGAATAATATAACAATCTTTGTCAGATAATTACGGTTATTCTTCTTTGATAATACATAAAAACTGACAATTGGTAATTACTTAAAGGTTAGTGGCAATATGGAATCTGAAACTTATGAATAAGCTTTTCATATTCTCTTGCATTAAAATTCACCGGTTTTCCTTGGGTTCCCATGCACATATATATAATTGTGAAACATTATAAACTGGTCACTTAGGAAAATATTGTTTCATCAAATCATATAGATCTCCCAAATGCTGACACATTTGCTTGTGCAATATCAAAAAATCACATTTAACTATATCACCACCAATCTTAGGGAAAAGTTTTCGGAAGAATTAGAAAATTATTAAGCTCATTGTAGAAGATACAAGTTTCCTGGAATCATATAACAATCAAACAAGTTCTTTTCCTCCAGATAGCCATTCTACTTCAGCATGCAGCAGAAGTGCTTTCAGCATATTTCCTGAAGATTACTAAGAAAAATAATATTCAAGAAATGAGATTTCATGAAATTAGTAATTGTTACTGCTTCACCAAGGACATTCTGAATGAGACTGGTATTTATGCTACTCTAAGTGCATGCATGCTGGTGATGAATACAGTGACTGCTGGTGCCATTGGCTGACACTGCCTTGATTACTGCTAAGGCACCAGCAATTTTACTCAGCAGTGTTTTTGCATCGTCAATGTAAATGACCAAAAAAAAAAAGTCTGGTACAAACTCTGAGATTCAGAATAGTTATTCAATACTTCAAAGTACTTTGACTATTTCAGCAGCATTTGTTTGTTTGCCAAGTATTCACCATAAGAGATCTTCTTTGCTTATTTGTTGGTGCTGAGACCAGGAAAATATAAGCAAAATGACAAGTCCGACCACAGCTGTAGATCGACTTTTTATAAGGCAAAAGCCCAGTTCTGCCCACAAGATAAGTTCTGTCCACAAGTTCTGCCCAGCCTGTAACTCAGGTTTATAGCTACAGCTTTCATTCGGTGAGTCAGTTGGCACTGCTATGATTTTTCTTTTATACTGATTTTTCTGCCCAACAGAAATTCAAGAATATCAACTGTACAAGGTAGTGTGTCAAAGCAGTACAATAACTTATCTTGAAAGAGGATTCTTTTCCCTTCTCTAGTTTGAAGAAAAAGTAATGAACAATTTGTGTCTTTTAAAGAGCTCACAATTGGGACACCTGGGTGGCTCAGTCACTTAAGTGCCTGCCTTCAGTGCAGGTCATGATCCCAGGGTCCTAGGATTGAGTCCCATGTGGTCCAGCTCCCAGCTCAGCAGGGAGTCTGTTTCTCCCTCTCCCTCTGCTCCTCCCCACACTCGTGCTCACTCACTCTCTCTCTCAAATAAATAAATAAAATCTTTTTAAAAATTATTTATTGATTGATTGGAGAGAGTGAGCGAGCAAGAGACAGAACTCAAGTGGGGGAGGGGCAGAGGGAGAGGGACAAGCAACCAAGTGAACCATCCAGGTGCCGTTATAAATAAATAAAATCTTAAAAAAAATAATAAAGAACCTATTGTGTTTACATTTAATATCTCAAAATAATGCTCCAACATGACATCTTAATACTATTCAAAAATATTCTAATGCATAAGATATAATACGTAAATTTCTAACATCTATAACACCAAAGGTAAGATAGCTTATATCATATTTTCATTTTTTTATGCTGTTCATAATTTCTTAAGGTAAATTCTTTTGTCTATAAGGTTTCATCTTTTTTAAGCAACTTTAGACAAAGCATGAAACTACATTGAAAAGGCAAGTCTTCTAAAGTCCTTTTTTAAAGCCACTGATCCAACTTCATATACAAAAATATATTAAGTCTTAAATTTTAGAATAACTGATTAAATAGTTTAAATAAAGTTTAACCATTATATCATATGCAAATATCTTTTTCTTAATATTATTGTAAAACAAAACACAAGCTGTATTTACTTCTTGTATTACTGTGTAGTTGCAAAGAAAATTTCAGCATTTAAAATTAACAATTTAGTGAGTAATAATGAGTTATAGAGAATAAGGAAGCATAACCAAAAATAACCAGTTAAAGCAAAGTAGAAATAATTGAGAACAAATTGAGTTAAATTCTAAAGCCCCACATATATTTATACACTCAAACCACTGCCTTGAAAATTCTATTAAAAACAATAATTCACCAGCTCCCCCCAATCTATTAGTTGTCAAATCAATAATAGTAGCAGGAGTCAAGTGGCATCAGGAAAGCTTTAGTGTACACTCATGAGAGAATGAGATACAAAGGCTAATAACACTTTAGTATTATTATGAAAACAGCTTTGTCCTTGAGAATATCCTGAAAGGATCTCAAGGACCCATTGGGGTCCCTGAGTCACACTTTGAGAATCACTGCACATAAACTGTTATAGGTAGAATTATTTTTATCATTGCTTATGGGTTATATATTTTGAACAGTGAAGGAGCTTGAATTCTTTGGCTCAGCAAACTAAATCCTGACACTACTGACAACAAGGTTAGAAGTTAAACACATAATTAATCTCACTTAGGGGCAGGACTCTTTCACAAACATATTATACCTCTAATTGTCTAGCAATTTTATAAGCTCGTATAATAAATGAGCATGAAAAAATTATGACTTTCAAAGTTTTTAAGTCTAAGGACATATTTTCTAAGATCAAAAATGTCTACAAATATTTCACAAAAATATCTGAAATATTTCAAATATTGCAAAATAAAAGCAAATTCATTGAAAAATAGGAAAGTTATTATGAAGGTTACACAGGATAATAAATGTAAACTACCTAGCACAGTGATCGAAACATAGTAAATTCTAATTAAAGTATATACCTTGCCTCTCCCAGAATGTCTTTCTTCAACCTAGTAAGTATGAACACAAAACTGACCGAAATTTTCAGGTAAGAACTCAAACTCTGAATCAGTGCCACAAAAGGTCTTGAGTGCAAAGTTTCAAGAGATATAGATTTACTACAGTAAGGATTTGCAAATGGTTTAGAAAGATACAATCTAATTCCAGATAAGGTAGAGGTGACCTTGGGTTGGCATCAAACCTCAGGATTATGTATATGTAACTGAGAGATGAATCTCAACAGTTTTTTTGCCAAGTCCGTCAAGATCTTAGGAATTCATTATTTTCGGTATAGTAGAACATTAGCATCTATCAGTAGTTATCTCTTCCATCAATTACAACTTCAATGTATAGAGTATTTGTTTCTACAGATCAATATCATTTCTAGTATGTAAATGATATTAGAAAAGTAAGACATTCTTTCATCTATTTTCCAAAGGGCAACAACAAATCAAACATGTTCTGAATTTATTATTTTTCAATCTCTATCTCTCAATGAACCCATCCCTAGTACCCTTAGGAAGATTAAAAAAAAAAATCTTAACACAATTAGATTAAAACATGCCATGCAAGTGATCAGCAAGACAAACAAACAATAAAACAAATATCAACCCATTCTCAAAACTAACATCACCTTTTAAAACAAACTTCCATGTCTCAGCAACGAGTTCCTCGGAGCATATGCTCCAGCAAATTGATGGATCTTGGCTATAAAATTAAAATGTCCAGAATCTGTTAGAACAATATGGGAAACTGTTTCCATAAGGGATTATCTTCTATTTCAACTGGTGTGTATGTCCTCTACTCTATAGTGTAAGTCCATGGCAAGCTAGACCTGTGGTCTAGTGGATGGCTTCAGGGTCAGAAACCCGAGTTGATGGTTTGGCCTAATCATTAATGTAGTTGGTTCTCAAAAAAAAATTTTTTTTTTCAAAAAATTTTTATTAAATTATTGTGATAGGCTCATTAGTCCATAAAATAGTTAAATGGCAAGGAATTTTAACCAAGATAATGGCACAGGAAAGAAAGGAGAAAACTTTCCTTGTGGTAAATATAATGTAAAGGGCTTTTAACTAAGGAGTCCCTTCTAGAGAGTTTCTATTTTGTGCAGGCGCCAACAATATATAAATTCCTTCCCACTAGAACAGCACTGAGAGGGGAAAGAATTTAAGGGTAGTGATGTAGGCGTATTTGTAGAAATTAGAGGATTTCAACACTTCTTGAAATTCTATTATGTGCAAGAAGTTATGTAATAACAAATTAGAAGTGAAAGAACTAACCTACAGAAATAAATGCAAACACTGAAGTTATTGTGCTGTAAACGATGGACTTTGAACAATTACAAAGATGGAAAATTCTATGTAATTGGCACATTACTGCAAATAAAAAAAACAGTCGTGGGTATGACATGGACAATACAAGCAGTAATGGAGAGTGGCTTAACAAGTGAGGATCGGGAAGTGATCCGGAGATAGGAGACCAAGGCGGAGCAGAACTCAGATCAGAAGCAAGACATAGTCACTTCCAGTTAGAGCTCCTAGTTAAGATTCCACATATATTTTCTTAGGGGATTGGCCTACTGCATATAAATATTCTACAATTCACATTTAATAAACCTAAACAAAAAGAACCATGATCCAACTATTCTGAGAGCCGAAATACATCAATACTTCTTCATAGAACATGTTCAGTTAATTCAGCCAAATCTATTTAATGTGGCCTTTGTATGATATTTCCCCTTCTTTGCAAAATGCATTCTCTCCAAGCAATGAGATAATTCTTAAAGATAACTAATATCAAAGTTTTTATGCAGTTTTGAGGAGTGGTCCTCCTTTGTTTCTACTTTTATCTTAACCATTGCTTTCAAGCATTTTTGGTAGAATAAATTCATGGATTCTTCAGATCATTTACTTCTTTCTTTTTGTTTGATTTCTGGAAATTTAGCTTTTTTTAACACTCCATGGAGACTCAAAGTAGGCAAAAAGATGATAAATCACAGAGTGCTCTTTTTGTCTTGTTTATTGGCAGTTTGGTAGGCATACTGAAAAATTAAGATAAATTAACCTAGGGTTTTTATTTTACGTATTTTCATTATTAATATTGTATTTATTTTCTTTCCCTCCTATAAGTAAAAGTTGGCTTAGTATATAATTGCCTTTGTTCCTGGTCTATATACTCTTGATTAGCTGTGAGTGTTTCTCTGCTTTGTTGTCTTTTGCAAATATCTCAGTTCTCACCAGTAAAAGCAGAAAGTCAAACAACCTAAGTGGTGCTTTGGTCTTAACCTCTCCAGCGAATTTTTTATCATCTCTTTGGACTTACTGAAGAACCTAAATTACAGTCAGTGGTGGCCCACAGCAGAAGAGAGGGGTTTATAATAGCCAAGGAAACAAAGCTGGAGGCTGGATTTCTAAGCTTCTTTCTGCTGAGGCATCTCTCCTGACCCCGTACCACCCTTTTTACTTAATCAATCTTCATTTCTCAAAGTCTGTGCTCCTGAATTCGAACTTAAGAAATAAATCATGCAAATCTTTTCAAACTGGAGCTCAGTCTACCAGACATCAGTCTCCCCTGGCAAGAAGTGGAACAGAGTAAGGAAGTGGGATGTGGGAGGCGGGCAAGTTGAGAAAGGCATAGATTTTCTTCTTTTTGTTCCCAAATACTTTTATTTTTTCAGTGTTACGAGATTAATTGTTCATGCACCACACCCAGTGCTCCATGCAATAAGTGCCCTCCTCAATACCCACGGGGTAGATTTTCTACACCCTCGTGAATAGAGACAGAATGAAAACAACTTCAACTCTCTCCGTAGAGCAATATGTCCATATTCAAATTTAAGTGAACATAAAATTGTCCTTCCAGAGACAAATGCAAATGCTTTAGGCATTATCTCCCACATGTTAGTACAGATAAGGCAGAGTTGACAGTACCTTGCTAGGTAAGGCTACCTACTCTGCCATCCATAGCCTTTCAGAAAATGACTAACCACGAAATTCCAGGCTCTGCTCTGCAGAGCACTAAGGATGTGTGATTTGGTACATAAAACCATTCCCTAAAAACATCATCATCACTAGGTTTCTAAATCTAAATAAAATGATATCCATTTAAATATGACCTGGGTTTCTAATCTGTAGGTTTGTACTCTTTGCAGAATGAACCATTACAGGTTTTTTTTTTTCCCCCTATCTAAACATAGATCTTGAAGTAAGTCATGAAAATGAAGTATGTTCACTTTTAGAAGAGAGTTAGTCATTGGGGCTCTTAGAGAAAACGCCCTCATCTTTAGCTTTCTTCTACTCTTTTAAATATACCTTTGGTGAAAACAGTGGCTACATTTAATCTGGCTCAGAAACCTATTCCGATTAACTGGAAAAGGAAGCATTATATCTGGGCCAGATTACGTGGTGCTCATTGTGGGCATTGTGTGTTTTTGTGTGTTTGTGTATATATGTATTTGTTCATTTATATTTAATGAGCACCTGTGGTAAGACATCGTAAGTCAATATTTATTCTCCTATGTACTTTTAAGAACATTGGGCATGTTTCTTAATAGGTAGGAGGAAAGGAATGGAAGGACGTGCTCAAAGCTTTTTACCATGACCTGACATTCTTCTAGATAGAGCATGGAACAGATGGCTTGTGGCTTCTCACAAAATTCTCATTTCAAAGTTGATCACTCTTAAAGGAGCTTGGATAACCCCGAAAAATTCCAGTTCCTCTAAACCAAATTTTTATTCTTCACCATACAGAGTAAATCCAGCTCCCAGTATGCTTTTGTCATTAACAAAAACTCCGAGGGTGGTTTCACAGGGATTTTTATGCATTGTTCTATGTTCTTTGTTTGATTTATAAACTGCTGAGGGGAAATGGGGTTGTAAACCTAATCCAGGTTTATGATATAAAAGGGCAGCACATTTTAGAAACACCTTGTGGTCTTACAAATAGAGTTAACTTTAAGCAATTTATTTAGCTAAATAACTGACTCAACTATGTATTAAATTGCTGCCAGTTGGAAATAATGGAGCTTGGCAGTTTTACTGTCAAATATAGTGGGTATAGGAAAATATGTGGAGACTGGAGACTTGCAAAAGACTGAGCTGCCGTAGCATTTAGTGATGGAAAAACCAAGTAATTCACCTTGACTACACTCAAAGGGAAAAATGTGAAAAGCAAGCTTCCACTATTAAACAGTTAATTATAGTGTGTTTATGTGTATAGGGCTTGATTGTTAATTGCTTAAACTAAGTTTTCTATAAAGACAAGTGCTTGCCTAGATTCCTATGTGCTTAGAGATTGAGCTGAGTGGTGAGCTGGTCTGTTTTGCAGGGTGTAAATTGATTGACATAAATGTGTTGTCTGAATTTTAGAAAAGAGGTTTTAATGACTGTCTTGAGCAAAAGCTAAACAACAAGGAAAATCTACAAGTTTAATGGTAAAATTAAAAATATAAAATACTCTGTCTTACCACAACTTTTGAAGAAGCATTTCTTATAGCCTCTTTATTCTTACTATCAAGAAAAGGAAAGGAAAGGAAGGGGGGGGGCATATAACAGATCCTGGATTATAAGACTTTATGGGTCTAGAAGCTTTGTGATTATTTATGGAAAATAAGATCCCTGGGAAAAGATCAAGGGACATGGAATTATTTGGAGTGGAGCTAGAAAGGTTAAAGACTAATATAAATGATCTTCAAGCCTATGAAAACCACATAGGAAACAGACACCAGCTATTCTATCTGAACATGAACACAGCTTAATTGGCAAAAGCTGCAATGGAAATAATGTGGGATAAAATTATAAGAATCACTGTGTCCGTTCTTAAAGATTTGTTTTGCTATTTTTTTTAAGATTTTTATTTATTTAACAGAGAGAGACACATCGAGAGAGGAAACACAAGCAGAGGGAGTGGGAGAGGGAGAAATAGGCTTCCCGCCGAACAGGGAGCTCAATGCGGGGCTCAATCCCTGGACTTTGGGATCATGACCTGAGCCGAAGAAAGATGCTTAATGACTGAGCCACCCAGGGGCCTCTCATTTTGCTATTTTTTAAAGTAGATACTAGAACTCTGTAAATGACATAATGGCATTTCATAAAGAAAATAGACCCATATTTCAAATTTCAAATTAAAAATTCCTATAAACTTTGATTATTAAACCTTTGAATTTGATCAGAAGGATAGCCTTCAGGAAAACAATTGCTCAAATCATTTTAGTTAACTACAGCATGTAATTAAGTTATAAGCTTATAAATACCCAGAAGAGGAAAAATAATGGCAAAAAGTAAATCCAGTGTCAGGTGAAGTTATTCTGTCCTTTATATTTAGTTAAAATTGGTTCAAGGTCCCTACTGCATGTTCTTTGGAGAGTCTATATTTTCCAAGATTTCTGAGTACCACCCAAGGCTAAGCATCCCATGGCTTCAAGTTCCTTTGAATTTGGAACTCTAAGTTTCACTTGAGTCTCAAAATCGAATTTAAAAAAAAATAATAATAAACCCAGTGTTATAAAAGGCATTGTAAGCATAATGGACTTTCACATGAGACCAAATTTCCCTTCTTATCAGAATGGCTGTTAACAAAAAAAAAAAAGAATAGCTATGTAGGTACATAGTATTCTAGGACATTAAGTTCTGTTAAGCTAATGAGAGCCTCAACTACACTGAATAAGGATGGTCTGCAGAAAAGCGTAGCCAGTTTCTGCAACAAACTCTGGAAAAATATTACCAAGTCAATTAAAAAAGCAAGTTACCAAGAGCAAATTTCACCATACCTTTCTACTCTTGCAGACCGTCTGCGGCTTGCAGACGGGGACATCTGATAGAATTCAGGAGGGTAATTA
This sequence comes from Procyon lotor, assembly GCA_028646535.1. NCBI lineage: Eukaryota > Metazoa > Chordata > Mammalia > Carnivora > Procyonidae > Procyon > Procyon lotor. The sequence continues at coordinate 54,205,049 of CM053609.1, forward strand.
ACTGAAGGACAGCATGCAGTGTTGAAGTAAGTTGTGTCTGGTTCAAATCAGGAGTAGAGAACAGAGCTTTTTGTTCATTTCTTCTGTGAACTTCAAGCTCAGTGGTGTAAAAACCGTTCAAAAGAGAGGTAGTTCAATGTGATGGATTAAGCTAAGAGATAAGTATGATCTTAAAATGATATATAACCTCAAGAAAGTTGGTTTTTCCCCATTAATAATGAAAGTAAACAAAGAGCTTTCCAACATTTTTTGTCTGTTAATAGCCTCTTTTTATTTTGTTTTTTCAAACTTGGGGCTTTTCCCCATTATTCTTACTAGCTTTCTTTGAGTTAAAGTATGGCTCTATAAAAAGGAATGAAATCATCTGTTCATTAACTTTCTACTCAGTAAACTTTTTTTTTATTTTCTTCAACTACAACTCTCATAATTTTTCTAGTCACCATTCTTCTCTTCTGTTTGCACATTCCTTAGTTTGCATGTCAGTCCCAAATGCCTCAACTCATCAGTTAAATTAGTTCTGTTTTTACAACAGCTCACAAAAGGGTTTACAGCTGAAACTCTTCCTCTAATCTAGCTCTTCTTGCTGCATGTAGTATTTCTTTATTGACCTTAGCTTTGGAGAGCTTTAAAAATAATACATATCAGCAAGGGTTGCATGCTTTCTAATCATATGTTTTCTCCTGCTAATCATTCAGTTACCTGATTAGAAACAGATGCAACCTATTTGAAATGTGAACTTAGGAGTGAACTGCTTATAATGGTTGTATATTTTTTAGATATTCTGTGTCTGTGTTGTGAAATGCCCTAGAAGGTTTTCAGTGGTAAGCATTTAGATGATATTTTATAGCTTAAGTTTTTTTTCCTTCCAAGCGACCCATTCCACCCAATACAAACTGACAAACAAAACAAACAACAACAAAGATTCAACCAACATCAAAAGCCACAACGTTTATAACTAATCTGCAAACAAGAGTACTAGAACTGTGATAGTACAAATTTCAAAACAGCTCTCAAAGAGCTTATACATATTGGAAAAAGTAAACACATAAACAACCATTTATAACCCAAAGCATAATATGATACTTTAATTAAAATACATCCAAAGCGGTATACAAAAAGGACCAAAAAAAAAAAAAAAAAAAAAGAAAAAAAAATAGTTCTGTCTAAGGAGAATCAGGGAAGGCTTGATAGAAATTTTAGTGTTTGCATTGGATCTTGATAAAGGAGTAGAGTTTCAATGGGCAGAGATGCAGTGAAATTCTAGGCCGGAGCCAAGGATCAGCAGCAACCTTCAAAAAATGCTTATAAGTCATGCCAATCAGATCACCCACAATTTTACTGATGAGAGGTTAAACTGCTGATTTGAAATAGGTTGATATTATATTGAAGTGCTCCACATCAACAGCACAACACTAACCAAAGAGACACGAACTGAGCTATATAACAAACTGTAGAACTGCAACAATAAATAGACCCAAATATTTGTTTAATCAGACTGCCAACTCAACTGAAATTTTCTTGGGAAAAAAAAAGAGCTCAGTGAACATCTTCAAATTAGAACTGAACCTAAGTGGGTGTTTTTTTTGTTTTGTTTTTTATTATCAACTTAATTTTTTTTTAGAGAAGTATTGAGTTCATAGCAAAATTAAGGGTAAGGAACGAGATTTCCTATCCATCCCTTGCCTTCATATATGCATAGCTGCCCACATTGTCAACATCTCCCACCAGAGCGGCACATTTGTTTCAATTGTTGAACCTACCCTGACACATCATAATCACCCAAAGTCTATAGTTGACATTATGGATGACTTTTTTTTAACTTTTATAAATACAACAAAATCGGGGCAATCAGCATGTTCCTTGAATCAAATCTGAGCTAAACTGGTATTTATTACTCCTGGTTCATATTTGTGGTTATCAATGAAATACCAATTAGGTCACCAAAATCTGAACAACAGATTTTAAGTTCTAATAAACAGAAGCTCTTGCAATAACTATTGGACAACTTGGAGAGTTTTTCTTTAGAAAAATTCTCATCAAGGACAAAACCTTGTTTCGCCCTTGCAGCAAGTCCCTCTGCTTAAATCCTGGTTCAGCATTTAAATTACACTCTTTCCTTTGGCCTGATGGTTGGTTCAGACAATTCAGGGTGAATACAAAAGTAGCTGGCAGGATATTTTGGCTGAGGACTAGTTAGTAATAATATGAACCAAACACTTCAAAATTTGCTGCTTCTTAACAAATAAATGCTCATTAAGTAACTGCCGAGTTCATCCCAACACGTGCTCTTGGTATACATGGTTCTTTCAGTAACCATGAGAGGCAGAGAGGTAGGACCTGCTGACTTTTTCCATTGCTTTGAACCACCACCAATTCTATTTAGTCATCTCCGCTCTGAAAACCAAATTCCTCTATAACTCTGAGGGCACATGATGGCTTGTTTTGGCACCAACTCGGTAGAGCTAAAACTCTGGGCTACAGAAGCAGAAAGATTTAAGAGCCTCTCACCTCACAAACTTGAGTTTCAGGTTGGGGCAGTGACAACCTGTCAGAATCTCGTTTGTGGCACCCAAGCAAGCCGAGCACATGGACAGCGGAAATGGCTAGAAAAATCCTCAGACCCTGGTTCTCTTGGTAATTAATCCCATTGATTATTTGGGTGTTTAAATACTGAGCCAGACCCTGGTGCCTGCCTAAAATACGAGTCAACTCACATTTCCCTTGGCCTTTTAGAAAATGCAGATGTGCCCAAATCCTAAAAAACAGCTGAGTTAAAAAAAAAAAAAGGAAGGAAGGAAAGAGAGAAGGAAGGAAGGAACAAGAAAGAAACAGGGAGGAAAAGTGTTCCAAACAAACGAAATGTTGATCTGCCTTTTATTAATTTCATTTTTTATCTTCTTGTGTACAGACATTTGACAGCTGTGACATTCATGGGCAATGCATTTGAAAAAGAAGACATAAATATTCAGAGACATATTAGAATGCTGTTCAATGTAAGCACCTGTCTACTTAGTGTTGACAGAAAATCATTTACTTTGCTTTATGCATGTTCCCTCCAGAGACCACAGAGGTCCTATTTTATTTAAAGAGCTGGTCCCAATATCAGTGCTTGTTCTTGAAACTGCAGTATATACAGCTAATTATATTTATTGAGGAAACAATTTTGTTTTATATTTTCAATAATACTTAAATAATTTTGTCAATCTTGACCTCAGAAACGACTTCCCCAAGGATTCAGTTAACGAAAGACTTCATATGAGACTTGATACCAATGTCCTTACGTTATACTGTTTCCATTATCACCTAGTGAAATTTTTCAAGTGTAACTTTTGTAGATGAGAAGTGTACAAGATGAAACTGTAAGATCTCTGTGGGTCTTATGAAAAACATCACAGTCAATGAAATCCATGCCAGCATCTGTATAGATGTATTTATTATTTATTAAGATTCAGTTTGTGTAATCTTAAGCAATATTGGTATTGCAGAAAGTAATGCATTATTAAAAGTCACAGGAATCATGACTTTTAAATCAGATATATCAGATTTGGTAAAGCTTTGTTTCTTTTCTACTCTGCCCAAATTGGAGAAGTAATCATGTAACTGAACTAGACTAAAACAGGTGGCCATGCACAGAGGAAAGAAAGAAAGAGAGAGAGAGAGAGAGAGAAGAAAGAAAGAATGAAAGAGGGAGAGAGAGAGAGAGAGAGAGAGAGAGAAGGAGGGAGGGAGGGGAAAGAGAGAAATAAAGAAAAAGGAATGAAGGAAGGGAGGGAGGAAGAGAGAAAGAGAAAGAAAGAAAAAGAGAAAGAAAGAAAGAAAGAAAGAAAGAAAAAGGGAAAAGAGAGAAAGAAAGAAAAAGGAATGAAGGAAGGAAGGGAGGGAGAAGAGAGAAAGAGAAAGAAAGAAAAAGAAGGAAGAAAGATTAAAGAAAGAGCAATCTTAATCAAGAGGCTAAGGTTGCTGTGGGACCTCGTGAGGTGGTTTCGATAATGTATTCTTGAAGGCTTCTGATTTGTTCCCAAGTGATTAAAATAGGTATTCTTACATTAAATTAATTATTCACCCAAAGTATAATTCCCCTCCCTGTATTTGGTAAAATGCCTATCTTGAAGGTGTATGGTTTGCAATGGGTTAACTCCAGACTACTGAGAAGCCTCCTTTAGCTGAATCTCAGGTCAGAATTACAAATGTACCATATTATCAGAGATATAATGAAACACAGACCTAAGTGAACAAAGCCTAATTTTTTGGCTATGACATTTCTCTCCATTTTAGTTTTACCTGACATGAGTGTGTAATGATGTTAGCTGGGCCTGATGAGGTGGGGGCGGGGGGGGGGGGGGGGGGGGGGGGGGGGGGGGGGGGGGGGAAGCGGTGGAGGTTGAGGCGCAGAGGAAAGGCAGCTAGAACCGGCAGAGACCTCAGAGCTCGACTTCCAAAACCTTACAATGCTGCCACCTACAGGCTGAAACTTTCAAGGCGTATTCCGTCACTATTGTGTTTTCCTACCCTTAACAATGAAAAACATACAAAAATCGCGGTAGAAGACCGGAGCCCAAAACTCAAAATCCTGCAAAGAGTTAAATGGCCAGGTGATACGAAAGAACAGGCCCTTTGGCTTAGCTAGTTCAGTGCCGTTACATAATTTAATTAGGATCATCACACGGCAACCGAAGCTGTCTAGAGGAATTATGAGCCACAAGTTCAGATCACATGTGAATCCTTTTGCTCAATTAAAGCTAAGCAATTTTTAAGATTTTTTTCCTCTTTGCAGTATATGCAAAGAGCAGTGAAGCGTGGCCTGCATATTTTTCACATTAAAATTATTACATAAAGCCTGTAGCATTTGAAATACTTACAGAAATCAAAATGTTACACTCTGACCTTGGGCATTTAAGCTTGGTCATTTTTAAAGCTATTGTTACCATGCTCTCCTTTGTTCTAAGAAATTACTGTGGTTAGTTATAATAGCTGAATGAATAATTACTGGGGGAAGAAAGGAAATATGTAATGGTGCTGAAATGACTCAGGCCTACAAACTACTAAACAGTTTTAATTTTGTTTTTGAAGTCCCAGCATCGAGACAAAAGGCAAAATCCTACTTCTCTCTTCCCTACTGTGCCCACCAATAAAAATGACCATGCCCCTTCTCAGCAGACTATCCCATCTCCTTGCTTTTATGTCAAGAAAAACTCTGCTAAGAACTTGAGGAGGGAAAAAAACTTCTGGAGGAGTCCGATTCTAGGTTGGTCTATATTTTAGGGTGCAAGCGCATGCGGGAAGAAGCATATTAGACTAATGTTCATTATCAAGCTTTTCTCCTAAAATTTTAAATTTTCCTTCAGGCTCTTAGCTTCCTTTCACAGGTTGTATCAGCAAACAGGAGAGATGGCAGTACTTTCTTGTATGAACGGTGCTTTAAATGTATATAATCAGATAAAAATTTTAATTTTAGTAATTTAAAATATAGCATGGGATCATATTTGTTATTTGTCCTTATGAAAATGACTATTTACAAATCAGGCTACCTCAAATTTTCCAGTGGAAGTTTAAAGTTAACTTTTAAATATTTATTTGAAGGAATAAATACCAGTCTTAATAAAAGCTCATGCTAATAAAAAGTGACAAAATAAGAACATGCAAAGAAATAAGTCAATATCAGGAAGAACCTTATATTCAGTTGTGGATCTTGGCAACTTGGAGGCGCTTTATGGATGTATTTGTTTGTTTATTTATTTTTAAAATCCCCAGTATTTCAAGATGTATTGCTTAAGACAACCGAAACTAGAACAGACAACAAAACTTCCAGTGAGTACTTTGGGAAATTCTTCACTAACTCATAGATCAAAGAGAATAAGGCAAAACTCATTTTTCAGTATTACAGCCTACTTATTATTTGCAATAGAAAAAAGTAAGTCTGGATTTCAAGGGCACACACAAATAGCATATCTGAGTCACATGTTGTTTATTAGTTTCTTAGATGAGAGATACACAAAATGCAAAAATGAGGCAATCTTTATTTCTCAAAGAATCTGAAAAGGTTAATTCTTCCTACTTGTGCAACCAGATATTTGTAGGATTAACAACTCCTTTAAACACTAGTTGGATTTAGCTATAATAAGAATATAAATACAATAAGACATTCCTAAGGGGAATACAATTTTTAAAAAATTTCCATATTTGCTACAATAAATGTTATGCCTAGAAATTTTATAGCTAACAGAAACACAGAAAATACTATACCCAGAGCTAGAAAACTGTTCCAGTACAAAGCAAGTCTGATATATTACCTCCCAAATACACAGCATATCCCTGGTAAAGTTGTAAATTATGGTTGCAAATGAGGCCACAAACAAAATTTTGCTCAAGGCATGAATCATAAATTCAAACAATAATCATCTCCTACGTGAGGCACAACTACTTTGTTTACTTCTTAGACACTGTTTCCTAAAGATGAAGATGAAAGTAGGTCAAGGATATTTAGCATCTTTTTCTCACAAAGCACGCTCTGATATTGGGTGCACTGTCTTATTTACAATTGCACAAACCTTTTAAATATTAAAAATCTGTGTTTTCACAATGCTAGGTCCTTAACCATATGGACATTTTACCTCATGATGACACCATATCATCAAAACTATAGATGTTTACTGAAGAAAAATAAATGACTCTCAATAGTAACCTGCTATGTGGAATTCTGGTATATTGAAAATCAAAGGATATTTAGCTGATGTTTACTGGTATTTTTAATCTTCCTAGTAGATATAATTGTTTGCTACTCTTTGCACACATCTGAGGAGTCAGATGTTTTTTTTCTCTTTCTACATTTTAGAATTTCTAAAAGCCTAATACCCTGAAAACCTTTTTACGTATGAAGCTTAAGAAGGCTGGATTAAATCTGTTTCAATCATAGAAAGAATCATAAAGTTAATCACTTAAAGCAGTTCTAAGAATTACCTTGGAAGAATATACAACTGTAAAATATTGTTTGGAAAGGAGATTTTGAATATTAACATAACAACTTCTATTTATAGACAATAGGAATAAATAACAGCATGCTTACTGGTCTGTAAGGTCCTGAGATGTCACAAACTTCCTGTTTTTTCAGCAATGAATATTAATAATAATAACAATAATAATAGTCACATCGAGTGCTTATACTCAGAACCATGCTACATATTTTATATGGATTATCCCATTTAATTCTCACAGCAACTCTTTAAAACAGAGATGAAGTTTCTATCTGTTTTACAGATTATGGAACTGAGGCTTAGAGAGGAAGGTAGGGCACCTGGTCCACATCACTCTTAGCTAGGCACTGGGCATTCACAGATGAAGAGCAGTCTGTTTCCTGAAGAAACCAATCACCTATTCATCAAAACTTTCTGTCCATGTATAAACCAAGGGGGACACATAAAATTTGATTTAGTTTAAATCTACTCAATTGAAATCAGATAATTTATGGGTACTTATACAGATCTAATAAGCCAGCACAACAATCTACATAATCTAATCCTTCCAAAACTATCTATTGAGGGGCATCTGGATGGCTCGGTGGGTTTAAAGCCTCTGTCTTCGGCCCAGGTCATGATCTCAGGGTCCTGGGATCTAGCCCCGCATTGGGCTCTCTGCTCAGTGGGGAGCCTGCGTCCGCCTCTCTCTCTGCCTGCCTCTCTGCCTACTTGTGATCTCTCTCTGTCAAATAAATAAATAAAATCTTAAAAAAAAAAACAAAAACGTATCTAATGAATGCCTAGCGTGTACCATCTCTACTAGGGGGTGTGAATTCAGTGGTGAGCAAGATGAAGGGATCCCTCCCCTCAAGGGGCTTTTACAGTAGTGGGAAGATCAAACAATAAGTTAAATCTTCAAATAATTAAAAATCAAACTAAATAGAGAATAATGGAATTTAGGCAAGAGGTCAGAAGATGTCTCTAAATAGAGGATACTTCAGCTGGGACTTGGAGAATGAGGATTCATCATGGCAAGACATGAAAAGGGTATCTCATGCCAAAGGAAATGTATGTGCAAAAGGACTGAGTGTGGAAAATCACCTCACAATCAATCAGTCAACGAGTCCTGTTGGCTTGGACACATTATCCTGAATGTATCCTCTCCTTTCTATTCATCACCTTAGTGCAGTTTATAATCATCTCTTGCCTGGACCACTGCCATAGCTTCCTAACTGGACTGCTTGCTTCTCCCTAGCCTCCTTCATTTCTGTTCTCCTAACAGAAGCCAGAGCAATCTTTTAAAACCATAAAAGTGTTTGCATAACTAACCTGCATAAAATCCTTCAGTACCTTCCTTTGGATGATTTTTGTGATATAATTTCAACTTGCTGATGGACAGAATTTGTGGAGAAAAGAAAGTATGAAATTAAGATGTATGTGTGTGTATATATATATATATATATATATATATATATATATATATATATTCTCCCAACCCCCATCCCTGAGATGGCAGGAAGGGAGGAGTTTTTTGCTGTTGTTTCTATAAAGATTTTATTTATCTGACAGAGAGAGACACAGCAAGAGAGGAAACACAAGCAGGGGGAGGGAGAAAGGGAGAAGCAGGCTCCCCATGGAACCCAATGTGGGGCTTGATCCCAGGACCCTGGGATCATGACCTGAGTTGAAGGCAGACACTTAACAGCTGAGCCACCCAGGTGCCCCTGGAAGGGAGGAGTTAAAGGAAGACAGACCTGGAGATAGGACCATGAATTCAAACTGGATGCATTCAATCATCCTGAGCCAGACCTAATTTTCTGGCAACACATTTGGGTCTGTTTCAGGTCTGGTATTTCTCCTCAGAGGGGCAATTTAAAGAAAGGCCAATCTATTAACAGAAACAAACATCTTCTTAGCAGATATCCTGGCTTGATTACATAGCAGCACCATAAGACACAAATATCAGCTCATGAAGGATGATGAATATTTAGCTTTTCATTTTTTTATACCAGTTTTCCAAAGAGGCCAAAAACAATTTTCTCAAAAAATTCCAAGCCCTAAATATAATATACAGAAGAACTCGTGGATTAGTAAGGCTTTCTGCTGCGTTTAATTGAACGATGATGCTGTAGGATTTTACTCTTTCATTCCCACTTTACAATCCCGCTGTGCCTTCTGTAGCAACAGGGACATGTGGGACAGGGAGGAGCATCAGAGGTGGCCTGATGCCATCAGCAGTGTGTTAGTCACTGTTACTGAGGGAAGCCTGAGGATATGAACCGTGGAAGAACAGCTAGAGAAGGAAGCCTGTGCAGGAGTCCAAGAATGACAGCGACAGTGCAAGGAGCAATAGCCAAAGGATAATGGAAATTGGAGAAAGGAGCATAGCAGGAGAGTGGAAAGGACCCTGAGTGTCTCCTAGTTCTAAGATGAAATGTGGCTTTTCAGGTTTTCTAGTTGGCTCGAAGATTTATATTCCAGTACATTCCAAATTATTAAGAAATTAAAAGTCACTTCTTAACGCTGAAAAAATAAACATATTTGGGGAAAAAAATAAAACAATGCAATTAGGGAAAAAATTTTTTTAAATTTAAAAAAAAGAAATAAAAAGTCACTTCTCAGTGATATTTTATTTTTATGACAAAGGCAGCCATCATATTCCTCTTCGTTCTTCTATTGATATTGTTTATGAAACAAGAGTGTGATGGGGCGCCAGGGTGGTTCAGTGGGTTAAAGCCTCTGCCTTCGGCTCAGGTCATGATCTCAGGGTCCTGGGATCGAGCCCTACATCAGGCTCTCTGCTCAGCAGAGAGCCTGTTTTCCCCCTCTCTCTGCCTGCTTGTGATCTCTCTCTCTGTCAAATAAATAAATAAAATATTAAAAAAAAAAAACACAAGAGTGTTTGGGGCTCTGATATAATTCTAAATGTGTTAACATCTAGTAAACACAAATTTAGAATGCATGGCAAAGATTAAGAATGCAACCAAAACTAGGTAAATAATAACTAAGACATCACTTTGGATATTAAATTGCTCTTAACATCCTTGCAGAAAAATTAAAATAACCATTGGTTGATAACTTCTAAGGAAAAAAAAAAGAGAGAGAGAGCCGTAGTCATTATTGTACTTGACAGAGACGATTACAAGAGCTGAATGATAAATATTTCCAATTATGATTTTAATGTTGTAAAAAAGAAGAGGGGAATACCAAAATTAATATGATTGCTGTATACAGAACTAAATTTCAATAATAACCTTACTACATAACCAAATAAAATATGGACAAAGGAAAAGCATGCATTAATGTAAGATCAAAAAAATAAACTGGAAATTTCATTTACAACATTCCCATACTGTAAATTAAGAAATGTGTGCCAAGGATATCCATTTCCTGCTCACCCCAGCCGGGGATGATTTGAAGTGCCTGAGTCCAGCCATAAAGTACAAGGACAGGAACCTCTCTCCCTCCACTCTACTGGATCCAATGTACCTCCAAGGATCCTAGGTCTCCCCGGACACAAATAAGCATATTCCTCAAGGGTCCAAAGATCAGGCAAGCATATCATCAGCCCCCAGATGATAATACCGATTCCCTCTGGCAATGATTTGACAATATGCTGGTAGGATGAATCCTCCTTTGGCCTCTATTTTGAGGCAAGTTTGATTCACCGGTTCATGCAGCTCCTGGTACTGGAGTATTGAGCCTCACAGCAGTTGTCTCGCAGGCAGTCAGCCACAGCACTTTCTGACCTGCCAAAGTGGATAACTTTCAGGGATGGGGCAACAAGCCCCCAAATGCTCCCGCCCCCATCCTCCTCATCTTTTTTGGAGCTTCCCTTCTTTATCTGTGCTCCCTTTATCTTTGTCCATCTCGCTTCTTTTCTCCTCATAACACTAAACATCCCGCCAGAACGGGACTGTCAGCAAGGACCCCAGCCTGCAGAAACATATAATTTATTTACCTTCTTTGAAGTAGAAGGAGCCAAATTCTCAATATGCAATCTCCTTTCACAAAGGAGAGAGGGAATGTTTTGAATCGTCTTAGTGTTTTAGACATTTTTAGAATGGACAAGATAGCTTATACATAAAAAACATTAAATCATAAACATACACCCAGAAGGCAACACGGTTTCATACCTGATGGTGAACATGGGCATTTAAACAATTCCTCTCCATCAAGTGACTTCCTAAATCTTTAGATCCTACCTCATTTCTTGTCTAATAAATGGACCAAAAATGACTGCTCGATGACACTGATGCTGAGAGGCATCCAGAGATCCTCAAAAAAGATATCTTGCCCACTTAGAGCAGAGTACGATTGTACCGTGAAACTAAAGAAAATAAAAAATAGACTCTACCAATACTAACTTGGCTCAATTTTCATGTGACAAAATTAGTGAATAGAGTAATCCAGATATACAGTTAGTGCCCTTACACCCCCTGCAAGACAGGAGATACAATTTCTAAAAACGTATGTTCTCCCAAGAAATAAAATGAAGTGGTTCTTGTTCCCCCATTTCAGGTAAATATATATTTACTTGTAGTTAAACCATTTAAGCAAATGATAAGGCTGAAAATAGTGATAAACCTGTATAATTAAATAAAAGCTAGTATGGTTGGAAGGCCTGTCAGGCTCTCCTAATAGAAATGATGCCATCTACCCATTAGAATTTATTTGTAAAGCTAGTGCCATAACGTGTTAGTGCTAAAGCAAACTATTTTGAACTAGACTTTGATATAATTTAGGCCCCATTCATAGTAAACACGGCACTCTACAGGTTTTGAAAATTTGCACTAAATTCACATTTCAAGATGGACTGAGAATTCATCTGCCAAGCTTCCGTCTAGAGCAAGTATTTTACAGGCTAGTTGTAAACCCTAAATATGAAGAGGAGTGATGAAAAGTACAAGCCCCCCCCATGATAATAATACATTCAGTAATCTTTTTCTTTCTAGTTTTACCAAACTACACATGAAAATGTATGCATACAAATTCATACCATGTGTAAATAGAATGGAAGAATAAAAACTAGCAGGGAATAAGCATCAGAAGCTATAGCCTGCACTATGCAGGGATATGAACTATTGAGTGCTATTTCTCTGTTTCCCATAATTTCATTAATGTGTGTCACCTAGCTTTGCTAATATTTGCTACTCCTTTTCTTAGCAGCCTATGAAGCAGTCTTGTAAACTGCATGAGTACTATTCCTATTTTACAAATGAGACACTGAGGGAAAGAATGCCATACAGCTAGTCAAACAGATAAAAGGGATTCCATACAATTTGTCTTTGCTCAGCACATTAGGGGTTGGAAAACCAGGGGATGCACATTCACAATATAGCAAAATCCATCGGGCTGCGGGAAAGATCAGCTTCTGGACTCAAAAGAAATTGCTAACGTAGACAAAATATGATTCTGGCAACCTCAGATAGTTTTTAAAAGTCCATCAATAACAATTTCATTTGTTGCTCCTCCACTTTTCATGGTTTTCTACTACACTATGTTGAAGGACCATGCCTACATGTATGAGCTGGCTGGCAAAGCTATATGGACATTTATGTTAAAGGTTTGCCTAATTTCCATGGGTCTATAGAGGCAATCCTTTGTGTCCTTTGACCACTTTCAAGATAAAAGTCTAATACAACACAAGTCAATAGACTTGTGATAAAAAGAATGAGACAGGGGCACCTGGGTGGCTCAGTGGTTTAAAGCCTCTGCTTTCGGCTCAGGTCATGATCTCAGGGTCCTGGTGATCGAGCCCCACATCGGGCTCTCTGCTCAGCAGGGAGTCTGCTTCCCCTTCTCTCTCTGCCTGCCTCTCTGCCTACTTCTGATATCTCTCTCTCTGTGTCAAATAAATAAATAAAATCTTTAAAAAAAAAAAAAAAAAAGAATGAGACAATCACCAAACAAATAAGTACTAACTGGCTGAACAAGAAAACAGAAGTAGAGAGAAAGCCATGAAATAACTAGAAGAAACAGTATGACCCACTAAAAATCTTTGCTCAAATCTTGGGGGCAAGATACCATTGCTTTAAAAAACTTTAAAAAGTATAAAACAGGGGCGCCTGGGTGGCTCAGTTGGTTAAGCCTCTGCCTTTGGCTCAAATCATGATCCCACGGTCCTGGGATCAAGCCCCACATCGGGTTCCCTGCTCAGTGGAGAGCCTGCTTCTCTCTCTCCCTCTGCCCACCACTCTGTTACTTGTGCTCACTCTCTCTCTCTCTCTCTCTCTGTCAAATAAATAAATAAAATCTTAAAAAAGAGTATAAAACATTCCTCTTGTTCTGGCTGGAGAAATACAAAATATTGGGGGAAAAGAGAGACAGTTCTGGGAACAAAAGAGATTTGAAATGTTTCAAAGCAATAAAATCAAGAATGGAAAAAGAATAAATAGTTAATTCTTGTAATGTTATAGCAAAATTAAAAGAGCAAGAACAAAAACAAAACAAAACAAAAAAACTAAAAGAGCAAGGATTTGGAGTCATTGGACCAGCGTTCCATGACTTAGTGGCCAAATGACCCTAGGTAAGTTCTTAAATTTACTGACCCTTACTTTCTTCATAGGTAAAATGAGGACCAACATCAGCAATCTTTAGCACAAATGTTTGTTACATGGATAAAGTTCATTATTATAATCCAAAATGAAGTCAAGTGGAAATTTCACCAGGAAAACCTATGACTAAGGTGCCATGTCTAAATTCTAATAGCTTATCTTGAAGACTTTTCCTTATCTATATCCTCTAACCCACACTCAGGAAATTCAAAGCTGGTGTCTACATAGAAAGATCTCAAGACACTGGAAATGAGAAACTAAAAACTTACGAAGTTGAGTAAATTAAAGTATAAAACAAGCAGTTATTTATCCAGATGTCTAAAATACTTCTAAATATATAGAAGCATTTTAACTAAGAGTCCATTCTAAGTCTGGAAAACCCAGAGTAGCAGTAAGAACTTTATCTATAGCAGTAGTTCTAAGGCAAGTCTTGACAGTCGATCTTGTACTGCAACAATCAACAATGATCATCAACCACCTATATGCCTTTTCAATGCTGTGCTATTACCAAGTGCTCTAAAGATTTTGCACTTAACCCAAATCACATTTTTTTTTTCTTATCCTCTTCCAATTTAACTCATCTCTACACCTTTTAACAGGCTGACGTCTGGAAACCTGGCTCATACAAGGACTCAACGTCTGCTAGTTCTAGAGTCTCTGGGGTTTCTGCAGAAGCAACTTTACATTTTCATTCCTGAAACTCCCCAGCCAGATAATGTCACTTCATACACTGTAGACCCTCTGAGTCTTCCAATTGCCTTGCATCAGATCCACATGAGCCTATTCTTATTAGACAGTTTCCCTTCACTTTCCTTGCACTGAGTTGCTTGCTAGGCCAAAGATTCCCCTTACCTTGCTGCATGACCCATTTCTGAAGAATTTTCCTTTGGCAGCAAGATTTCCAGGGGACTCTAAGTATTGAATCCCTGGGTACTTTTAGTTGCACCTGTTTTGTTCTTTATGGAGTCATTAGAATTTGGCTGAGAGAACTGAATAGCGGATAAGCATTCAGTTTGTAAAAGAGCAGCTCAGCATGGCATTTTTTCCCCCAAGGTGCAATGGAGTGCATCCTATAGCAGAAAATTTCACCACAATCAAACACCTTTTAGTTTATAAGTGAGAGCTCTCACACTATCTGTTCCTAGGATTTCTCCCTTTAGTCTTGATGCTTCATACAAATTCTGAATAATAAATGGGAAGAGCTGGGGTAGGAGGAGCTGGGGAGAAAGTGTCAAGAACCCTATACGAGGAAATAAAAGTAAAAAGATCCTGTGCAGTCTATATTGGATACAGATGTACACAAGACAGCAACTCTGTCCTGTAAAGTTGCCAAGAATGCACCAGCTACATATGGCCTCATAGTAGGATGGAGAACCATGATAGGATAATCTAGTAAACAATTCTCTTAAAATTAGAAGCAGAGCTATACATTGTGCTATTGTCCTGGATCTACCTGATACCTCAGTTAATGAGTACCCAATATGGGCAGAGGAACTGGACTAGGGAATGGAACTTTGTTTCTCTTACTACCCTTTTTCCTACCCATGACGACAACCATGGGTCAGGGCCTTATTAATTCTCAACTTGTATTTCTAAAATCACTTATTAATAAAATACTCCCTTACCAAACCAGCTTTCATGCCACAGTGGGATTATTTTTCCTAAAATATAATGTTGATCATTTCACTCATCTGATCAAAAGCCTTCAGTGGCTCTCCACTGTGTACCCAATTAAGCCCAAAGGTCTCAATTTAGTATTTAAGACCTTTACAAAATAGTTTTTTTCTGCTTGCCTTTCCCCTCTGTTTCTTCTAGTCAGGCCTCTGGGCAAATCCCACAAAGTTAACAATTTTCTAGAGTCTCCAAGGTAAGCAAGTGTGAAACAGCCAGGATGTTAGGGCATTTTGGGAATTTCCCTATTGGAAGGAAGGCTGGTGATGACCAACAACCTATGCAGGAATGGATCTATGATGAAAAGCCAGGAAGGGCCTTCCAACCTGAAGACAGTGAAGATATTACATATTTCATACACATCACTCAACCAGATAGTTCTCACTAGCATCCATATAATGGAGATCTATATGGAAGAAAACTAATCTTGACCTCTACACTTCATATCATACACTAAAATCAATTCCAAGGGGACTGTAGTGTGAAAATCTAAATGTGAAAAGAAAAGAAAATCAATTAAACTTTTAAGAGACTACATAGGAAATATTTTCATTAGCTTGGAGTAAGGCAAAAAGTTCTTAAGACACAAAAAAAATTACCATAAAGAAAATGAATAATGACTTGAAAGATAATAAAGTTGGAAACTTCTTCTCATCTGAGATACCTGTAAGAGAGAAAAGGCAAGCCACAAAGTGGTAGAAAATACTCTCAATTCATATAGCAACAAAAGAGTCATATCTAGAATGAATAAGCAACCCCTATAAATCAATTTTTAAAAGACAGATAACCCAACAGAAAAGCAGGAATAATTTTGAATAGGTGCTTCATAAGAGGTATTCAAATGGAAAATGGTCATATGAAAAGGTGTTTATCATCATTAGTCATCAGGGAAATGCAAAGGAAAACCATAATTTACCATAACACACCCACCTAAAATTGCTAAAATTAGAAAGTCTGATAATACCAAATGTTGACAAGGATGTGGAACAACTGGAACTCTCATACACTGCAAGTGGGAGTGTAAATGGGTACAACTGCTTTTGGAAACTGGTTAGCCTCATCTACTAAAGCTGAGCATTTACAAATCCTAAGACCCAGAAATTCCACCCAAAATACATACATATACACACCACAATACCTGTACAGGTAGTTTCTGAAAAGATTAAACAAAGAATTAGCATACAACCCAATAATTTCACTCCAAGAGAAATGAAAACATAGGTCCACATAGAAACATGTTTGCAAATGTTTATAGCAATTCAAAAGGTGGAAATAGCCAAAAGGTAGAAATAACGCAAATGCCTTTGGATAAATAGAACAAATTGACGTTTATCAATACAGTGATATATTATTCAACTATAAGAAGGAACAAAGCACTGGCACAAGTTATAATGTGGGTGAAACTTGAACATGTTATTCTCAGTGATAGAAGCCAGAAATAAAGGTCACATATTGTATGATTCCTCTTATATAATATATCCGGATAGGCAAGTCCATAAAGACAGAAAATAAATTGCTAGTTTTCAGGGAATGGGAGAGCGGAGATGGGTAATGATTACTTAATGGGTACAGGGTATTTTTCTGGTGTGATGAAAAAGTTCTCAAAGTAGAGAGAGGTGGTAGTTATAAAATGTTGTGAATACATTAATTCCACTGAAATGTACATTTTAAAATGGTTAATTGCATGTTACATGAATTTCACCTTAATTTTTTTTAAAGACATAAAAAATGGTCCTTTTCTGGCCTTACTTTCATCTTCTCTGGAAACTATATTTCTATTCTATTTAGGCAATCCTCATTTTGCACAGTACCGGCATGAATTTCAGTTATCATAGTTAAGTTAAATTATACCAGTCTTCCCAAAAAATGGCCCAAAACCAGTTACCACAGTAATAATAATTATGAGTAATTGCATAAAGTATAAACTTCAAACCTAGCTCTTCGGTGTGTATACATATATGTATAACAGATATGCATCATAATCAGTAACCAATCACACCACTTCTTTCAAAGCCTGCCAGCGACTAGCCATTGCACATCTATTACTCAGTTTATGCACAGACAGTGAAGAATACAGTTGTGTTGTTTCCCAGTTATAAACCCACATGACATTTTATAAAAATGGATAATTTAAAGGGGAATTGGCTTTTTTGATAGAGATCAAAATTTTAACAGAGATAAAACTTCAGCAAAGAAATGGAAAATGAAATATCAAAACTGAAACTCTCATCCAATGTAGAGTTATAGAAGAAATAGCTGACCACAGGATTGTTGATAGAGCTACCATTTGAGAGACTCAAGATGTAAAGTCAGAAGAACTTACTGAAGGTGAACTTATCAACATAAATGAGGAAAGAGGTTTTGACAAAAAGGATGAAGATGTCCCAGAGGAAGAGATGCTGGCAAACAACTTCAATATTAAAGAAGCTCTCAAAGATATTTCACGACATTGAGAGCCTGAAGGATAAAATGTTGGAAGCTAATCAAAACTTAGAAAAGAGTATGACAATATGCCAGTGCATAGAAAAATGTTCACCCCTCATCATAAATTATAAGCAAGAAGATGACAAGTACTATTAAAACTATTCTGGATGGATTTTTCTACAAAAACAATAATATACTTTAATTCTCAATGTTTCTCATGTTTTTATTACAGTGTATTAAATAGCTTTACTGCTTTAATTCCTTATATATTTATAACTGACAGTTTTTATTCTTTTAACAGAAATTTTTTAAAAGATGCTGAACAATTGTAATTTTTCCCAAAGACCATTAAGATTGCTATGTGTGGTTTCAGCTTGCATAGCCATTTTTATGACCCCACACTGCTATGCAAATCTACTACAGCCTGTACTCTACACTTGATACTTCATAATCCAGTCAAATCTCACCATTACCACCAATTTAAAATATTTCTATACCGCCTAACCATATCTCTGCCCCATAATATTGGCTTAAGAAATATTTGTTTCCGGGGCGCTTGGGTGAAGCAGTTGTTTGGGCAACTGACTCTTGGTTTTGGCTCAGGTCATATCTGAGATCCTGCCTCACGTGGAGCCCTGCAACCAGTCGAGCCCAACCCCCCACCATTGGAAGTGCCAAGTATGCTAGAGACTCTCCCTCTCCCTCTGCCCCTCCCCACTGTGTTCTCTTGCTTTCTCTAAAATAAATAAATAAACCTTAAAACAAACAAACAAAAAGGAATATTCGTTTCCACCACTCCCTTCCCACTCAGTCACTTTGATCATTGTGACATTTCCTTACTCTATAATTCCTTCTCCTTACAATTTTAAACTCATCTTCCTTCATTTTTTAAAAAATATTTTATTTATTTATTTGACAGAGAGAAAGAGAGAGGTCACAAGCAGGCAGAGAGGCAGGCAGAGAGAGATGGGGAAGCAGGCTCCCCGC
>CM053609.1:54224140-54331255 GCA_028646535.1 Procyon lotor
AGTTACTACCAAATGAATCTTTTGTAGAATAAATTTTAATTCACACTTCCCCCACAAGAAAGCCATGTTGTTCTCTAATGCCTTCCAAATGAATACTTTATGAAATGAGAGGATAACTCCTTCCTTTTAACTCGGTTAAGTTTCCAATGAAGTTTCTACTTGTTTATTCAAAACAATTTCTTTTCACTCACACTCCTCCAGGCTTTCATTTTAACTCCTCTCCAAAAAGGAGACACTTCAACCCAAGTCTAAGGTCATTTCCTGTAGAAACTCCGCTGAAATCAACAGAAAGAATGAGCATCTTAATTCCTTTGGAGTAAGGAACACTTTTCTCACACTTGATCACAGAATTAAACCTGGGCTACTCTCATTTCTGAATTTCTATTTTGTTTTCACTTCCTATTTCTTAAAAAATAACAACTGCAACATTCCTCAAAAAGGTGAGAAGGGTCCAGACTACTAATCTCTCTCTCTCTCTGAAGAAAAGAAAGAGAATTTATAGCTTTTAGTGGTTGTGAAAACCAGGAAATAATAGAGAAATCATGCATTCTGCAGGAATTCTCCTGAGTGTATTAAATTAAACTGACAGCGTTGATATCGCTATTCATGTTGAAATAATTAGCAATTCTAAGGCTATTAATGGAGTATTGTATCACTGTTTTAGAATGGGTAGGATGAATGCAAAAACCTTTTGGTGACTTTTGCTCCTACTAAAATTTAATTAGCCTTAGTTACTGACCTCATGTTTTATGTAACAGTACACTCCAAAATGATCTCATAAAGAATTGAAGTTTTAGAAGAAAGTCATTCTTGCTTTAAAAACTAGCATCACATAAAAGTTCTCTGAGTGTTTTTTAACTACTTTTGTAAAGTATTCTTATAATTGCTAACATTACCTATGGGACTGACTGACTTTGAATTTAATTGAAGTAAAAATGCATCTCTTTGACAAGGTCACTCTTTAAAGTGGAACTGTCCTACTTTGCATTACAGTTCTGATTTTTTTCTTTCTAAATTAACTATGATCTATAAAATTATCGATAAAGAATAATACCTTGGCCATCAAATATTAATAATGATTACAAGAGAGGGAAACTACCTTTAATGCACATAAAATTTACGGGTGGTAATGATCTCTACTAAATCTGGAAGACTGGGTCTGTGCAGCTGGGGGTGGGCAATACAGTGGGGTTCAATGGAAGGCTCTGAGTCAGAACAGCTATGCTTCATAAGAGATTGGAGACTATGAAGTCTAAACGAGCTGAAATCAAGCAAGGACTTGAAAACAAAACAAAACAGGAAGTACTACCCGTGGTACAATGTTGTTGTTTGGGGGTAAATGGGAAGGAGTTAACCCACTGATATTTCCATGTTATTTAGTGGGAGTTTTATGAATGTCCTGTGATTCTACCTTGTTCTGAAAGCACATTATGAAACGATGATTTTGTATTAATAGATTATCTTTCTTTGACAATTGCAGACATATTGGACTTTCTGCCCCTTCAGAAAGTTGTTATTAAATGTCTCTTCTCAGCTTTGAGAAAAAAGCAGAAGGATGTTCTAATCTTCCTTCTAGTGGATGAACTGGCCTAGAAGCTTACACTAAACTTCTTCTGAGCTAAAGCCAGAATCATGCTGGTCAAATGAAGCACAAGAGCTCAATATGTTCAAAGTGCAATGTCTGAGTGACCTGTGACTTTTTTCTATCCAACCTGCAGTTTTTTAAGAACTTTTATTTAAAAAAAAAAAAGCCATCTTATCTCAGTATTACAGTTGTATTATGCTAGAAGCTACACGACATATAGTAGTCGCGGAAATCCCTTGGTTAATAGTATTTGCAAATACCACTTGAGGCAGGGTTATTACTCCAGAATGAGTCACCAGCTGTGAGCATTGCAGTGACTGCTTTATGGAATGAGAGAA
This sequence comes from Procyon lotor, assembly GCA_028646535.1. Taxonomy (NCBI): domain Eukaryota; kingdom Metazoa; phylum Chordata; class Mammalia; order Carnivora; family Procyonidae; genus Procyon; species Procyon lotor. The sequence goes on from CM053609.1 coordinate 54,226,064, forward strand.
GCGGTAAGGAAGAGCATGAGAGGTCAAAGGAAACAAAACAAGACACAACACTGGGTTCGAGGTTCAACTACTTGCAAGGTATATATATAAGGATAAATCACTAAATTCCTGTGAGCTTCAGTTTCTTCATCCATAAAACAGAGTCAATACAGATTGACTTCCAGTTCCCTTGAGAATCAAATGAGATAATATATATCAAAGAAATTTGAATTTCCAAGGAGCTAGACATTTGTAAGTTGCAGTTATTAATAAAGGTAATTCATTTTTGCCATGTCAGACCTGTTCCTCATTTGGAGCTCTCTGCACAGGATACGTGGGCTACAAAAACATGCCTCCTCTTCTGATTTTATCTCATCTCCACACAGAAGTGAGGGTTATACTCATCCTATATGTGGTCAAGTAATTCACTGTATATATGATTCGTGTCATTATAACAGTCAAACTTATTGACTGCTCTGTATAGAGCAACATGTTAGGCCCTTTGGAATTAAGAAAAAAAAGTAATGAAAAAAGGAGTGTGTGATTTAATTAAAAAGACTGAGCAGTCTTCAGTCTTCAGAGCTGAAGAATGTTTGTGAAAAAATATATGAGGTCAAATGATTCTATCTAGGTGTTCATAGACGATTGAACCGTGTCAATAAAGGAGGCTGTATTAAGAGGCAACTTTTATAAAGGTTCTGGGCTTGGAATGGCAGAGTTCAAGAAGAAGTGGTATTTTCAAAGAGAAAGAAGAGTGTGGCACAGTGAGGACCTATTCCATAGCCTCCTGCAGGTGCTTATTCAAACTAGTAATCATATATTCTCCCCTTCTCCTCTTGACATTTGTCTGTGAAGTAACGGTAGTTTGAGTGCTGTAGAATCAGATATCTGCCTTCTAGAAGCCCAAGTCCTAAAGTTAAATTGAAGCAAAAAATGGACTCTATCAGGAAGATTTTTAGAATATTGCACAGATGCCCATCCAAAAAAAAGAGGATTTTGTGGAAAAGATTAATTTTCACAGAGAGAGAGCTTGAAAGGACACGCATAGGCATTCCTAGCTTTTTCTCTTCTTTTCTGATGTAGAAGATACATGACTTGTGACTTTTTTCAATTTTTGAAATTGAAAAAGGTTTTCAATTTTATTTTCAATAAATAAATTTTAGGTTTTCAATTTTATTCTTACTTATAGATATGATATGGTACTAGAGATTAAGAACTTGAGTTTTATATACAACGGGACTTGGTAACTTGGGCAAATCACTTGCCCTCTTGAGTCTCAGTTTTTCCATTTCAAAATAAGAATGTGTATTCTCCAGAATTTTTTTTTTAAAGATTTTACTTATTTATTGACAGAGAGAGAGAGATCCCAAGTAGGCAGAGAGGCAGGCAGAGAGAGAGGGGGAAGCAGGCTCCCTGCTGAGCAGAGAGCCCAATGCAGGGCTCGATCCCAGGACCTGGGCCGAAGGCAGAGGCCCCAACCCACTGAGCCACCCAGGTGCCCCTAATTCTCCAGAATTTTTAGAACAGAGTATATCGAATTTCTTAGGAGGGAAAAAAAACACTATAAAGATTAAATATTGGCTTCTGTTAATATTCTCTTAAAAACAAAATCCAAAAAACCTGTAAGAAAACTTATCAGCCTTCTTCAGCTCAACATTTTTATAACAGTTACTCTTATATCAACCGAAACTGAGCCATGAGAAAGTCTACAATGGATTGGAAAATCTTAAGATGAAACTCAGCCCTTGTTGAACGGAAATCTGTGACCCTGAGACATCTAAAGAGGTACCCAACCAAGGAGGAAAAAAACATTCTACCTTATCCTGGATGGCTGCTCTTCTGCTTTTATTGAAAAATTTCTAAATCCTCTACTGACAACTCCTAAATGTGTACATAAATTAGCCACTCAGCCCAGAATATTTTAAATTACCGTCTAATTATATTTCTGGACTTTAGCTTCTTAGACTGCTCAAGGACAACAAAGAATTCCATTAAAGAAAAACAAACTTATCTGAGATCTTTCCCACTGAATGATCCGGAAAGGTGTCTTCCTTAACGAAAGTATGATAGGAAACAGCATAAATCAAGAAACTATGAGAGAGAGTATCTGGTATAGGGTCCTACTGTTACAAAAGTAACAAGTGGGTAAAAAAATTAAAAAATGAAGCCTCAGTAACCTCAACAATTCTACATGGGTGTTCAAAAACAAGAATTTACCTGTCATTAGTGCAAGAGAAAGCAAGAGATGTTATGTTTCATTTTCTCACATAAATTTTAGATGAAGACGTGAAAGTGGGATTCTTTGAGTTGACGGCAGCAATAGTCAAATCCCATTCTAACCCCATCCCTAGATGAGGTCAGGAAAAGCTCTTGAAAGTGGCTTATTTTACATCATAGCCCCAGGTTAAGCCAAAATAATCCAGGAGGAGGAAAACAACAATCATAACAACAAAAAAATTCCCACAGTGAGCTACACACCCCAGATGCCCAGACTTTCCATGGGATCTTAATGAGGGTCAGAGGTCAGTGCTAAGGAGCCTGGTGAAACAGTGAGAACCAAGATCCTGTTTCCATTTTAATGCCCTTATGTTTATGTTTTGCGTTCTGTAGGGGAAAGGCCGAGACAATTCTACTTCCAGGGAGGCCAGAGAAAAATGCACTAGATGTAGTAGTTTGACAGAAAAATAGGGGTGTTCCATAGGGCCAAAGGTAGCCTCAGTTCAGAAAAATACAGAACTGCCAAAAAATATACTGTTAGCTGAAAGTTCTCATTCAACCCGGGCCTAAAATTAAAGTACATTATTAAAATAAAGACCATTGTTTTCAATCTGCCCCTTCACCTCTCCACCCACACACCTCCAGAGAAGGCTGCTCCTGTTTAAATTTAGCAAAAATGTTAGTTATATAATAGTCATGAGCCAGCTCAACTTCCCAGGTTCCCAATTTGTCACGCCTGACCTTCCTATCGCACTCTGGTAAAACCTCCTTCTATGACAGCTGCTTATTTTGTTTATCTTAGAGACTCAGATTATCGGTTTATCATTAATTTAAACTTACCTGTTTGCTTGGCCATTTCAGCCAAAACTGGTTTTTCTCTCTACAGCACAAGTTTCTCCTGTGGGTAAAATGCTAGACCCCTTCCCACCAACCCTTAAACTGCCATAGCTTTCTCAGCTTCTGAACCTTTGATAACCTTTGAAACTAGATCCAAATCAACATCTCATGTAGTTCCTGAGCTTATCACTTTGGGATAACTTTAGCTTCTGGTTTCCAGGCCGGGACTTGCTGGAAATCCTGAAACAACATAAGTACGTTCATCCTAGAGGGAAGTCCAATGGGGATCGGAAATGCCACAGTCTATTCTGACCTTACCAAATGTCTAGCTGGTCCTGGCTGTGATTCAGGAGGAGCAAACTTCTCAGACCATTCTGTGGTTAAACAGATGAGAGAAAAATGTCATGACAGCCTCACCCAGGAGAATAGGGAATATGGTTCTTCTGCCTAGGTCTAGTACTGAAAATGAAACAAGCCACAGGCCCTGGTGGTGAGCAGTTACGAAGTTTATTGAGTGCCTACTCTGTGCCAGGCTCTGAGATACACCCTTTGCTTGGCTTATCTCCTTGAATCCACCCACTAGTCTTCCGACGATAGTTACTATTATTCTCTCCATTTATAGATGGGAAAACTGAGGCTCAGAGAAGTTAATCTTAAAGTTAAAACGCTAGAGAAGGCTAGAACCAGTTTTAAACTCAGTCTGGATCAGAGCCAGCAAGCAGCCTGTCCTCTTTTCACTACAGCACCTTCTATCAGCATTGTGTGCCAGAAATCACCTGGTGAATGCTGACACCTGCTTCCTTCACCATCTCTACCACTTCCTATCAAGATTTCCTTCCCTGAGTCAGGTTGAGTCATAAATATCTGTACACACACACACACACACACACACACACACACACAAATAATAATAATAAAAATTTTAAAAATTAAAAAAGAAGGCCTATCTAGGTGACTCTGATACAAACCAGAGCTGGAACCACTGACTACTACAGATAATAATGTTGATCAATAGATTTTATCAAATAAAAAAGCAGTTTCTGAATGCTTTTAAAATCAATATGCTCCTTGTGGGTAGAGACATCATTTTACAGATCTTTGCGTTATTTTTTCTACTCACTTGTTGAACAAATAGATACCAAGTGCCTACTACTTTCTAGGAACAGCAAGGGCCTTCCATAAACATCAGAGAAGGTCTCTGGGCTCAGAGAGCTCAAAGACCAGCTCTGTGATACCCTATGATGAGGCAGGGTCACAGTGGCCATTCAGGAAGCAACTGTTGAATTGTTCAAGTATTTCTATGTATTGCTTTGCTTTAACCTTTTAACTATAGTTTGGGGCAGATATGATCTCTAAGAATCACCCTTTCAGTTAACTACCACACAAAAAGACTGTACATTCTGTATCAGCACTCTTCCAGAACCATCACCCCACCTTTCTTTTCACCATTAAGCCCCTATTTCTTTGTGGTTTGGAACAAAACATGATGCTCCACTGATAGAAAGACACTTCCCCAGTGGGGACAATACTTTCAATTTTCTTTTTTTAGAACTGAGTCTATATTCTCAACTTATCCTTTTTGGGCACCATTGAAATCCATTGAAAAGTGGTAATTCAGAATGAGTTATGTCGCTAAGTTCTCCAACTCCAGTTTGGTTTGCATCAGGTTTCTCCTTGGCCATAAATCAAAAATTTCTGTTATCAAAAACAAAAAAGCAAGCAAGATTCGGTGTTTGAAATTCTAAAGACATGGTTTGCACACTTAATTTTGTTATTGTTGTTGTTGTTGTTATAAATTTTCATGAAATTCATCTGGTCTTGGTTTTCTAGACCTCCTCGTAGACGGGAAGTGTCTCAATAGTAGTCATTAATTCAAACTTTGGGGCATATAAACAATTGATGTAAAGGAAAAAAAAACTGTACCTCCCAGAGTATATAGTTGAGAAGACTAAAAATATATTCTTTCACTAAATTCCACTTCTTTGGTCAACTCATTTTCATACAATCCCAGATGTTTTTCTTAAAATAGTGATTTAAAAATATATACATCTAATAAAATCGTCCTTAACATAAGGCAAACAAATCTTCAATCTCTTTTGGTTCCTACTATAAATTCCTTCCCTTTTAAAACACACCTGATTTCAGGAAATTGCTCGGGTTTTATTTGAAATTAGTATATCTAACGGTAATAATTCAAAAATAACATACATATTTGAAATGTAACTTTCCTTGAAAAGCCAAGTCCTTCTCTGAGTGCCTAAAATAAGTTATATCTATTAGAATCCAATCTAGAAACTTGTTTAATTGGGGGGAGCATGGCCATGAACTTGGGAAAAGAGATCAGGCCAAAATCTTGACTTCTCTTTGAAACACTCTTTTAAGAGTGAAAATAAAAGGTACATTCATTTAGAGGCCTCACACAGAAAACTGAACAAGGGAAAAAGCATTGTTATTAAAGGGAATGCAGAGGAAGGGAGGACGGAATCATCTGGACAGTGACCCTAACCTCAAAAGCCTAAGCTCACCTCTCAAGGGGCAACCTGGAAACTAAGTGAGACCCAACACTATCTGAGTGATCTGTCTGGGCCACAGAACTGAAAATTGGACCTGAGAATTTTCTCACTTTGTTTTTCAGTCCGACTATAAACAAAGATATTTTTATTACCTTCTGAACAATTTCCCTTTCCAAACACCATTTGTCAATCAAGTTGGGCACACAGAACATACTCAAAGGTTGATGAAAGAAAACTTCCCTCTAGAGTAGCATCCAATCTAATATCCAGTGCCTATTTTTTTTGAGTCTCTTCTGTTCATCAACTGGAAATTCAATGGAAAAGAAGACCAGCAGGGAGAAGAATATCAAGAACCTGGGAATGAGGCTGAGCTCTGTGTCTTAAATAATAGAGTAACATCTGCTCAACCAACAAGCTTCACAGCCTGCAATTATACCAAGGTTTTTTTTTTTCTCCCTGGGTACATTCTATCTGAAGGTTAAAATGTAACAAAATAAAAAGTAACCGAAAACCTACAGATTAAGTTACTTTGCAATTCAATTTCCATGTATTTTATATTTTTGTAGTTTTGTCGTTGTTTTTATAAGAAAGGGTCAGAATGCTTAACACTTAGAGGAAGTAATCACTGAAATCGAATTTTCATTAGACTTATCCACGGCCCCACTATAGCCAGATATCTTGGAGTTGCCCACAGATGGGCACTTCACTGTGAGATAAGTTTGTAAAGAATAAAGTCTGGGGAATGGGGCAAATCCTTTACAAACAAGCTAATTCGACCTTAATAAGTTAAATTGAGTAGGTTAAACTCTGTTCTCTGCAGCTATGAGGAGCCTTTACACCTTAGTCTTTTAGTGTTTTGGGCAGCATTTCCTTCATTGTCAAAGTGATCCAAATGATCTTCTACTGAGAGCATCTCTTTTTCAATTTAGTCTGAAAATAATGGACTTTGTTTTTCTTTTTTAAAAGCATCTTAATGAAGAGACAATAATTAAATGACTCCTTCTCTAGAAAACACATTTTCTATACTCTTAGCCCATTATTAAAAGTTACCAGGTCTTTACCAAAAAAAAAAAAAAAAGATACTGAATCTGTGGTGCCAAGGGAGCTGACCAGATATAAACAGGGAAAATAAGATTTGACTCTTTTAGGGGTGGTTTTATACCACATGTTCCCATTTGTGTTTGATTAATTGTTCTTTAAGCTGATCTTAATGCTAGAAAATACAGGCTTTATGAACTCCTTCCCTAAGGATGCAAAGTTACTTATTTCACAAGTATATGCAAAGATTCACCTTATATTATATTGAACTGGGTCAAGTTACAGCATTTCAGAAAATGTGTGTGTGTGTGTGTGCCTTTCAAAGGAAAGTGGGCTCCTGAAAGTCGCTCAGATAGATAGCACAGTGGGAGGGAAACACAACGCCCTTCTGTTTTCCATTAAAGTTATGTTCTGCACCAAGTTTGATTGCTAAACATCTGGCAGTCTTTTCTCTGATAACGTAGTTCAGTGGAGTGGACAATGCTAAGCCTTTGAAGCTCTCCCTGTAACTCTTAAGTGGTAGGTGAACAAGCGAAGAAGATAACTAGAATTTTTCCCTTCTATCAAAAGTGGCAAAGAGGTTTACAGTCTTTTTTTCCCCTTTATTCTTTGCAGTCCCATTGTTCCCATTCCCTCATATAGGATATAGGAGAAATTACAGGGGAAGTCACAAAAATGCTGTGCCCACTTCCACTACCAGAAACAAAGCCCTCTGCCTTTTCCTTCACTGAGGGGAAAGGAACCAAGAACTGACTGAAATATTCATGATCATGTCTTTAAATGCTTTGGGTAATTTATATGAGAGAAAAGCAGAAATATCCAAAGTGAGAAGATCTGAAAGATTCTTCTGCATTGTTTGGCTCTGATATTATACATCGCTTGTTTTTTGAAGAGTCTTTCCTTCATTTATTCAAGCTATCATTTCCAACAACAACAAAAAGAACTCATTTTAATTAAAAATCAGTATTTTGAAGCTGAGGGGGAAAAGAAACCTAAAAGTCATCCAACCCAACTTTACATTTTAAAGATAAAGGAACTTTCTGAAAGAGACATAGTAACTTGTGTTCAATGGAACACAACTATGTAATAATTGAGATCATTAACAAGATGTATACAGCAAAATATTTTTTTTCTGCAAATAAGGATATGGATATTTATGAAACTAAAGGAGAGAGAAACAAAAGCTTGTGATGCAGAGATGTCCTGTATAGACAACTAGAAACTTGTTGGCTATAAATCTGCTTATGTGACTCCTAGCCACCAGTGCAAAGAAAGAAAAATGATCTGTTACATATTCACTGTTCATAGATAAAAACATCTGTTTTCACTTGGACTCTCATTAAGAAGTCTCTACACTGAAGTGAGAATCACCTCTGAAGTAAATTCATGCCTACAAAAGTTTCATGGGGATCATGTCCCTCAAAGAAATCTTATAGCATAACGCTGAAAACAGAGTAAGCTCACTCCCACTAGAGACCACTATGATTCCGTTTAGGTGCATTACTTTGAGGTTTGGCTTTACCTGGACAGAAAATCCACAAGGAAGAATGGAAGGACCAAAGGTCTTTCTACACACATTTATTGGTTGAGCACTTACACTTTGCCAGGCTATATTCTAGGTGCATTGTGCATTATTTGCATGAACAATTTCATCTTCAGCGACCTATCAGATATATACCATGTCTTCCCATTTGACAACTAGGGAAAATAGGTGCAGGACGTGACCAAGTACATGTAGCTAGTGAGGGCTAGAGGCCCATACTGAGGCTCTAGAGCCTAGGCTGTAAGCCACTCTCTGCAACTAACTAGTACTGGTACTGCTTGACTCCCTGGTAGGTCCAATCTCCCCTATGTGTGCTATGCTCTTTCAACAGTTCTCAACCTTAAGATCTACTAAGGGGCAAATATTGACACTGAAAATTATCTTTCCAGTAAATATAGTGCTGTTTTTCCAAACTGTACAATAAAAGCAGCTGAAAGTTGATATTTTTAAGCCCTGGATCCATGCTGAAGAGAAACTATTTCCCAAATTGATTTTTACCAAAACCAACCAACCCTGAGAAATGCTGAAAAGGACAGTTTTCTTCTGATCTCCATAGGAAAATAGAACGAGAAATGCAAGTCAAGTTCCAGGGCTCACCGTGAAATAATTCACCATAGAAAAGGCTCCTGACACCACAGGGAAAAGGCACTTCTGCTAACACTTCTAAATGTCCCTTAACCATGCTCTCCTACTTACTTTGTAATGATTGCATGTTTTCCCTTTGGGCCTACTAAAGTATTTAATTGCAATTACACTCATTTACATAGCAGATGAGGCTAATTGCTGGTATTAGTTACCAAATGTATGCTTGTATTGTGAGGGTGAAAAAAATGCCCTACAGAAAAGAAAACGACTGTGCCTCTAATTAAGGAGTTATGAAGTCAGAATGAGCTGGTTCCAAGATGTAAATATGAAATTGAGGGCTTTCAGAACTCTATAATGGTTTTTTATTACTCCATCTCACTTCCTTGATTACACACAATGTTTAGGGACTAAAGATAAATACAGTGCAACGTTCAGAGTGCTGACCTGATTGCTAGGCACATTCTCTCACACATAGATTGAAATAAATGCAGTTGTCTTGCAAACCCATGATAAATGGTGGGTTATGAATACCTGGTCTTCATTTATTTGGCTATTCAATTGCTAATCCTGGCTCCACTTATTGCAAGAGCAGTCTTGGCATCATCAAATACACATGAATTGGTATTTGAGGCTTGTTATGCATATTCGATATAGAATAAACAAAGAAACCATAAAACGTGGTGCAAATTCTTTGGGAAAGACCTAAAGTTGGGGACCTCTAGGTTGTTCTGTTCTTCTCTAATTAATTTCTGTGTTGGCACAATGTCTAAAAATGGCGCTCTGTGGTGACTTACCTTGATGAAGTTTACAATGTCATTGGGAAGACAAAATTCATACCCCTGAAACCATTCCATATATATTTTTTCCCACCCACTTCATACCATTTCCCACCCACTTTAAGGCAGAATGGTAGCCAATATAAGAGCTACCAGTATTTAGTATTAACTATAAACCAGAGGGTCAGAAAGTCAAGCTGTCAGAAATGACAGGAGCCCTTTGAGAAGATATCATTTATATACATATTTTTTTTCTCAAAAAAGGTTTGCAATGAACAAATAGACAACTTTCACAGTCACAGTGCTCCAACTGTCAGGACTTCATTAACAGTTTCTGTCTTTACCATGATTTTTCACCAGTAACACTTTTTCTAATTTCTCATTCTTCTTCTTTTTAGTCTAGATCCCTACCATGACCTCCCACACCTTATCTCAAAGGTAGATTGTTTCTTTAAAAAGAGAGAGAGAGATGGACAGACAGAAGACTGAGGAAAGGAGTAAGGGAGGGAGGGGAGGAGGGAGGGAGAGGGAGAGAAAGAGAAAGAAAGAGAGAGAGGAAGGGGAAGAGAGAAGGAAGGAAAAACTACCTGTTTTATTGATTTTCTCTTTACTGAATGCTTAACTATGATAATATTACACTGTACAGTGTTCAGTCACCTACACAGGTCATTTCATGAAATGAGTCTGGCCATCAGCCAAGCTTCTGACTCTCTCTGAGAGAGAGAGAGAGAGAGAGAGAAGAAAGGAGGGAGGGAGGGAGGGAAAGTATTGGTAGAGAAAAAAAGAAGGGAAGGGGAAGAGAAAGAGAAAGGATAAAGAAAATCCTCGATGGCCACCAAAAACAGCATTCCATGGATACCATGGCCTCACTCTTCTTAGTAAGCATTCTTTCTAAATATAGGCCTTTGGTAAACCAATCCCAGGTGGTATGATGACAGGGTCAGCTGAGTGTTATTTTTTAAACTTGTGTGAAAAATCCATTCTGAGTTTCATCTCTTCTAGGGGGTACTCAGGCAGTGTAATCACTAGGCTCTGGTGCCAGATGTAAACAGGACATCCTTTCAGATATCCAGGTCCAGCTGGAGAGAACACACACCCTCTGGTTCTTGCCCTGTTCGGGAAACCGACCCCAGTCCTTTCATAGAGAGATGCTAGAGCAGAGAAACCTACCCCTGCATGGGGGATGTAAACAGAATCCTTAAAAACATCTTTTTCTCACTATTGTTTGATGTGTTCCTCCCCATCCCTTAATTCTTCTTACACCACAGCAGCACCTGCAGGCTAAAACTGTCAGAGGCATCCCATGGCTGTGATTTGTCATGAAATTTTCCATTCACTGGGGAGACTTTATATCTTAGACCCTGGAATGGTAGGGGTAGAAAGCATGTGAGAGCTCATCCAGTACAATTTTTCTGGTTCTGCAGTTAATAATTAGATGCTGAGGCGTAAAGAAAAGGCACAGCCTTTGAGTAGGCCTAATCTCTAGGTGAATTACTGCTTTATGTGCTCTTAGAAGCAGGTGGGTCATAAAGAAACAAAAACATGAATTCTAGTCTGAAGAAGTTATATATGTATATTCTTACCATTTCTCTGCATAACAGCACTAAAAAAAACCCCATTAGATATTATATTAGCAAGAGTTCTGTAGCAACAAGAACTGTAGAAGTTTAGAGGTTAAAAGCATCAGTGAGAAACGACCAGTCAGGAAATACTTTTGGTAGGACGCAAAATTCTCATAGTGTTCTCTACTTCCACACCGGCAAAGAAGAGGAAATATTCTTACTCAGAAGTTTAAGAATGGCTGACTCTAATCCTGGTTGATAAAAAGTTACTTTTATCTCTACTGCCATATTTTTTCTTTTACTTCATTCTCTCATTTTCCCCTACCCTGTTGCATCAACTCACTGAACCTCACTTCAAACTCTGTACAACCACTCTTGGGTATCTGCCTAACCCACTGGCTTACTCCTCTCTGAAAACTGCTCACAGAATTAGGTCCCCAGTTGACAGGTCTTCATTAGGTCAGTTCTCTGCTCACCCCACCCAGCTCCACCAGAAAAAGGTCATTAGATCAAGACTGAAGGGCTCATCCAAGTTGGATTAATCCACTCCTCCCAGGAATTTGGAATTAGATTATCACTGTTCAGTTAGTTTCAACATGTAATTAGAAGTATAACAAAATACCTCTGAGACCTTTGTATTGGCCATGTGTATCTAAAGCAGAAAGAGACAGCAGAAGAGTACTTTCTGGCTTACATAGGAACTACTCCAATCCCTTTACAAGGATTGGCTGCACTTGTCCTCAGGCATGAGCAATGCAACCGAAGAATCTTAATTAAAACTCAAGTCCTGGAATTAAGTATTTTCCCAGTAATTTCATCTTAAAAGATGTCTCCTATTCCTAACCATCTATCTAATTCTAGAACCAACCCAACCCTGAGCACTAAGTGTGAATCCAAACTTGTCCATTTTTCTTTTTACCCTCCAGATCTGTCAAAGGAATAGCATGGTCAAGTTCAAACAAGATTTAAGACCAGTTAGCCAAAATCAGATTCCTCCCAACAGCTTTTAAAATAGTAATTAAATTTAAGGAAGTATCCATTGGGGTCCCCAGTGCACTCTAACCCCTAGTGTATTGACTTATCAGAGCAGTCCCACTTTAAATTAAAACTTAAAATAATGAAAAAAAAACTTAAAATAATGTTGTTACTTCATGTTTTTACATGCTAATATTTATATAACTTAATATAGCCAGGTTTTTTAAATAACAACAGTTAAGCAAATATATGCTTATACAATTGCATGGGACAATGATTTAAAATATTTGTAAAAGAAGTCTGGCTTTACAATAAGAATTCCTAAGTAAATGAGCAGAAAAAAAACTGACTACAGTTAGAATTGATTTCACTAATTTCATTCAGAGGTCTGAAAAGAAAATATATATCTATGAGAAGACTGAATATTTTCATTAGACTATCAATATGCATTGCCCATCATCAGGTAAATACATCAGGAACAACAATTTCAGACGCTTTTGTCTTTGTAACCAAAGTGATATTTTCTGAGCAATCACTAATTTCACGTTTCTTCAGGAAGGTCTCAAAGACCCTAAAGTATCAGATCCCCCTCCCATGCTTTCTTACCAATTGCCCACCAACTCCCCATCATCACCACAGAAGTTATCAGAACCAGGTCGAAGCCAGGTTGTGAAGCAGAGCTCTGTTTTAGTACCGTTTCTCCAGATAGGCTCTCAGAATCCTCACACCGCCTCTTTAGACAAGGGATCCTCCCCACAATCCACCCCCCTTCAACCCCAGCACTTTTTCCCTGGACAATGCCCAATGCACTTGATTTCACCATTCTCCACCATCATCACCACCTTTGCAAGTCCTTTTATCTTAGGACTCTTATCCTTGCTGATAAAATGACAAGTATTTAGGAGTGCTGATAAATTAATTCATTACCTCATCCAGCTAATTAGGTTTGTATTTTAAGAAAGCTTCTGGGGACAATGTTCACGTTCAGGAATATGTCTTAAACCTCTTCTACATATCCTATAAAATGTAGCATAGTGCAGTTCTAGTAATAGGTGCCAAATATAAACTTGGATTGAATTTCTGAAAGAATTAAGCCAGATGAATCATTCTAGGTTTTCCCCAATGTCTTTCCATCCATCTCCCCTTTCCTTCCCCACATATCCATATGTTCATGCCAGAAGAGGTTACATTAGTCAAACTATATGTGGCTCTAGGTAAAAACCACAAAATAAATCTAGAATTTATGAGCTTTGTTTCTATATTATAGCCCCATTGAAGTCATTTGGACATACTTCATCTCAATTTCCTCTTCAATGAAATGGGGTTATTATTGATCTATCACTCCTAGAGCTCTTGGTACATACTGTTTTGGTGAAACAATTTGGAAGCCCTCCAGGAAAACTGTCAGAGAAAACTAAATATGGACTATTAATTAAAAAAAAAAATATATATATATATATATATATATAAAAACACCTTTGGTGCATAAAACACTGTATCAGCTCTTAGAGAAGACAAAATATGGCTAATATTTTCTGCCTGGGTGGCTCAGGTCATGATCTTAGGGTCCTGGGATTGATCCCCGCATCGGGCTCTCTGCTCAGTGGGGATCCTGCTTCCCACTCCTACTGCCTGCCTCTCTGCCTACCTGTGATCTCTTTCTCTCTGTCAAATAAATAAATAAAATCTTTAAAAAAAAATAATTGATTTAAAAAAAGCCTACTGTGGAAAAGTTTAATGTGGAAATTTATAATCCAGGTTATTTTAGTTATGATAAAATCACAATATAAGCAAAAACATTTCTATAATTGTTGTGCAAAAAAGAAAAACATATTTTTTCCTTATCTTTCAGAAATTTCCCCATAAATAAATGAGAAAAAATGATGAAGAAGGTACAGTCCAAAGAACATAGGCTAGTTCTATAATTTTCTATGCTAGATTTGGTAGCTCAGCAGAAATTGACCTTATATCTTCAGAACTGTCCTTTCAATACCACTCATCTCTGTGGACTCTAGGAATTTACTGTACAGTGCCTTGTAACAGTGTTCACTTTGTTAACGTTAACTGTGAACTTCGGGTCCTGCTGGAGGTACTCAAGGGTAATATAACACAGAAATTCAAAGCCCAGGAGACAGCTAAAGAGAAATGAAGATAACAGTTAAGCTAGGAAAAGCTGGAAAACTGTGAGTGGCTCTAAATAGAGTCTCCCCACTTACCCCCACCCCCCCGCCCCACATACACACCCGAGCCAATAGAAGGCACATCAAGTCAGTTGTTAAACTGTACATTGACTATGTCACAGCTTGGTTGCTGGGATGAATTTATATTATTCCAGGAATTACCAACTCTAGAGAGCAGATTCATTTGAAAATGCTGTCGTGTTACAGGGAAATGCTGAAATTTTAACAGAGGCCCCTTCTGTCACCATTACTTTATAGAAAATCCCAGAAATTATAAGGTCAAATATGTCTAGGGATGTTCTGAACATTCATCAAAGATGCTGCTGTCTCTAGGATTAAGGTAAAGCATTATTTTTCTTCCTAATTTCTGTTCATATGAAGGAAACACATTTCTGGAGGAAAAAATGGTCTTTGAATGTTCACTCTAAAAACAATCAAGGAAATTTAAGAGTGAATCATATTCTCCCATTTTGAACTTGAAGGCTGATCTGCCAGCTTTTTACCCAATACTCCAAGGAAAAAAGATTTTCTTTCCTAGCGTGCAAATAAAAGCATATCTCACTTCAAAACTTTCCTCTCTTTGGAAGTCATAGTTTTTGAACTCAGCATTAAAAGCAGCCGTCCAAGAAGTAGGTGTGTACAGGAAATGGGAGGGTGACAGAGAGGGAACAGTGAAAGGGCGTTTTTATCTGGTCTCTGAGAAAGCTTGTGGAAAAATTTTCCGAATACTTTATGGAATGGCAAGAAGTGTCAAATGTTTGGATTTTAGGTAAATTCCATTCTATCAATGGAGAAACATGGCAGAAGTATTAAGGCACAAAATTTTCCAACTTTAGGGGCGCCTGGGTGGCTCAGTCGTTAAGCGTCTGCCTTTGGCTCAGGTCATGATCCCAGGGTCCTGGGATCGAGCCCCGCATCAGGCTCCCTGCTCTGCAGGAAGCCTGCTTCTCCCGCTACCACTCCCTCTGCTTGTGTTCCCTCTCTTGCTGTGTTTCTCACTGTCAAATAAATAAATCTTTAAAAAAAAAAATTTTTTTTCCAACTTTAGGCTTAGGGAAGTTAATAGTGTGTGTGTGTGTATGTGTGTGTGTGTGTGTGTGTGTGTGTGTGTGTGTTTAATTGGGAAGTGCTATAAATAATTCAAATATTGAACATCACATGTTTTTCCCTTCCTACACCCAAATTTCCACCTATATTAATTACGTGTCTAGTTAACTTTTTCCTTATTTGGGTATGACACAACTACAGAAGTTACAATCCAGGAAGGACGGAAGGAAGGCAGGCAGGCAGAAAGGGAAGATGGGAGGAAAGGAAGAAGGAAGGAAGGGAGGGAGGGAGGAAGGAAGGGGGGAAAAAAGATTTTTCTCTACCTTCTTTCTACTATACATTTTCCATAATAATCCTTCCTGATAGCTTCTCCCTACAGTTTTCCCTATGTCCACTTTGTGAATTCAGCACACCAAGTCACATCTTGGGTTCTGAATATCAAATAAGTTTTGTTACATGCTTGCAAAGAAAGTGAATATGATCTATTTAAAAATAAATTCACTTCAAGAAACATAACTAAGAACTTGGAGCAGAAATATGGATCTTAGCCATCACTGCATCTCTGCAGGCTACCCTTTTTCATATTCATCTTTGACCTGATCTGGTAACAAATTTACAGTTTTGGAGAAAACTGGAGTTTAACAAAAAAGCTAATATTTTCCCCATGTTTCTGGTCCTTATCCCTTTGTATCATCTTGTGTTAAAATATCCAGCTTGTCAAGTGCTTCGGCCTTTCAGAGATGAGCACTAGAAATACATAAATACATAGATGTCTTTTTATATAGGCTTTTTCTAACTAAATTTAGCTGCAGGGGGATATAAAAGACAAACGTGTTGACAAATGACAAGATGTTACTCACTGTAAAAATATTATTGCATGCACACAATTTCCTGTTATGGTGCATATATCGAATGCAACTTTGTTCAAAATGAACTGCATATTAAGCCTTCTGATGCCTTCTGATGTGTTCTAGCTTGATTTTGGATGCTATGGAAGTAGCTATTTAAAAAATCTTGTCCTGAATTTAATAATCATAAATAGAAGTGAATTTGCCCATGAGATGCCATAAATTAAAAAATGCACGTTATTTGGATCAAAAGTGGTTTTGGCCAGAAATTCATAAAAATATTTCAGATAAAGTATGTGAAGAATGTAGCTCTGGAGATGCAGTAAGGAGTGTTACTACCAACCTCTGCTAAAATGAGTGTTTTTCAATAATGATGTACAGGTAGGCATTTATTATCTATGTTTCAAATAATTCAAAGTACTTAAAGACAAATTTGGCATCAGACTTATTCATGTTTGGGAGGGCATTAGGGACTCTAACCTCACAAGTGTTTAATATATAATTGGTTCTAATGTATTGACTACTAAAGAATATATATTATAGTTCCAATATCTATTAGCAATAATAACAGAATCATGTAGTCCAATTTCTCATTTAGCTGAGTTGAACTATCTTTTAATATAAGATATCAAAACATTTAAAAAAAGTATCAAGAATTCATATATTCTCATTCTCCCTTAAGCTTTGGATACTTAAATCTAGGTTAATATTACAACACGTAACAACTGGAACAAGTTACACAACATAAAAAGAACAAACCTGAATGCACTCATCTTAAGCAACTCAGGACTCTTGGACATAGAACTCGTTTGGCTTGAAAAAACAACATCACAGAGGGCATCAGACCTCGGCTAGGGTTATGAACCCAGATGATTTATTCCACTGGATTCAACTGTGGGCCAAAATAGCTCTAGCCAAAGGTTATTCAGTATTCTCAGTGTTAATTACAGTTGTCCTGGTGGTTTATGTTATGTCTGGAAAGAGCATGACGAACAAGCCCATTCTGGATTAGACAAGGCACATGATAGACACAACACTGAACTCAAGGTCTATATTTGGGCATCGGCATGGGCAAATCCTAACTGTGTTTGGCAGAAATACAGGTCTAATGATCCTTCCAAGACTAATCCAAACACAAGCAAATGCTGGATTTGGTAAAATTATGAACATACTGCATTACAAATAAGAAATAGGTCCACTGCATTGTCCAATCTTTTATTTGAAGTCAATATTTAATTCCAAATTTTTCCTATTGTCTTCCCTCGCCTGCATATCTTACAGAGCCATCACACACCATGAGGCAAATATTTTTCCGTTAGATCTTCAGGGTGGGGATTCTACTGAGGTCAGTGTTTCAGAGCTTGGTACAGGATGTTCCTTCAGCTTTCTGAATCCAGGCTCATGAAATCACTGATAAGCTGAGCCTTTGCTCTTGATTTCCCACAGAACTGAAAAAAACTATAGATGAAGTAACTCGGGAGAAATGGGTAAAACGTATTTTCCCAGCCCGGCAAGCTCCCTCTGCCCCGCCACCCTCCACAACATACTCCCACACACCATCTCTGTGTCTCTCTTTTTTTTTTTTCCTTCCTTTTTGGCTTATGCTGTTCTTTTTTGGTCTCTGGCCCTAGTTATGACAGCTGATTGACATAGCTGGCAGTTCCCTTGGTGTCTGGTTAAGCAGAATTCCCCCTGCAAAACTAGGATGCAAAACAAAGAACAGACATCAGTGTAGAAAGGAAGACAGAACAAAACAAAACCAAGAGAGAAGCAATGTTGTTTGCTGAAAATATTTTTAAATTTTTCAAAAAGAGAGAGCAAACCTTTAAAAGATTGTTTTAATCTTCTGTGTTCTTTTTTCTTCCCTCTTCTCTTTCTAGCCATCCCCTTCCTCCCCCACCCGCTCCATCCCATACACACTGCTTTTTTGGCTTTCATTTCTCCATCTGCCTTCTTCCTTGTATTTTTTCCCTGAGTCATAAACATTTTATCAGTAAGAAGTCCTCCTATTTCTGACCTTCCTCAGAGCCAAGCATTTGTTTTATCTTATTTATTTTTCCACCTGGAGGGCAAAATCATGATAGCATCAAGTGAAATTGTGAGCAATTATTGCTCTGCCTCCTTCCACTTAAGACCTGTCTTCCACGCTTCTACAGAAAACTCGATTTCATGCTGCCCCCAAATCTACCACATGCAGGG
This sequence comes from Procyon lotor, assembly GCA_028646535.1. Lineage (NCBI taxonomy): Eukaryota > Metazoa > Chordata > Mammalia > Carnivora > Procyonidae > Procyon > Procyon lotor. Next base: position 54,244,363 of record CM053609.1, read on the forward strand.
TACAATACTGCCAGCCTAAGATGATTTTCACTAAAATTTTGTCACATGTTCAATGGCTCTCTCTGTTTTCCCTTTCTTTGAAGTCTATTGGGTGGGTCATTTGCCTAAGGAGTTTCTCTTAGTTTTCTGTCACATTGCAGAAGATCCCATAAAATTATGTTCATGGAAGTGTTGGTAACTTAATATATCATCCCTTTGGTGGTATGCTCCTTTTAATATTATTAAGGCAATGAAACAAACATACAATGATAAAATTTTAGTCCTTGGCAACAGGCCTTCTGAGTTACTTTCTAATTTGATAATGTAATCATCTGTAGTGGTTAGGACAGAGGTTTGTCCTATGTCTTGGGCTGAGTCCTAAAACTCCTTAGTCTTTTTTGTTCTTATAGTAGTTTTGCATAAAATTTGAACTCAATACTTTTCTGTTGTTCATTTTTATGTATTTATTTTTTCTAAACTTTTAGAAGGAGGCTTAGCTTACGTAGCTTTTTTACCTTCACAGATAATTCTCTTACGTTATTTTGAGTAAGATGAAAAAAAGATATGGTATAACTGATAAAGGACTTGCATCCAGAATATTTAAAGAATTCTTAAAATTATGAAAACAAATAACCCAATTAAAAAGTGGCAGAAGATTTAACAGACATTTCATTTCACCAAGAAGATACATAGATGGCAAATTCCATGTATACATAGATAAGATACAAAGATGCTCCATGTCATTAGTGATTAGGGAAATACACAGTTGAAGCCTTGAGATATTACTACACATCTATCAGAATGCCTAAAATAAAAAATACTGGCCACACCAAATGTTGCTAGAGATGTGAAGTAAATGAAAATCTTCATACACTGCTGGTGGGAATGTAAAATGGTAAAACCTCTCTGGAAAACAGTTTGGTAGTTTCTGAAACACTTAAATGTACACATACCCTGTGATCTAGTCATTCTATCCCTTAGTATTTACTCAAAGGACATGACAGCATATGTCCATTCAAAGACTTGTACAGACTTTAGCTTCACTTATAATTGCCCTGAACTGAAAACAACCTACATATCTATCAATAGGTGAGTGGATAAATTGTGGCATAGCGACACGACAGAATACTACTTAGCATTAAAAAAGAATGAATTAATGTTATATACATGCAACAACATGGGTAAATCTCAAAATAATAATCTCAAAATAATTTTTTAAAAAAGCCAGAAAAAAAGTATAAACATTATGATGCAGCTCACATTAAACTCCAGGAAAATGCAAACCAATCTACAGTAACAGAAAGGAGATCAGTGATTGCCTGGAGGGGAGCAGAGTTGGGTGGATCACAAAGAGGCATAAGGAAACTTTTGGGATGATGGAAATGTTCGCTATCTTGAGTGTGCTGATGGTTTCACATATCAAAACTTGTCAAACTGCACACTTTAAGTATGTGCAATTTATTGTATGCCAATTTTAAGAATAATATGTCAATAAGAATATCTCAATATGATATTATTGAGATAAGAATATATCAATAATATCTCAATAAGAATAAATATAGTGGCTTGCCTTCTGAGACTTCTTTGCTCTATTTACCATCTCCTGCATTTAACTGACTTTTTATTTCCTTTTTCTATTAAATTTTTATTCCACTTTATTCCACTGTGGGGACCCTGTCCTGAAAGGGAGCTCTGGCATCAGTTACAAAAAGTGTGTGGGAGCTGGGCAAGGGCCATGGAACCTTTGACCTTTTCAACTCCTGGGGTAAGCAAAACATGTCCCAGTTTCAGCTGCTGCCCTTAAAAGGGCCTGCCACACTGCCAAGCAGCACCTTTTGCCCATTTGGGGCCTCTCTTCTCATCCCATTGCTTCTCTCCACTTCCTTTCTCACTGACATCAATAGCATGCAGCTACTGTGATTATACATGGTTTGTCCCTGTCCACTTGTCTTTTGGGGTGCACGGGAATGCTTTATCGCCTAGTTTTATCCTAAGGCCTATCCTAAGGCTATCTCCATCTTCTCAAAATCCCTGATTGATGGTCTTTTGAATTTTTCAGATTTTTTTTTAATTCCTTTATTGCTCTGTTGACAAAAATCAAACATGGCACTTTCATGAGGCATCATATACTGAAATTCGTTGTTTATTCAAGTTATATTTGTTGAGTACCTACTGCATGACGGGTACTATTTCAGGCTTTGGAAATGCAGTAGTGAACAAGGCAGATAATATCCCTGCTTGCATGGGGCTCTAATTCAACAGGGGAGACAAACTAACACATAAAATAAGTAAAATACATGGATATGGTCTGAATGTTTGCATCCTGCCCCAAAATTCATATGTTGAAATCCAAACCCACAAGATGATGGTATTAGGAGGTGGAGCCTTTGGGAAGTGATTGGGTCATAAGGGTTCTGTTCTCAATATTGGGCTTAGTACTCTCTTTAAAAAGGCCTCAGAGAACTCCCTCACCTCTTTCGCCATGTGAGGACACAGCAAAGAGGTGCTATCTATGAAATAGGGATCAGGTCTTCACCAGCCACCAAATCTGCTAGCACATGATCTTGGATTTCCCAGCCTCCAGAACTATCAGAAATAAATGTTCATTGTTTCTAAGCTACCCAGTTTATGGTATTTTTGTTATAGCACCTTCACAGACTAAGACATCTATGTATAATAATATATTATTTCAGTTTTTAAAACTGTCAACATGCAGTTGATTAAAGCCTTGGTAATAGATGTGATCTGGGAAGAGCAAGTAGAATTAGGAGAAATAGAAATCTCAATCAAATTAAAATTAAAATTTTAGGTGCAGAATTAAAAGAGAAGCCATGAAACAGACTGAGAAATAAAAATCACAGACATGGGGGCACCTGGGTGGCTCAGATGGTTAAGCGTCTGCTTTCAGGTCAGGTCATGATCTCAGGGTCCTGGGATCGAGCCCCGCATCGGGCTCCCTGCTCAGTGGGAAGCCTGCTCCCTCCTCTCTCTCTGCCTGCCTCTGCCTACTTGTGATCTCTCTCTCTGTCAAAAAAAAAAAAAAATCACAGACATGTAAGTTAGCAAGGCAAGACTAGGATCACAAATGAAAATGGAGAAGGGTTTATAAAAGGAGGGAGGTGCAAAATAACTACTTCATAGAGTTTGTCCATGAAGAAAGGAGAGAGATAGGGTAATAGCAGAAAAGGGATGTAAACTGTCAATAGTGTTTATTGTTAAGAAGAGAGACAGCTGGCATTTTGGATTGTAGTGAGGAAGCAAGAGGAAAGGTGAAACTAGAAAGAAGTGGTGATTTATGTACCACTAGAATCCATGTTTGGAGCACATTCAAAAATTTCCCAGCAAAAAATTTCAATGGAAGTAGAGCCAGGCACCAACCTAGACACTAGTGAGAAGAAGAGGAAAATAGACTTAATTTATTAGTTACATTAACTATCCTAAGTTGGCTGCATCAGCATTGTGTAGTAGATTGTAAAATAGTTGGTCCAATTTTATTACTGCAAAGGGCCTAGCAAATATATATTCTCCTTTTTACATCATAAAAAAGAATCATAAAAAGTTTAAATAGCTTGTCTAAGGCTTCGACAGCTTATTAATGGAAGTTTCCCGATTAGAACGGAGTGTCCAGACTGCTACGAATCTTTTTACTTGAGCAGCACAACGCCTTACTAAAAGCATGCCTATTTATCTTATTTTTAAATATTCCATGCATGTTTTAAATATTTAAAATCCACATGGTCAATTCCAGCAAAAAAAAAAAAAAAAAGCAAACTTGGATAAATCTGAAACCACTCTGCTACCAACATCTAGAAATAATGGAAAAACACAACAACATTTTTAATGCATATCTAAGTTCGAAAGAAGAAAAGGAAAATCCCAGGTGGGAAGCACCAGGAAAATGAAAGCCCTAATTGTAAGCACATGAGCTGATTTTGCAGCTGCCGTAGGGTAGCATCCTCTAGTTTGGCAACAGCCAGGGGCTTAGGGTTGCAAAGCACAGGAGACGAGATCTTGGGCCTATATGAGGCAAGGTATTAGAACTGAAACTGAAGGTAAAGTCAGGACTTTCAAAGTCACACCCTCAGAGGAAAGGATAAGAGAAAGAAAATAGACCACCACCCAAGGGAGAGGATAAGGAAGATTATCCATGAGCTCTGGGGAAAAGAAAATGAAAAAAATCCCCAGCCTGCAACATGTACAGATTTAAAGATGGAATTTATACCACCTTCATAGTTCACGATTCCCCTAAAATAAGAAATTAACAAAAAATTAATCTTTCCATAGGGACACAAAGCAGAAAAAAATAAAAAATAAAACCACTGGGAAGGAACACTTCAGTCTAGAAGGCAGAGAATACATAATCACATACACATACACACACAGAGAACACCACTAAAGATGGTTAAAACTTACAAAGCACATATAACCAGGAGTCAGCAACAAAACCAATGGGAAGATTAACTTCTTGTAGCCAATGTTGATTGCCCTGCCAGTATGCTTTGGGCCTTGGACTTTACCACTGCAAGTTCATTAACTCCCAACTGCAGTTATCTGAATGTCTGCCTGAGGGTTGTCTCTAAAAGCAGCAACAGTTACTCTGTCCTCCACATAGTAGGCTAAGTGCTCCAAGGAGGTAACACCCACAGAGCAGCCCTCAACCAATGACTAATATGTAAATATCCCAGCTCCTTTGCTCTTGGGAAAGAGAGAGAGGTGTGATTACTCTGAGACATATGTTCTAGCTGTTTCCCACACATTTCCTTCACCTCCCATATAAGCCACTTGCTCTTGCATCTTCCCAAGGTCAACTTCTGGAGAAACCAGAACTAATAAAATAATGAAACAATTTGAATGAGAATATAAAACAAACATATTCAAAAGTGTTAAGATACAATGGAAGGAATCGAAACTAAGTCCAGAACTAAACCTACAAAAGAAAGTTTAGTTAGACAAAAGAAGAGACAGATTTGGAAAAGAAATTAATAGAAGTTACAGAATAAAAATTGCACTTATTAAAACTTCAGTGGATGAGTTAAACAAAAGGTTAGACATAAATATGAGTTAATTAGTGACCAAAAGCTTAAATCTTAGGAAACTACCAGGAATATAACACCGAGAGTAAAAGGAAAAAAATAGATGAAGTATATGAAAAAATTAATAAAAGCTTGGGGGATAGACCAAAAAGTACCAATATGCCTCCAAAAGAGGTATAAGCTAAATGGAACAGAGGTTGTACTCAAAGATAGAATAGCTTAGAGTTTTCTAAAATTAAAGAAAGATACGAAAACCCAGATTCAAGAAACACTAGTCCTAAGCAGGATATATGAAAATAAATTTGCACTTAGGCACATTCCTAGTGAAACTGCAAAATTATCACAAAGTCTGAAAAGCAACCAAAGAAAAGAGCGTGTATATGGAACTATCCATTATAAGCACAGCAAATTTCTCTCAATAGCAACTATAGTCATTAAATAATATCTTCAAAGTGTTAGGAGAAAATAACTATCTACTCCAAATTCATGCCCAGCTGAACTCCTACTCAAGACTAAGGGCAAAATAAAAATGTTCCTGAGATAAACAAAACTGTAATGGTCTGCCATTCACAGATCCTTCTTAAAAGAACTCGCAAAATTTTAGCTTAAGAAAGAAGGAAATTACAGAAGGAAAAAAGTGGAATGAAGGAAGCAATAGTGATCAGATTAATAGATAAATATTTAGGAAGACCTAAATAAACATGGACTGTCACAAGTAACAACCACTTATGTAAAAGAAGGAGCTAAAACCAAGTCTGTACCAAAATGCTAGATAATAGTAGCATATTAGATGGGGATGGTAATAGCAGTTGAAATACTCCAATGATCTTGTATTGCTTGAAAGAAAGATAGATTTATTGATCATCTATAGAGTTTCTTAAGTCAAACATGCATATTAAAAATGTCAGGATAACGACTAAGAGAAATGGAAAGTATTTCTAACAAACAAGTAGGGGAGAAAATAGGAAAAATAAACTTTTTAAATCCAATATAAAGCAAGGAAGGAGAAACAATGAACAAAAATGCCCAGAGAAATCACCAAAGATGGTGTAAACATAAACACACATCAGTAATCTCAAAGAAAGTCAATGGACTAAAAGATGCTCAAACTGGGTTGCCTGGGTGGCTCAATCAGTTAAGCATCTGCCTTCACCTCAGAACATGATCCCAGGGTCCTGGGATTGAGTCTTGCATCGAGTTCCCTTTTCAGGGGAGAATCTGCTTCTCGCTCTCCCTCTGCTCCCTCCCTCTGCTACTCTCCCTACTTGTGCTCCCTCTGTCAAATACATTAATAAAATTAAAAAAAAAAAAAAAAAAACTTCCTAAAAAAAAAAAAAAGATGCTCAGATTGGAATTTTAAAATCTAGTTGTGTGACATTTGTGATATTTTAAAGAAACTCAATATTGCAGAGGTAAGATAAATAGAAAATAATAAAATGGCATATTTTTAAAAGGATATTACTAGTAATTAAAAAACAAAACAGGCCATGGAAAATTCGAGAGAATTGTATTGTTCCCATCAGTTAGCTACTGCTCTATTACAAACCACCCTAAAATTCAGTGAGTTAAAACATAAATATTTATAATTGCTCATGAGTCTCAGATCACCTGGGAACTTGTGCTGATATGGGCCAGGATCAGCTGACCTTGACTGAGCACACTCATGCATCTATAGTCAGTGAATGCATTGCCCAGCAGTTGCTGGTCCAGGATAGCTTCATTTGCATGCCAGTTCTTGGCTGAGGCAAGAGAGAATTGGTAAATGGGTCATGTCTCATCATCTAATAGGCTATCTCCAGCAATTGGAAGATTCTAAGGAAGACAAAATGCAGAAAGACCTCTCAAGGCATAGGATTAGAAGGGCACACAATCATTTCTGATTCATTTTATTAGCTGAAGCCAATATTACAAAGAATAACATCATAGGAATTTCTCTAAAATAAACAGAGTTCAGTGGAACTTGATGGATCTCTGTACTCTATATTCAATACTATATGTCAGGATGGCAGTGGCTAATACATAGAATATCTGGAGAAAAGAGAAATCAGACTGATTTAAAAATGCAAAGGGGCACATGGATGGTTCCATCAGTTAAGCCTTGGACTTTGGCTCAGATCATGATTTCAGGATCCTGGGATCAAGCCCATCCTAGGCTTCCTGCTCCATGCTCAGCAGGGAGTTTGCTTGTCCTTCTATCCCTCCCCACCATTCATGCAAACTTTATCAGTTTTTCTCTCAGATAAGTAAGTAAAATCTTTTTTAAAAATAAAAATAAGTAAATAAAAATGAAAAATATTAGCAGGTATCTGAAGATTTAAAGAAAAATTAGTGAAGATAAAAACAGACATAAATAACAGTGGAGGTGGGATGTGTAGAGACTTTTTTTTCCTGAAATCACCTGCATGCATTGCTTTTTAGACTGCCACCAAACAATCACAGCTCCCTGTATGTAGTATTCGTCCTATCCTTCCTTATATCCCAAGAAACAGCTCTAACACATGCATTCCAAAGGGTATGGTGATTTCCTTACATCAAGACAGTTTTCAAAATCAGAAGAATTTCAACTTGTTCTGAACTTGTTATATTTTCTTGCTGCTTTTGAATTTAATGTTCCCAATTTAGCTGACAATTATAGAGCAGGCAGGCAAATTCTCTAAGCACTATGCCTAGAGGCTTCCATAAAAGAGTAATACTCTTACAGACCATCAGAGCATTGGACTAACTGAAGAGTTTCTGAGAAAAAAGGTCAAAAACAGCTAAGCATGTCAAATTAGATTGAAACCCAGGGTACTTAACCCACTGAGGTACAGAAGAATAACATATGGACTAAAAAAAAAAAAAAAAAAAAATATATATATATATATATATATATATAGTCACCTTCATTATTGTCTAAATACCTGTACCATCCATTTGAGCAAATAAAGGTACTAGAGAAAATAATCTGAAAGATTACAGTTGACAAACATTTGACATATTTTAGGAGGTAAAATTTGAGACTAACAAAAGTGCTTTTCAGTATTTAAAAAGGATTTCCACTTTCATTTTCTCAATGGACTTTTATAATAGCGAAGGAAATACAAATATCCATGTTAGATAGGAAAATGGTGATCCAAAAGAATAAACAGACTTAACCAGGGTCAAACTATTGGATTCATTGCCTGTTATTAGCAAAAACACTACAACAAACCTGTTCCTTCTGACCTCCTTTGTCTTGATGATCGAAGTATTACAAATTTAATTCCATCCCTTAGGAGTCTCCCTAAGTTACCTGGGTTTAATTGCGGAGTTTACAAATTAGGAGATCCACTTGAGGCCAGGTCTCTTCTTAAATAGATTGCCAAAGTCTGAGACAAAGGAAGAGAACTACTTATCTATATTGGATATTTGTACATTCTCTGAAAATTATTGATTTTAGTTTCTTAGTAACAGAGACCTATGTGGCTAGAGACAAAATAACTCATTCTACTTGATTAAAAGATGTTACAATTATGCCATTCTTTCAAGAATTTTTTGTTTTAATCTAGTTCCTGATAAGAAATAAGAGAGAAATAAGATAAGAGAGAAGAAGTGTCAATGCATTGACTTGAATTTTGGCAACAAATCATGTCCTTTAGGCCAGTTAATATTGTGAGTATCTAATCACCTCAAAACCCCCTTTTACTGCCTTGGGAAGATGAGACTCTACTAAGTATTTATCAATGGCAATTGTCTACACAACTATGCTATCTTCTGGTGTGAGGGAATGCAAATGAGATTGAGCAATAAATAAATACATAAAAGCACCAGCTTGCTTTTCTCAGGAAAGTATATCCTGGGACCTTTGGCACTTTTCTGTTTGCTATTTCTATATTAAGCTAACCTTGAGCTAAAGTATTGTGAGACAATGAAAAAAAAAAGCAGCATGCAGATTAGTTAAGAAGGGAAGAAGGGCCAAGATCACTAGTCTGAGATATGTGAGAGAGAAATCAGAGTATATAATCTAGTTAGGGAGAGAATATGTACACACATGAAGTGATTTATCAGGTGTGATGGATTAATTATTAGCAAATGTACACTAATACACACAAAGCTTCCATTAACCAGTACAATTAGACAATTAGCACGGGCCATAATTAATCTCACTTTTTCATTCATATGTGTTTAGCTTGGCGGAGGGTGAAGCACCACACACAAATGTTTTCATAGTTCAAAAATTTCCAAAATGTGGTTTTGGACCTTTGCTGTTCTAGCAAGTAAAATATAGTTACAGTGACATTACATTCTGGATTTTCTGGGATAGCTCCCATTTCAAATACTTGGCCTCATCGCTTCCATTGAACCTTTCATTCAGGATTTTGTAAAGACTGGATACTATCAAACTGAATACCAGCAGTCTCATATAGAGCTACACATTAAGAAATTGTAACAGACTGCCATATAGGTATATAATCTATAAATTTCTTTTATGAAAGATGTAAGTTTATTAACATATTTTCCTTTAAAAATAAAGTATACCAAAAAATTATAGTTTCTCCAAGAGTCCAGCTAATTGGTCAACCCAAGAATTAATAAAGACAGAGAAAACATTCATAGAGACCTGATCAAGACTTAATGCAGTTAATCCAGACATAGGACTTGAGTCATGACTATGAAAACGCAAACTGGCATTTTTTTATACATCACAATATTCATATAACATCATGTCAGATAATGTAGTTTAGTCTACTCAAAAAGTTTCTTCTTTGCCTTCCTCTACTGTAAAAGTTGGAAAGTTGAATATTCAACTTCCCAGCCTCTCTTGTATGTAAGCAGTCGTGGGACACAGTTCACAGTGAGAGGTAGGCAGAATTCTGCTGAAGAGGTTTCCCTTCCAGAATAAAATGATGAAGTGTCACAAAGAACAGTTTTCCCCTTTTTTCCCTGCTTGAAATACAGGCAGGATGCCTGGGGGTTCAATAGTCATCCTTATACCAATGCGTCGACCCAGCAAGAAAAAAACAAAGATAACCCCAGAGTTGTTGGCCCTGGTATTGTAAAGTTGCTATATCCTTGCCAGAAGCAGTCGTTTGTAGCTTTTGTTGTATGCAAGACCGACCTCCACCAAAAAAACAAAAACAAACAAAAAGCCCACCCAATATATACCTTTTCTTGAGCTATTGCTTATTCTGGTTCCTACAGCCGAGCATACTCCTAATTAAGGAAAATGTCTTCTATTTTTACTAAGTTTAATAGTGGCACTTTCTCCTTTATTATCATCTCACTGGCTAAGTAGTATTAGTCATAGAACTAGTGACAATAATAACAATATAGTAATAATAATAATAGCAGCTTAGAGTTACAGCACTTACTATGTGCTGCCAGTATGCAGAGTGTTTTATGAGGCATGATCTCAGAAAAGCCCTAGTCTTTTGAAAGCACTCTCAAAAATTTTTTAAACTATTAATTTCAAAAACATACCACAAATCATTCTTATACACTTAGCAAATTCAAAGTACAATTTGTAGCCATTTTTCAAATTTTTTTTCCCAAGAAACATCAATAAGAAGCATTTATCCCTATTATAGTTCTATGTATTTGAAAAAGAAGACGTTCTTCCTTACTGCCTATTCACTGAGCTGGATTGGATGTTGTTCCTCTGCTCCCATAATACCATTTCAACATCTCCATCACAGCTTTGTCACATTCTATTATAGTTATCTATGTCCCCAACAAGATTTTCTCTCTCTTTTTTTTTTAAGATTTTATTTATTTATTTGACAGAGAGAGAGAGAGATCACAAGTAGGCAGAAAGGCAGCCAGAGAGAGAGGGGGAAGCAGGCTCCCTGCTGAGCAGAGAGCCTGATACGGGCTCGATCGCAGGACCCTGAGATCATGACCTGAGCCTAAGGAGAGGCTTTAACCCACTGAGCCACTCAGGTGCCCTCCCAACAAGATTTTCTTATGCATCTTTATATTGAGTGCCACTTAGCATACTTCGTATAACACTGTAGACATGCAATAAATATTTGTCCAGTAAACAAAGAAACTTTTAAAATATTGTCTTTGACCTTTCTTTTTCTGTAATAACTCTGCTTTCACCTTTCAATTATCATTAAATTATGTTCTCCTTTATTTCTACCTCTAGCAAAATTTCTTAAAAATCTGAAAAAGGCTAGGGTACCTGAGTGGCTCAGTTGGTTAAGTCTTTGCCTCAGGCTCAGGTCATGATCCTGGGGTCCTGGGATGGAGCCGGGAAGTCTGCTTCTCCCTCACCCCCTGCCCTTCACCCCTGCTCATTCTCGCACTCTCTCATGCCTGCGCTCTCTCTCTCTCAAATAAATAAAAAAAAAATCTTTTTTAAAAAATCAGAAGAGGGCTTATAGCAATTTGACGTTGTGATTATAGGGACTGATATGCCTTCAGAATATCAATATATTTTGTTTAATTTATAAAGACTGTGAGTCTCTGATGTTCCTTCCCCTCACAAAAGAAAAAGGAACCAAAACAGGAAATTTTGTTGAGTCAAATTATTTGTTTCTCTTAAAGAACTGTCAATTCATACACAATAGTAAATATTATCTGTTCATGAAAGCACAGTTTAAGTCTAGATTATATGTCCAAAAAGTGGGAAATTTGCCCTCTGTGGCTAAGACTTCTTTATATCAATTTGTTTTTTTCCATCATCAAAATAACAGCAGTTTTTCCAATGTAAGATATATAAACATATATACATCCATGTATACATTCATATTGATGTGTGTACATACATGCATGTAGGCATATACATATTCACAAATGTATACACATAAATATGCACATGTGTGTATACACACACACAATTCTGTACTCTGTTCCTTACATGTGTGCAGAACTGATAAAAGTTTTAAATTTCAATCTCAAGACATTTCTTAAATAATGACAAGGTTAAGAAAACCTGAGAGTTGATGAAAAAACTCAAATACTTAGTCTCAAATCCTTTAAATGAATAATTGCATTCACAAGGTCTGCTTAACTTGGCTTTTATATTTCCTATCCTAGTATACCGTGTATATTGAGAAATCAACAAAATTATTCAAAATCCAAGGATTAACATTTGTGTATTATTAAGTGTATTCTTGGAAATAATCTCATTATTATAGCTATCAACACATAAGGTTTTAAGCAAAGGGTTATATAGATGTTATTGGTCTATGTTTTATTTAGACTATTATCAGTAATTATATGTTTTTTAAAATGCTTTGAGTCATTAGATCAATAAACACAAGAGGAACTAAGGAAGGAAAACTGTTATTGCTATAATTATGTCATAGGTCTGAAATGCTACCTATGAACAGCTTTTTGGATGAAAAAATTCAGAGTTATAAAATTATGGCTGCATGTGGTTAAATTGCACATGTTTGGGATTATATTATATAAGGCAACAAAATTGTGAGCATCATCTTTCCTTTCTTCCTTCTGAGCAAGCAAGATCCCCAAAGTAGCTTTGAGGATACTTTATTTATGGGCCTGTTAGTTCAGGAGCCACACACCAATTCATCATGCTCCTGCTTTGTGCCATCTGTTATAAATAAATATCCCTGCCTGCAACTTTCTGTCGGGGCATGTGTTTACTGTTATGCAGATGAATGCAATATGGGAAGACATTAAAGTTAAAAAAGAGAAAAATTGCTTATGAAAATGTCTATCGAATGTATATATTCCGACTACTTGTGTACAAAGGTTCGGATCACATGAAGGCCTATAGCCCAAGCAGGCTCTGACTCAGAGCTCCTCGCTTAGCTTGCAACTACAGGGAGTAGGTGCAAACAAGCAGGGGCCAACATTGCTAGGTTAACAAAGTGTGCATGGCCAAGGCTTCTTCCCAGAGTGCTTTACCATTTCACACAGCATACTGATGTGACTCTAGGGAGAGGACAGGCAGGTAATGTGGGAACAGTATTAGAGTTTTGAAGGTGGCAGTCAGTGTTCAAGCTAAAGAGTGAAGAAAAGCCTCTGGGGGCCTTTGAGAAGCAGAGTGACATGGTCAGAGTTCTCAGACAGCAAGATAACTCTGAGAAGTGTGTAGAAAATGTCTGAAGTGGAAAGAGCCTGGAAGGTTGGAAATTAAGCCAGACAGAAAAAATGATGACAGGGACTCCAAGAGTAAAACACCATAAACAACCTCTGGAACCAGTTACTGAATTCTCATGCACACTTAAGACAGTCGAAGGGCCTTCTCTCCTATAGTACCTTAGGCTTCTCTATCACCTTCCCAGAATTCCCACAGAACTAGAACTAGGAAGGAGCCATCCACAAGGACAGAGCAGGGGACATCAACATACTACATTTCAGTAAGTAGACAGTTATCTGTTGATGAGAAGACATAAGGCCCAGAAAAATCACATTCAGCGATCAGTGCTGAGAAAACATCTCATTGACTTACTAAAAACTTGAATCAGGCTTTTTCCCCAAATAAGAAGAACAAGAAAATTCGGACCAGCAATCTAAAGACACCTGCTTGGCTTTCATTTGCTTCAACTGATTATAGTCGGATAATATAGACTATAATCTATAGTCTTATATAGACTATATAAGAATTCCTTATGGCCGAGGTAGAATGTTTTACTTGGTAAATCTGTGTGATGAAAGGATACCTCTAAATTAACATAAGAAAATAAATGATTTCCCAACTTCAAGATCAACTGCAACCCCCATCCCCAGGGTGTCATTAAAGACTTGATATATTTTCCAAAGAATATTTTTGAGAGCCTCTTCTAGTGGCATTTTAATATTCTGCAATGTTGTTTGTTAGTCATTTTATTATTTCCTTTAAAGAGTTAATTCAATTCTCTTTGATGTGTTTCTCAGAAGATTAATTTTTCCTATTATTTATTTTTAGAACAAGATTTCTCCTTGAAAATAGGCCCTTATCTTTTCCATTTTACTGGACATAAATATTTCTGCCTAGAAATCAGAGTTTGTGATTGAATTTGAATTAAAAAAGAAAAAGAAAAAAAAACCAGAAGAGGAGAGCCTGGGTGGCTCAGTCAGTTAAGCATCCCACTCTTAATTTAGGCTTGGTCCTGATCTCATGGGTCATGGGGTTGATCCTCAAGTTGTTGGGCTCTGCACTGGGCATGGAGCCTGCTTAAGCTTCTCTGTCTCCCTCTCCCTCTGCCCTCCTCACCCACATACCACCCTCAATGCACGTGTGTACACACTCCCTCACTCTCAAAAAAACCAAAGGCTACCTTTCATTAAGACCAAATATTATCCTTCTAACTAATTCATTTTATTCATGAGATTTTCCAATTTTAAAAATTTCTGGAATTCTTATTTTAAATTTGTGTTGTAAAAAGTAGGTTACTGATAAGAAAGTACCTACAATTTTTCATCATATATCAAACTGCTTGATTTGGGGTTCCAGTAATTGCCAAAAGTGGCAATCACTAATTAATTATAGAGAAGTTAATAAATGCCCAGTTACACTTTTAAATCATGATTTACATAGATTTATAGGTAAGGACTACAGACATTACCTGTGCATTCCTCCACCTGGCAGAGTTCCATATTAAGGATGAACTTTTACACTTGTAACATTTAAAGTGGCAGGGTCCTACTTTATTTTTCTATTTATCTATCTATCTATCTATCTATCTATCTATCTATCTATCTATCTATCTATCTATCTATTTATTTGACAGAGAGAAACACAGCGAGAGAGGGAACACAAGCAGAGGGAATGGTAGCAGGAGAAGCAGGCTTCCCGCAGAGCAGAGAGCCCGATGCGGGGCTCGATCCCAGGCCCCCGGGATCATGACCTGAGCTGAAGGCAGACGCTCAACGACTGAGCCACCCAGGCGCCCCGCAGGGTCCTACTTTTAACCCTTGCTCCCATTTAAGCAATTGTATGAGCAGTGACCGGACATGGACTTTGCACTAAAAAAGTTCCACACTTAAACAAAGTCAAGTATGCTCCAGCATCTGTGGCTAAACATAAAAAGAAGTTGGTGGAGTGGGTGGGTATGAGTTTCAGTCTTAATATTTTCTACTTTGCCAACCAGCCTGAGTGTTTCTTGTTTCCTTTCTACCTGGACTGTTGCTGGAGAGATGACAAATAATGGAACTGCTAGTAACTTTCCAGTGAGGAAGAGCAGTCCCTTCTATCTGAGAGGAAGAATGTCAGGTCTGCAAAAGCCAAACGATCCAAAGTACTAGAGAGGAAAAACACCCAGTGTGACTCTAAGTACCTTGGGTCTCCTCCCCAAACAAGCCCTCTGCTGCTATCAGTTTTGATAAGCAGGCTTTCCTCACCCATGAGGCTATAACATGATAATGTCATTCAATAACCCTCACACCCTTTCCTGCTATTTGTCCAGCACAGGAAACCGAGGATTTTCTTGTCGTGTGGACACAGCGGAAATATCTAGCCAGCAAATACTGACCCTTGCATGCAAACAGACCCATATCCTCTTTCCGCCTGACAACTTCCTTCCTGCATGCTAAGAACAATCTACCCTTCATTTTTTTTTTTTCCGGACTTTATACTGACTACTCTGAAAGCCCTTGGGGAGACCAATGTAAACTTCCACTCAACAGCTGGATTCTCAGACAAATAGGCTGACATTGAACATGGTTGAAGGCACTGAAGATGCCCTCGATATATGGTGGTATTGTATGAAAACAGTGTCTACATACCACAGACATGTGCTTTGGCAAATGCTTGAAGAATTTGGCCTCTCTGGACAATTGCACTAGATATTTCAGATTCGAATCTAAAATATTTCAAATTATAGGCCAGAAAGTTCTCTTTAGCTATACTGCAGAACTGGACCTTTACACTTGGGAATTTAAGCCATAGCCATTTAGATCTGGAAAGGCAGAGTAGTTCCACATCCAAATTAGCAGCTATATCCATTTTGTTCAACCCAGCACCACGGTGGGCTTGCTAAGATAATAAAAATCACTATTCATCTTTGAGTTAGGTAGTAAGAGCTAATGAGGTAAGTTATTTTGCTAGTTAATCACACCTCACACCTCAAGCAAGGACAACGTGGCTTATCAAATTTCTTTCTGAAATACTGAAACCTTAAGCCTGATAGTCAAAAGCTTTGTGCGCGTTGGCTGTATTTAATTATCAGAAAAACTTCTTGATATTCAAAAGACAAAGAACTCAAGCTCTAAAACCTAACTCAAATTAAAAAAAAAAAAGCATCATTTGCATCCTTGTATGAAATCAGTGTCTTACAATGTGGTGGCTAATAATGAGCAAAATTAAAAAGCTCATTTAATATTGTCAATAATTTCATTTGGTTTAAAACGTTTCACTTCCTGAACAAACCTCGTATCAGGATATGCCTATGCAGCCAAAGCTCAGGAGCATATAACAGGGAAGAGAAGAAGGCTATCTGTTGAAGGCAAGGCTGCCAAGCCTGAAGTCTGTTATCACCAGCTGCCTCTTTCCTCATATGTCCTCAAGTGCTCTCCAAAACTTCTACATATAAAATGATACCTAACAATGGTAAAAGAGAATAAACACTACTATGTTTTTAGGGCAGTTGTTGAATTGGTAAATAGCATTCATAGCCATTTATGATCTTTTACCAAATAATCCAACTGATGAGTTTTTAGGTCTTTAATCCACACATAGAAGTATATTTAAAAATGTATAATATTATAGGAAGTTTAAAAGTACTGAGTATGGTCACTAGCCTTGTAGTAAAAGATGGATTCAAACTCAGTCTTCTAGTCCCCAAACAATAATTCATTTGATTGTATGTTATCACCATGATCAATAAAATAAACGTAAAAATAATATTGGAAGCATTCCAAACAGTTAAATGCTTCTACTGTGCCATGAAATGTGCTAAGAGTTTTGCACTGATTATCTCATTTAAACTTCACTACAAACCTAAAAGTCAGAGAGTATCACTTTATAGTATTGTATTACTAGTTGACATTTACTGAGCACTCACAATGTGCAAAGCACAGAACTAATTAAATTAATCCCAACAAGAATCCTGAGATAAAAGCATCATTCTAACTTTTATAGAAGAAGAAACTGAGAGCTGAAAAGACAATTAAGTGGTGGGCTGGACCCAGGAATCAGGGAACCTGAAAGTTTAGAGCCCAAGACCTTGAGGGAGTCATTGAGTCTCAGGTTCCTCATCTCTGACATGGGTCTAAAAATAACTGCCCACCCCCTCACAGGGCTCTAAATGGACCAAAGGAGAAAAGGCGTGGGCAAAATTAAAATGGAATTTCCCTAACCCGTAATGCATACAATTTCAAATCACTAGGGTAAATGACAGGCTGTATGTCAATTAAACATAAAAGCCACATTTCTCCTCTGTGGCTTTTTGTTTCTTCACTTCCTTTAACAATTTCTGACATTTTCATAAGCTTGTTCAAAAGAAAGAAAGCCATGCCATTTTGAGAGCAAAGAGCAATTTACTTCATAATTGATTGGGTAAAATGTCAAGAAAACGAAGAAACAGAAGGGTATTGGTGTTGGCTACAGCTATAAAAACAACCCAGTATAACACTGATGAAAGTTATGGAAAAGCACAGTAAGAGAGAATTTTATTCATCTATAGTTATTTGCTCAAAGATGCTGCTACTTTGATTCTAATATTCACCCCTGAAAGCAAAAAGGCACTGATCTGCCCATTTTAATTCAGTGCTTTCTTTGGGAGGCATGATCTCAGAAGGAAGTTATGGAGCCACAGAAACACTCAGTGTCTCCATCACAGAATCCCAGTGTTAGGAGGCTCCTGCTCACACACCCACGGCCACACAAAGCTCCAGTCCCACAAAAGCAGCTCATGGACATACTAAACCTCCCAAGAGAGGAGGTTACCTAGAATGTAGGGTAGGAATTAATGTATACCACGCCTGAATGGCACCTCAGCATGGTTTAAAAAGATGGGCTAGAAAGGAGAATGTTTTGAATAATTTCATATGATCTGCCTCTGTTCTCTCTTCCATAAGGATGGCTGAATGGCAATAATAACTAATGTTTATCTGTGTAAGATACTGTGCCAACCAATCCACATTATCTCTCCTAATCCTGGCCACACCCCCCAACATAGATACTATAATCTTAAGCATGAGAAATTTAAAGAACAGAGAGACTAAGGGTGTACAACTTGTGACAGAACTATGATACAAATCCTTAAAATCTGATTCCAGTCTCTGTGCTCCATACATTAAAGGATAGCTTCTGATTAAATATAATAATAATAATAATAGTAATAACAACAACAATAATAATTAGAAGAAAATAGGGGCGCCTACGTGGCTCAGTCGTTAAGAGTCTGCCTTTCGCCCAGGTCAGATCCCAAGGGCCTGAGATCGAGCCCCGCATCAGGCTCTCTGCTCTGCAGGAAGCCTGCTTCTCCCGCTACCATTCCCTCTGCTTGTGTTCCCTCTCTCGCTGTGTTTCTCTCTGTCAAATAAATAAAATCTTTAAAAAAAGAAAAGAAACAGTGAGTTTATTTCCATCAAAAAATCAATAGATGGTTGTGCCATGTTAGGTAGAAAGTAATGAATAAGGCAGGAATGTCTTGCCTATGTCAACATGAAGTTTATCGCCTAACAGATAAAATAGCTATTAAATGAATAACTTTTAAGTGTACTGACTCTTATTTAGAGTTTTAAGTACATATCCTAATAGAGCATACCTCAAGGACCTTTAACCTAGTCCAGGGGATAGGTTAGGAAGTGAGCATGTAAATGGAAAGAGGAAGGATGAGTATTAAGTAGATAAAAGGAACATGAGGGGCCTTCCAGAGAAAGGTACTAGTGAATGTGTGTGTGTGTGTGTGTGTGTGTGTGTGTAGGAAGGAGCATTTCAATACAAATCAACTCCATACATCCCCACCTGCATACTAGTTCTATACCAAGTATGGTATGAGTGTTCTCTGTTAAACAAAGATGAGTAAGGTGAAGCCACACTTTCAGAAACTCACAATGTCACAGAAGAGGCAAAGCCATACAGAAATATAGGGAAAACAGTGATAGGTGGCATGACACAAATAAGATGCCAAGAAAGGGTAAGGAAATAAATTAATACAGACATGAAGGGGAGTTTTTAATTGGTACTTGAAGGATGGGATAACCTTCAATATTTAGTGAATGATCTATTCATGAATGGGGAACAAATGGGAAAATAGGGGTTACCCAGCATATAAAGGCTAAGTAACCCCTACTCTCAGGATAAATAAGAACGAGATCCCCAAATGAGGGAATTGGGGGTAGCTAAGGAAAATTGAGGCATGGAAATGACAGCAGAGACAGCAGTAGGAGGGACAGTAGGTAGGAGGGCTTGTGTTGAGCGAATCCTGGCATTGCTCCCATTTAGTTTTCCCCTCTCCTAGAAAGTGTGTTGTTTGAAGAGCAGGCTGAGTTTAAAAGGCAGACACAAGCCTGGGCAGATATCTGCACCCTATGCAGCAACATGAAAAGAACAAAGATGTTAAAAAGACAATGAGAAAAGACATTATCATACTTCAGAGAACAACAGCAAAATTGTAGTCCAGAGATCTTTTTTGTAGTTGAGAACACAAAGTCCCTGAAATGTCGTACCTAGTCATTGAGTAAGTGTAAAAAGAATCTGAAAGCCCATGAAATATACACATGAACTTCACAGAAGCAGAAAAAAGCAAGATGGAAAATGTGAATTCAGAAAAGAGAAGGAAGAAGCCGGAGAACTGACCTGTGACTAATAAACAATTGTCAACTCCCTAGCACGATACACTGTAATAAATAATAAGCAAAAATACACCTGTACAATATGCCTACAATAAATAATGACAAATAACAAATATTTGTAGAATTATTTATAGTGCCTGAAGCATGTATTTTGACATATATTATTTCAACTAATCTTGTAAACCATCTTATAAGATAAGTATAAATCATGTCAAAATGGAATGCCAGTAGATACTTATCTATTGAGAGATAAATGGCCAAGAAATAAGAATCTAAATACCTAAATCCTGTCCTAGACCAGTCATCTCTCCATAAGTTCTCTGAATTTAAAAAAAAAAAAAAAAAAGCCCCAGGGAACAAAGAACAATTTATCACTATCTGAAGCTTTGACCTTACACTGACATGGACACTAGCCTTCTGTGCCATGTGAAAAATTTCTTTTGCCCTAGCAAAGCAGATTCAACTAGAGTATAGCCAAAGCAATTCTAAAGACCTACACTGCCTCCTACCACTCATATCGAAAGCCTAACCATTAGATATTACCGTTCCAGTGGAATAAAAGTCCAAACCAGAATGCACGTGCCAGTCAGAAGCAGTAGAAATCACAAAAGAATGACTTCCCCAGATCTCAGTCTAGACTTTGGGAAACTTTTCCAAGGCACTCTTGCTTTACTAGCCTTGTGGCAGTATGAAAGACGGCCTGTTGCCTCGACAGGGAACTTATCCAATCTTATGGGACACGGACAAGAAGATCTAAAAAGGCCACGTGAGTGTGAGGCAGTCTTCAACTTGGCACAGACATTAGTGCTGAGTCAATGAAATGACCCAAACAATTCATAGCAGCGTTCCTCTAGAGAAGAAGCCCTCAGCTTCTTTCTCCCACAAAGAAGTATTAGTATTCCCACTTGAAGGCTGTCAATGGCTTGACTTCTTAAGAACATACAATAATGAAAAAAGAACCAGAAATGGAATCTAGATCTTCTACATCAAATTCCTTGCTCTTAGTTAAAATGATGACTTTCATGTTTTATTCAATGGATTTTCATGATAGGATTTGTATATTCACAAATAATACCTTTGTTTCCTAAGTCCCATCTTAAAAACTCATTTTGGAGAACAGAAATGCCTGAAGCAAGGCATATATTAAATAAAACAGCAGTATTGTCATTATGCTGATGTCTTCTCTGAAATACTCATTAGTGCCCAAGGAGGGACCAGGAACAGGACAATACCCTGATTTACACTGCTCTATTTGCTGAACATGAGGAGTGCATAGAGCACTGCAGACCTGAGTCCACGTGAATTTGGTAATATTGAACCAGGTCCCCCAGCTATTATATTTTTCAACATCTTTGAGAACACAGAGGAAAGCCCTAGTAGTAGGAAATCATTTCTAAGAATCAAGATTCTGTAACAAGGAACTGATACAACCTGCCAAGAAGTTGGTGGGTACATTTGGGAAGCCATTTTAATCTAATATTTTGCCTCAGGAGAACTTGTTTGGTTTTAATAAAAGTCCTCAATAAGGATGGATGACCCAGTACACCGTTTCTCTTGCTTCTATTTTAAGAATCTGGCACATAAAAGCATAAAGAGTGTGAAGGAAATGGATCATGACCTTATGACATTTGGCATGATTTCTGAGGCAGGTGTCAGATAGGTTCATAAGCAACTATCTTGCCAAATCTTATCAAAACCTAAAAGACAAAAAGAGAAGAAAAAATACACACTTTATAATTGACATCAAAAAGGAAGTCATTTTATTTTTAGTTCATTTGCTTTGGAGGGAGAGCCAACTAACTGGAAAGAGTCCATAATTTAACCAACATCAGATTATCTTACTACATTCCCCATTGAAACTTAATAAATGTTACTTTCCAGATTTACTGACTTCACAGTTTTCTCCAGTTAATGATCAGCAAGCACCTTTTATTACTTTAAATGAAAACAAAATGAAGACCTGAAATCTCGTGATCAAGAATTGATTTCTGGCAGACAAGCAAAATTGTTTGGTCTATTTTTATGGTTGATATAATTGTATTCAAAACCCATAAACAATGTACATCCACTTCAATACTTTTTCAGCATGTCTTTGGTCATAAACTTTAATTAAAACAAAACATCCCTTAGGTAAATCAAAGGAAGTGCCATTGAAATAATATAAACACCCGAGGAACCTTGGGCTGTTTCCATGCTCGTCTGATTAGATGGAAAAGCACCAAGCACTTGTGTCAGTAGACCAACCAATAGAGTTTGTGACTATGAGAACTTCCTCTAGTATTAAAGATCTTTGGCATAGTTTCTGGGAAAACTTGTGCCAAATTTCTCTATTCCAAGAGAGGGTTTTCCACTTGGAGGCTGTGGTATCTATAAAGGCTATCTTTCATGAGCAGGGTGTCCTCTATTTAGCTGTCAGAAGGCCTGTCTATCGCAGGACTCAGACTGTCTGTCCCATTTGGCTGATGTCAGAAACTTATGCTAGAGTTATGGCAGAGAAAACATGTTTTCCATTACACCCGCACCAAAGTGTTGATTAAGGTGGCACATGTCAGACCTGGGAGTAGCCAGCACTCAGAAATAGTATAGACCTTTTACAGATGCTGAAATTGTTTCCAGAAAATTCAACATCTCAGCTTATCTTTTTTTCTTTTTCTTTTATTATTTTTTTTTTAAGATAGAAAAGAACCCAGAGCATTTTGTGCTTATTTTTGGGCTAGTACTTTAATCATGTCTGATTTCTTTTTTTTTTTTTTTTTTTTGGTACCCTATTCAGACCTTTCCTTTGTGTTTGCAGTCAAAGAATCTTGAAAATTGACAAGTGGATTTTATAAGTGGCTAAGATTTCAAATTTTACTTGAGATTTAGTGCTACCAAGGGTCCTCTATAAGAAAATGATTCTCAAGCTTTTTAGAATTCCAAGCCCTTATAAAAGCTGTCAAAACTATGCATTCTTTCTCAGAAAACAATTGTGCAGGATCACAAACTTATGTGCAACATAAGAGTTCCAAGGGCCTCAGATTAAGGACCAGTGTTCTAAATGAAGCCAGAAATAATCATATAACTGACAGATTGAATTTTTGCTGATAGCTATGAATAAAATCTCTTCACAAAACACAAATACTGGTAAGTCCATGTAATTTAAGCAGTTGTAAGATTCTTCTCATCCTGTAAGGTAGTAAAAAGCACAGGTTATCCCAAAGGCCAGCAAGCCCTTATGTGTAAGTCTCCCACGGAAGGCCAACTTGTTAGAGAGTATACTGGTTTTCAGTGACCATTAGGCAAAACTACATCACTTCTCTTTTAGGAAATACACAGGCAGACTCTAAAAGTAACAACAACTAGGGCTGCCAGATTTAGTAAACAAAATACAGAACAGAGAGTTAAATTTGAATTTCAGGTAAATGATACATAATTTTTAGTGTAAACATGTCCTAAATACTGCATGGGACATGATAACAACCAGAAATTATTCATTGTTTATCTGAAATCAAATTTAACCGGATTTTAGCTGGCAAATTTATCATGATCCAATAATTCAGAGCCAGATCACTGGCTACTCCTGACAATGGGATCTAGGTTTCTAGTATTTTCTAAATAGTAAGAATGTGAATCGCTGGTAGATTTCACAGAGCCATTGCAGTACACTCTTGGGCTATCAGTAGTTAAAGCAAGCCAAAGTGATAAGAGATTGATGCTTTATCACCTCATTTTCCCCCTAATTATTTAACCTTGGCTCACAAAGTCATTTGTTCATCTTTGTCTCACCCCTAAACCTGAGTGTTTGACAGTCTTCAGTCCTCAACCTTGTCTATTCTTCATCCTTTCCCACTTTGCATTTTCATGTACCTCAGCACTTCAAAATCTTTACTAACAACTCCCCAATCCACACTGCTATTCATTCTAATTCCAGACTGCTTTTCCCTGTTCCCAGCTGAGCCTTAGGTCAGAAATGGATTCATTAAACCCCATAATGGGGCACCTGGGTAGCTCAGTTGGTTAAGCCTCAGACTTGATTTTGACTTAGGTCATGATCTCAGAGCTGTGAGATGAGTCCCACATGGGGCTCCGTGCTGGGCATGGAGCCTGCTTAAGATTCTCTCTCTGCCTCTGGCCTGCCCCCCACTTCCCTCACATGTACTTTCTCTCTAAAAACAAAACAAAACAAAACAAAACCATAATGACATCTCAACCCACCACCAAATAGCAAAGCATTGTTTGTTCTCTTATTTCCCTTTTTCCCTTATTCCATACCCCTAGACTAAATCCTGTCTATTAAATCCTGTCTATCCTAATCCTGCCTGTTAAATATTTTCCCATTCACTACATCCTTTCATTTTCCTTTCCCCATATGCTAGCCTAGATCCTCATCATCTCTTTCCTGTATTAATTGTGTTAGCCTCGAATTCATCTCCCCACTTCTATTCTTTTGCCACTGTAGTGCATCTACTTTATGATCTCATTAACTTTCTTTTTTAACCATTTCATTAAATGTCTACCATGGATGTACAAAAATAATAAGACTAGTTTTTACCCTCAAGAAAAGTACATTTCAATGGAGGAGACAAAAATATATAGTCACAGAAGAATGTAATCAACTATAGGACAGACAATAGCATAAAGTACAGTCATTATAGAAGTATGTTATGGATATGGATGATAGTAGCAGAAAAGGTTTTCTGATGCTTGAATGAGGTAACACCTGAAGTGAGTTTTAACTGGATCAGCATTAGCCATTAAGCAAAGAGACTAGAGTTCCAGGCAGAAAGAATATCATGTGCAAACACATGGCAATATAAAAAGAACTTTCAAGAAACTGGTAGTATAGTATGGCTTGAATGTGTAATGCTAAGAAAGAGGTGATGAGTTTGTATAGGTAGGAAGGGCCACATAAGCCACTTAAATAATTTAGCCTTTTTTTTTTTTTTAAAGATTTTACTTATTTACTTGACAGAGAGCGAGAAATCACAAGTAGGCTGAGAGGCAGGCGGAGAGAGAGGGAAGCAGGCTCCCCACCGAGCAGAAAGCCCGATGCGGGGCTCGATCCCAGGATCTGGGATCACGATCTGAGCCAAAGGCAGAGGCTTTAACCCACTGAGCCACCCATGCACCCCAATAATTTAGCTTCTATCATGAAATCGATGGAGAGTCTTGATCAGATTTGTATTTTTGAAAAAGATATGAAAGGATATGAAAAATGGTTCGTAAGTGATGAGGTCTGGGCCGGGGAGATGGTGAGATGTTACTGCAGGGATCTCTGTGGGAATGATGAAGACCTTTATCAGTAGCAACAGTGACACTAGGAAAGGATTCATGAGACATTTGGGAAGAAAATTTTCGAATATTTGGTGATGAATTACATGTGGAAGGTAAGGGAAAGCATGTCTTTGATTATATGAAGGTAAAACCTTCCCTAATTCCCATTGTCTACAGTAGTGGTTTTTCACCAGGGATGATTTTGCTCCTCAGGGAATATGGTAAAGTCTGGAGACATTTTTGGTTGTCAGAAGAGGGGCTATAAGGAGAAGCAGAATGCCCCTAGACCAGAGCACAAAACAGATGCACAAGATAACCCCTCACCACAGAGAATTATCTGGTTCAAAATATCCATAGTGCCACTGTTGAGAAATCTTGTTATACAGCAGTAAGTGGATCTCTTACCCTGAGATGTAAGGCTCTTGAAAATATCGTCCAACTTCCTTTCCAGACTAAATACCTATCACCTTGTAAGTGTTCTACAGACCAAGCAAAAAGAATCTATTCCTGACTTCCCAAATATATCTCTCATTTTCAACCTTAACAATCTCGCTTTTACTATTATTCTCTTATCCAGGAACATTTCCTCACCACCCCACCCAATCTACCATTTAATTGTCAAAATGCTAGTACTGCCTCCTTCGTGAAGTTTCCTATAATTTCTTTCTGCATTAACTCTCCGAATCTATTTTGTGGCATTCATTACATTATACCTGGTAGATGTACCACTAGTTAATGGACTGACCTTATCTTCTCCTACTCTTTGAAGAAAAAAACCTTAATAGGCCAAGCACAATGCCCTCAACAAAGTAGGCATTCAATAAATAGTTGCTAAAATGAAGTATGACTTTCTAAATCAGTTGTCTAAAGTCATCAATGCCTACATTTCCTTTTTATTCTTGTGGACAATGCAGAGTTGACGGGTTCTCACTTATAAGTGCTAAATCATATGTAATGCCAATAACCTGTAACTAATACATAGTTCTATAAATATTGGACTTTCTTAGAACATTGAATATGCACATCATCACAGCCCATGAAATATTTTGGTTTTGTCCTTAGGTTCTGGGTCCAGTCCAGGTTTTGAATTTGCTTAGTAGAGTAGATGCTTAAGATTCCTTATACATCTATACACACTGATTTACCTGTCTACCAGGTGTTCTACATTGCCCTCCAACTGCTCATTTTAAGCTATTTAATTCTGCAATGCATGTTTCATTGCTGATATCCTTAGAAAATTTTTCTGCCTGGTAAAATAAAACCTGTTCTTTGTCAGTTTAATAGATGCCACTAAACTACTACGTAGAAACACTGGGAAATATGAATGGCATAGGTGGCCAAGACTTTGCTTCTAGATTTTTACTTTATTGCCTTTTGACTTTTACAAGACTTACTTAAGGACAAAGATTGAATATTGCTTAGTCCTCTGAGGGCCATGTATTCATGACAGGCATTTCCTTTGCCCATGCCCTAATTCATTTCTTACCACCTCTGAGAGAGTTTATTTTTTCCAAGCCCTGTAAGGTCTATGAAACTGAAAACAACCTCTGAATCACCATGTTACTGTACACAGTGAGGGTAGCCTTAGCAGTTCAGGGTGCTGCTGCCATGTTTGAACTCGGGATATGTGCAAAAGCCTCAACAACAGAACACAGACAAATCTTTAGCAAACAAGGTGATTTAGAAACCAACCACCTTCCAAGCTACAGAGAAATTGTCTCTTTTATAGCTAGGGGGAAAAAAATCTAGGCAAAGCATAATTTTCAAAAGCAGCAGTTGTGATAATCATCTGGACCAGGATGACTTTGTGCCTTAGTCTATAATTACTGTCAATTAATAATCAGAGAGATAGATGATAAATAGATGGAAGGACAGATGGAAAGAAAAGAAAAGAAAAGAAAAGAAAAGAAAAGAAAAGAAAAGAAAAAAGAAAGAAAGAGGAAAAAGGAAGAAAGGAAGGAAGAAAGAAAGGTAAATAGATAAAAAGATGATTAAAAGTCAACAAAGTCCTAAGAATCCAAGTCCTCCTGAGAATATTAAAATTTGGAAGAGAAAAAGCCAAATATTATTGATGTTATCTTTTGTGAATTTATAAATAGACATGTAAAATTATATTAATTTTAGGTATACGTTTCAATATTTGTATATATTATGAAATGATCATATGATAAATCTAGTTAAGACTCAAATTTTTAATGTTTTTTTGAAAGAGGTATTCTAGTCAGAATCATAAGCCATTTACTTCTATCTCCCTTCCACTAGATTGACATGGGGTAAATGCATTTTTCTTATTTATGCTTGACCAAATGTGAATGTATTCCACTAAATACGAGACCCTAAAGACCACAGATTACCTCTTATTCATCTTTATTTGTCTTCACATCACATGGTCCAGGGCTTTGCATGTTTTTAAGTGTCAACAATTGTTATTGACTTTGAATTTGGTCAGTCTTGTGGTATAGACAGGTGTAGTCTAAACTAGCTATACCAAACCCCTGTAAGTACAAATTCTCTCTATATGTTAATAAGTATTGAGACTTCAGTTTTCAGATGAAATTCTCCACTAACATTTATCATACTGATATAAAAATATATTTGTCTTTCTTTAAATTTGAAAAAAAAACAATTATTATTTAGAAAGAACAATGGAAGGAAATAAAGTGACTAATATAATAGTAAGAAACAATATATTTAACTGCTAAAATGACAAAAAAATGTAATCCAGTTGAATTTAGTTAATTACATATATTTTATCCAAGGATTCAGACCATTCAAATGTCTGTTTTGGTACATTGTTTTGAAATACGAATAACACAGGAATGAAATCCCATAGACTACAAGGTCATAAAACTGTGACGTTCATTCCCAGGTGGGCACCTCTAACAGGATATCTCACAGAGTATTTAGGTAACATTCAATGACTGCTGCAGGGCAAGTCCAGGCAACACAAGTGAAGCACATATATGTTAATCCTACATTAAATATTAACTTTTATAATAAAGATTCTATAAACAGACTCATGCAACAATTTTTACATCTTCCAAGAACTTCCACACACTGTTTTGGTAATCATAGTCTTGAGGTGAAACAGGGAGAACACTGGTCTTCTCAGTTTATAGATAAGAAGATGGAAATACAAGGCTTTAAATAGCTTGCCCCAGTACATCTTCCTTCAGTTAGGGGCAGAGAGAGGATGGTGCTCATCAAAATCAAAGGTAGACTTATGCCTGCCTCCTCTATCTGTATCCCTGGAACATATGTAGCAGAGTGCTGGCACATCATAAACATTCAATCATTTCAGCCGTTCATTTATTTGAAAGTGATTTACTGAGTATCCATAATCAAAGAAAGAATAAAAGTCATCTGACCTAAGGCCAGAATTGTATCTTAAATGTACAGTAGCAAATTCAGAATCAAAGTGGATAATGCCATAGTGCAGCACCTAGATTCTCTCTTCAGGACTGAGGCATTCTTTCTCTTGACTTACAGATTACAGTTGGGTCCCCCTACAGAAATCTCTCTTGTCCAAATGAAATTGTTTTGCCTGAGGTTATGTTTCCTCCTGGGAACAGCCTGTATCCAATGACTAGTCAAACACAAGGTTACAAACTTTGGGCCCTTTGCCTCAATTTGGGAAATCTTTGAAGGCTTATTCAAGCTTTAACACTCCCAGTGAGATCATCTGAGGCTATTATTACAACCACACTGCTGCTCAGCACCTTAGCTGCCCAGGTCTGCTGCCCTCACTCCCTCACAAGTGTTGTTCCTAAGGCTCCTCAACACATCTGCATCCAAATCTCCAAGCCTCTGTTTCCCCAGGATCCTGATCTCTGATGGTTGGTATCAGAGTTCTACAGGACAGAATCTAAAATGAGATGTTCATTTCTGGATACTTCCAGAGTCCCATTTAAACTTTAAGCTTCAAGTGCCTCCTGGTTACTTTGGGCTCCTCTGATCAAGAGATACTTCCAGAGTCCCATTTAAACTTTAAACTTCAAGTGCCTCTTGGTTACTTTGGGCTCCTCTGATCAAGAGATCAACAGGCAAAGAAAGGAGTCACTCTCCTAAGAGTAACAATTGGCCCTGATAATTCAGGAAGAAGTAGGTCTATTTTTACATAGAAAGGACAAAGAAGAATATGTTTGGGACACAGGTGATCCACTGGGACATCTCCTGATAATCTAGTGGCCAATTTTAATAGTAAATGGACAAGTACTACAGCCTTGGACTGAGAAAAGCACGGTGACCATAGAGTGATAGACGAGAGTCTGGTCATTCTTCCAGGTAAGCCATCTGGATCAGACAAGTTGTCAGCGAAGGGTAAGGGAAAATCTCGAATGCACAGCTAAGAAGGGAAATGATGACTATTAGGTACAGCTTTGAAACCAGCTGTTCTAACTGGCACTAGAGTTTCTCCAAACTTTCTCCTGAAAGTTTCCCCAGGAAAAGAAATCAACCAGAATGGAGTAGCTCTTCCCAGATGGGGTGAATTTACTATACGAAGCAAACAGATTTGAGTATCAGAGGGATAGACTGTGTTTGATTCTGTGGTATGCCCCCCAGATCTCTCTGAGGTTCACGTCATTTATTTTCTCAAGAATTGCCCTTGGCCAAAGGGAGCTGTTTGACCAAGTCCTCCCCAGGGACAGATCACTTCCAGTTGACTGACCACTGCAAGGATACAAAGATTCAACCCCTTTACCCCATTTGGAACACCATTTCAGAACTCCTCATAGGCTGGCGGAAGCTACTGTTGCAACTCTATCACAGTTTGAGTCCTCCTTCTGTCCAGTCCCAATTCCCTTTGCTACTCAATAAACTGCTTACAACCAAATAGCCAAATTAGTCCATCTCCCAGGGTACTTCACCTTTGACAACTAAGAATCCAACTGGATTATCATCTTATCCTTTATATTACGCATGCTTTAATGATCCACAATTTATTGACCTTTTTTTTTTTTTTTCTTTCCTCTGGGTTAAAATTTATCATTCAGGGGACAGAAGCAAAAGCAAGAAAGCAAAATTACTTCTTTTTTTTTCCTCTAATGATTCTGGCTCGTAGGTTATGATCACCTCACTTCTCAGAAAACTGACTATAGCACTATCGAGCTTTAATTTCATCTTATGCAGTGGATTTTTTTTTTACAACAAATATTTCATAAGGCTTGTCTGCCTGCTGACTCAGAACCCATGTGGTAGCAGGTCTGACAAAATAGATTGTCATGATCTATTAAATCAATAATCCATGCACTAAAGAAAATTTACACTATGAGTTCCACTCCACTCTCCAATATGCATCAGTACAAAGCTTGGGGAAAAAAGACCAGCTGCTGCAACTTGTGCCTAAAGAGGTAATTTCTAGTTGTTGTTTTTTTTCTTATGTGATACTGAAATCACTAAGTGGAATTTAGTCCTAAGGCATTCTAATTAGTCATACCAAAATTTAACATCACAGAATCAGAGAGACAGCAAGTTGAACAGGACTTCAAGAGATCATTTCTTGCAGCCTGACTCAAAGCAAGGTTTGACTGGATTACTTCAAATATATTATTCTGTAATGTGTTCTTACAGCTTTCAAACAACATACCCATTCCAGGACTCCGAAATCTTCATGGATAGTAAATACTTCTGCATGTAATAATTTTTTTTCATTTTCCTATATTGAATAGGTAATGTATTTGGCCAACATCTTCCTCATCATTTTTCCCATACTTGGAGAATAGAAAAGACTACTTCAACTTTTCTTTAATAAGTTTCTTTTAACCTGTCATTAGATCTTGTTTTCCAAGATTTCATCTGAACTCTAAATCTTTCTGTTAAATATAGAAAAGTTAGAGTGAAAACTGACTTACCAAATAAAAATTAGTAAAGAGTCTTCACCAATGACATTTAATCTTATGACCACTAAAGAAAGGTGGTTAATTTGTGGCTGACACAATTGACTGAGTTACTAAGTCCCCATTCCCCACTATGGGCTAATAAACAAGTGAACAAAAGAACAACATACTATAGACAATGGACCAAAAATGTAGAAAAAGAGCTTGGGTCCCCAAAGGCATCTTTGAGTAACTGAAAAACAGCAGTAATAGCCTGTTTCCTGACTTCTTGTTATGAGAAAATAGTAGAACTTTGTTTCAGTAGCTATTAATTAGATGTCCTGCTACTTGCAGCCCATCACAATCCTCACTGATACCGTAATTATGAGGATATTTATTTTGTCACTTCTAAAAGTGATGTACATCCCAGCACCTGCCCTCCCTTCTTAGTGCAAATGTTTAGTCAGTGTCTGCTAGTATCCATTTGTATCATTTTCACCAATGTAAAATATTTCTCAAATTCTGTAAGTTGTTTTCCATTACTAACTGCCTAACTGAACCATTCTTCTCGGTTGAGGAGAGTCCAGAAAATGAAGACACCAATGATGGCGAGAGAGAAGGCATAGGGTAAATTACTGAGTCTTTGGTTTTAATTTTACCACATGCTAGTCATGGGGATTTTGAATGAAATTATGTCATGGTGATTGGGTGAAGGGGTGGAGAGGGATATGGGCAAGTAGAAGAATCCTTAGTCATCTCAGGATCCAGTTGCATCTGAATTGTTCCCCCCACCCCCCGTGCGTATCTTATTTCCATTCCTTGCCACATGGAAAGTAATAAGGCACATATACTGAAACCTCACTCAACATTATTTCCTTAAAGAAGAATTTCTGGCAAAGTCAGTTTCTTTCCCAACCAAGATTTAATTTTCAGTACCAGATTTCTTTGTAACAAAATTAGCAATCCATTGAGTGGTCCTACAGCTTCAATTCTAGCATCATAATGAATTTCCAGGTTTTAGTTTTATGGCCATAGAAGGCAGACATTTGCACAAACCTTATATGTAGTAAACGGACAAGTACTACAATGCTGTCAGTAAGCTCAAAGTATTACCCTTCTTAATGTCACCAATACCATAACCACAACCACCACCATTTAATATGGTATCTTCCTTTGGAGGATGTTATTTATTTCCTGACTTTCTAGAAACAAACTTACTTTATAGATGTGAAAATACATAGCTAATGGAAAAGCATGGTTTTCTATGTTATTTTTTCACATATTTGCATAATTTTCTTTAAAAAATTGCACAAAGAGATGGAGAGGGTATGTGCTATTGTAAGTGCTGTGAAGTGTGTAAGCCTAACGATTCACAGACATGTACCCTGGGGCAAATAATACATTATATGTTAATAAAAATTTTTTTTAAAATAAAAATAAAAAATTACACAAAGAGAAAGATATTGCAAAAGAGTGAGCGAGATCAAGAAAGAGAGAACAGGGAAAAATTATGCACCATGTAAATTCTTGATTATTTTAGCTCTTATTGAAATTTTTAATATTCCTCAGTTTACGAAGGTATTGACTATGTCTCCAGAGTTATAAATAAGGTTTTTAGGTATTCAAAGTTGAAGGAACTACAGCTCAGTAGGAATTATTAATCTGCAATATGTTTTTGCCATCCTAGATGAGGAAAAATTTGTACTTCTTTGGGAATAAGACAGCTCTGGCCTCATTATAAAGTGTGCTGAACACAATTCAATTATCTAAAATGTCCTATTCCTCAAAACACTGTTTTTAAACAAGAGATTACTACAAAACCACATTAAAAGCCATCTTAGAAATGCAGATAAGATTTTGAAGTTTATCCACCAAGCCCATCATAACTGAATAGGAACATGTAAGATCACTCATCAGTAGAGTGTCATCATTCATTCACCTGCTTTCTTTGGCTCTTAAATGGTCAGTACAAGTCTCTACTTTCAAAAGGAATTCATTTTCTTTATTGAAAACTGTAAAAGGACCCACTTTCCCTAAGAATCTTTTGTAAAAATTGTAATTAGTGAACAAAAGATGCTAAACTCTATCAAGATTTGTTGGCAATTTGCTACAATCAGACCAACTTAAGCACAAGTTTGTACCTTGCCCAATTCTATCTCAAGACTACATAATGAAAAACCTTTTGACAAGTTGATTAATAATACTGAGCTGTTAAAGTTCAGCTGAGTGAGCAATTAAACATTCCAAACAGCAATGAACCTTCAGAAGGTAATTTATGATAATTTTATGCACAAGAGCTCAGTGGCTTTTTAATTTGATAGAATGTTAGTAGCACGAATTTCTAACAAGGGAGTGTCAGGGTTCCATACATCACTGAGATTACTTAAACATTTCAAACGTGGCTGATGAATGAAGTTTCTTGAGATGTGGGGAGATACAGAAGGTGTTGGAAGGTTGAGATTATTCATCATATCAATTATTGAGAGTGGATGCACTGACATCACACTCCCTGATCATATTTTATGTCCACAGTAAAGATAAGTCAAGCTTGAAATAACAGACTTTCCCAACTACCATCTTTGTAGGTAATTCAACTCCCTTAACTTCCTTCCCCTTCATCTTTACACCTTCTTTCAAACTCATTGCCCCTCTTCTATTTTAAATATCCAGACCTCTTTCTTGAAAAACCATAGTGAAATAACTAAGAATAAAGATAACAATAGAAAAGCAAAAGTGGAAAAGAGAATGAGTACAAAGCTAGAATCATAGATTCACAGAGTGAAAAAGTACTGATGGATTAATCTAATTTAGTCCACTCTTTTCACTAACACGCACACACCCCAAATATGGTACTGCACCCCTGCAATGACCATTCAGCCTCTTCATTAGTATGCCCATCCTTGAATTAACATACCACATCTCTGGCAGCCCCTTTTCTTTGCAGATTAAAAAATAAGATGGTCTGTTTTAAGCAGAAATGAATTCCTCTTGCTTCAATTTCTACCCTAGAATTCTTAAATTTTAAAACCAGAAGATACCCTGGAGATCACTCAGGCTAGAGTTCTCACTTTTATTTATGTCACGACCATTACGTAGCCTGTTGACATGATTATTTGACCCATACATTTTTTTTTCTTTTATTCTAAATTTAAATGAATTTGAAAATTTCATTCACCTTGGAAAACCAAGCATTTTACATAAAACCTGGATTATCAACTTGAAAAACTGAAAAATTAGAAGTTCTAGAAACACATGTTCCTCCATTCCCAAATAGCAATATTTGGCTGGAGCTTAGTTGCAGCTGCCCATTTAAAGGAAACATGTTCTCTCTAGTTCATCACACGCCCTAGCACCCCCTGTAGTCTTACACTTTGGCAGATTTAGTCACGTACAATACCAGCCTGGACTATGTAGAAATTTAAGTTTGTGATCTCTGATTTAGATTAACCATTTTGTTTTATAATCAAGGAAATGAAGTCAATAGTAATAACATAACAACCAAGGTCACCAGCTAGTTAATGACAGAACTAAGATCTTTAACTCCTGATCCAGTGCTTATTTCATTAGATGGTAGTTTTAGCTTATCATCTTTCTCATCACTTATGTGTGTTTTCTTTTAGTGTAAAAAAGAGAAAAAAATACATTAATCTGATTGTAACACAAGTGATGCCTCTATATTAATTTCCACTTAACTGAAATCATAAGATGAACCTAGCTAAATTTAACCCAAAAGCAAGTATTTTTTGACATGGGGGTGTTTTATTGTTTATTCAATTCTCTCCATCTTTGATACAGTTTCCTGCCCTAAAATCAAAGTAGCACATTAATTAGAAATTACATCACTAGAGTAATAACAACCATGGACTATCTTTATACCTATTTCTGTTTCCTTCTAGATATGTTAGATAGCTACACAGCACATACCAAATGCTGACACAAAGTCACTTATGTTTCTCTGCTACAAACAGAGAGATTGAGTACAAGATCACGGCGACTATTTCCTAATGCTTTTATTTCATCAAATGGGTTGGAAAACAAAACCAAACAAATAAACACAAGCTCATCTAACTATCATCTCTGCAGATGTCGTTTCTTGGTAATGTGCTATTATAATTCATGTCAGGTAAACAGTCTTGCAGATGAAGTCAGAATTATTCAGGCAAGTTTCTTCATACCCTGTAAAGCTGTTTCCTTCACATGGGAAACTTCCACAAAGACTACTTGTTTACAGAGACCATGTGCCTCATGATCCTCTTTTGTGTTTCTCCCTCCCTCATACTGAGCATATGTTTTTAATGTTAACACTCCCTCATCTATAGAGACCATCTGCTTATTAAAAAGAGTGTTCTCCTCCCTTCTTAGCCAGCTTTTTTGCATGGTGAATCCTCTCTGCCAGTTCCACAGATTCGGGGGAATGAGAAAACGCTGTGGTCTCCAGTTCCAAATGAGAGAGACTGGGGATTTAGGTGGCCTTTGTAGAAGGAGTGGAACGTGCTTTTATGAATTTAAGAAAGAGAAGTATCACACACCTGAAGCTGTGCTTTTTTCTGCTTATATAGCCTATGGATAAAGCTGGAGGGTCCTATTTCCCCTGTATCA
Organism: Procyon lotor; assembly: GCA_028646535.1. Taxonomy (NCBI): domain Eukaryota; kingdom Metazoa; phylum Chordata; class Mammalia; order Carnivora; family Procyonidae; genus Procyon; species Procyon lotor. The sequence continues at coordinate 54,279,695 of CM053609.1, forward strand.
CTACCACCTAACCCTATGGTCCTTTATTTTCTATCTTTGCACCTGTGTTCAATCTCAGGCATACTCCGATAATAAGATGGTTTCCTTGAAATTAATACATTTAACCTTGAAAGTTAAGTAAGAATTGGTCAGGCAGGTGACAGTTACAGGCAGGAAAAAAATCCACATGCAGAGACATAGTGTAAGAGCATGTGATATATAGTAGGACAAATTGCTTGTTTTTTTTTTTTTTTTTTAAGATTTCATTTATTTATCTGAGTGAGAAGAGCACATAAGAGAGAGCATGGGCATGGCAGGGGTGGGGGGAGGACCGAGGGAGAAACAGACTCCCCACTAAACAGGGAGCCTGATGCAGGGCTCAATCCCAGAACCCTGGGATCATGACCTGAGCTGAAGGCAGACACTTAACCTACTGAACTACCAAGGTGCGCCGATTGCTCAGTATTTTTAAAAACATAGGGTATATCTAAAGGAAAAGCAAGAAACAATAAAAGAAAACTAGAGGAAGACAAAAGTACTGAGCACGAAAAAGCTCACAGTTATTTAAGGTTGATTTGGCTTTAAGTCCTGAAATTGAATTTTGATGCCCTGGTTCTGAGGGAGTAGATCTCAGTTTAAAAAATTAGAAAGGGCTGGATGCCTGGGTGGCTCAGTCAGTTAGGCATCTGACTCTTGATTTCAGCTCAGGTCATGAACTCAGGGTTGTGAGATTGAACCCTGTGTCATGCTCCAGCCTGGGCATGGAGCATGCTTAAAATTCTATCTCCTTCAGAGAAACCATAAAAGACTCTTAATCTCAGGGGAAACTGAGGGTTGCTGGAGGGGAGGGGGATGGGAAGGATAGGGTGGATGGGTGAGGGACCCTGGGGAGGGTATGTGCTCTGCTGAGTGCTGTGAATTGTGTAAGACTGATAATTCACAGACCTGTACCCCTGAAAGAAATAATACATTCTATGTTAATTTTAAATTTTTAATTAGATTTTTAAAAAAGATTCTATCTCCTTCTCCCTCTGCCTCTCTCTCTCTCTCTCTCTCAATCCCACTCTAAAATAAAAATAATAATAAATCATAAAAATAAGCATGAACTTTTTCTTTGGGCTTATATATCCAAGAGCACAGGAGTCCTGGGAACCTTGGAAGAGGGTAGGTTTGAGAAAGACAGCTTCATAGTGTGATGTGGTAAACCTTTCCCCCAGTGAAACAATTCCCAATTACATTGGAAAGAATCTTCAGAACTCAATTGGTAATTAGTAATGGGGAAAGGGCAGTGGTGAACAGCATGGAAGGACAAGGACGGGAAACACCTCCTCTAGACTGAACTACCAGCCTCCCAGTCTAGAAGGAGAGACGTGGCCAGAAAATGGCAGGGGAAGCAAGTTTCTGGCATGCAAGAGCTCTCTTCTCTACCTCCAAGAGATAATAAAGATAGGAGAGGAACTGGAGAAGTATCGGTAGTTAACGTGCCCAAATGCTTTACTGCCTAAACTGATATGTTTTTGAGTAAAAAAGGATGTAATTAATAATTTGGGGACAACAGCTATAAATTAAATGACTGTCCTCAGCACAGCAGGACAAATTATCATGCTATTTAAAAGACACTGAGATTTAAAAAGCTGTCTTCCAAATGATTCTTCTTCACTGGGTTCTCTGCTTTCCCTCTCTTATTCCCCATGCTTCCCTGACTTAATGGTCAGTATTACCATCCAACAAGTGACTAAAACTAGAAATCTGATTCTTACATTTCTCTCCCCTCTAATGCTACTACCTTGCTTAACACCCTTCAAGGTTTCAAAGCGTGCCCACTCTTAAAAGAAAAGTCACACTCCTTATCACAGACTTGCATGATCTTGCACGTCACCTTCCTCTTGAATTTCATCTGATGTCATTTTCTGTCTTTTCTCTTTATCCATCTGGTCTTTTTGTTTCTACAACCAGTTAAGCATTTATCTGCCTTGTGGCCTTTACACCACTGTTCCCCGTGCCCATTACGTACTTCTCCTAGTTCTTCATATGCTCAGCCTTTCATCCTGTATCTTGGCCCGAACATCTTCTAGAACATCCTTGACCCTCATTTAAAGAGGGTCTCTTTCCTTCTACATACACAAATAGCAGAGCAGCCTGTTTTATTTTATTCATAGCATTTATCAGTCTTAAATTATCTTGTCAAGTTAGCTCTTTTGTATAAAAACAGACAGATAGACCAATAAAACGGAATCAAGAGCCCATAAATAAACCCACATATACAGAATCAACTAATATTTGACAAGAAAACCAAGAATGTTCAATGGAGAAAAAACATGTCTTCAAAAATGGTACTGGGAAAACTGGATAACCACATGCAAAAGAATGAAATTGGACCTCTACCTTGCATCACTTACAAAAATTAACTCAAAATGGATTAAAGATTTAAATATAAAATCTGAAAACAAAACTCCTAGAGGGAAACATAGGAAAAAGCGTCTTTTACATTGGTCTTGGTGACAATTTTTTGGATTTGACAACAAAACACAAGCAATAAAAACAAAAATTAACAAGAGGGACTACATCAAATTAAAATGTTTCCACACACCAAAACAAAAACAAAACAAACAAAAACAAAATCCCCACAACCAACAAAATAAAAAGATAACCTATGGAATAGGAGAAAATATTTGCAAACCATATCTCTGATAAGGGGTTAATATCCAAAATATACAAAGAAATCATACAACTCATTAGCAAAAAAAATATACATATATATCTGACTGAAAAATGGGCAAAGGACCTGAATAGACATTTTTCCAAAGAAGACATACAGATGACCAACAGGTCTATGAAAAGGTGCTCAACTCCACTTATCATCAATGAAATGCAAATCAAACCACAGCGAAATATCACCTTACACCTATTAAAATGGCTTTTACTAAAAAAATTACAAGACAACAAGTGCTCTTGAGGATGTGGAGAGAAGAGAATCCTTGTGTACAATTGGTAGGAATGTAAACTGGAAAAACCACTGTGGGAAACAATATAGAGATTCTCCAAAAAAAAAATCATAAATAGAACTACCACATGATCCAACAGTCCCACAACCAGGTATATATCTAAAGGAAATGAAATCACTATCTCAAAGAGATATCTGCATTCCCATGTTCACAATAGCCACAATAATCTAAGTATCTGTCAATGAATAAATAAAGATGTATATATATGCAATGGAACATTTTTCAGCCATAAAACAGAAGCAAGCCCTGACATTTGCAACAACATGGATGGACCTTGAGGGCAGGCATTACATAAGTTAAATAAGTCAAACAGAAAGACAAATACTGCATGATACACTTATATGTGGAATCTAAAACAAACAAATGCACAGAAACAAAAAGGATATTTGTGGTTTCCAGGGACTGGGAGGATGGGAGAAATGGGAGATGGTGGTCAAAGTTATAAGAGGAATAAGTTCTAGGGATGTAATTAATGTGTAGCATGATGACTATAGTTAACAATACTGTATTATATACTTGGAAGTTACTAACACAGTAAATCTTAAATGTTCTCACCACACATATACACACACACCTTGAATGGTAACTATGTGAGGTAATGGATGTGTTAACAAACCTTAATGTGGTCATCATTTCACAATATAAATGTATATCAACACTGTACACCTTAAACTTATACAACATTATATGTCAATTATATCTAAATAAAGCTGGGGAAAAAACTGTCATAAAAATTTTTTTTTAAGTTAGCTCACTTGTACATTGTCTGTCTCTCCCACTGATAAGCAGGAAACGATACTCTTTTGTCCATGTTAAATTGTCAATGATCTAGTCCAGTTCCCAGCTCTTGGAAGATACATATTAAACTCTTTATTTGAATGAATGTGAAATCACTGAATAAGGTCTAAGCTACTTTTCCCCCATTAGAACCTATCACTATTAATCAAGACAAAAAGGAGGTAAGGAAAGATAATGAGCCCCAGCCCTGCACACCAAAAAATAAAACAAGATCAAACAAACCTCACAGGACAAAGTTTTTAGCCTTTCCCTTGAGTATGCTTCAGGACTTTTAACCCCCTGCTGAAGAAATCACTTCCTAGAGGATTATGGGGACCTATATGGGGTCCATTCAAAGGCTCCCCCTTTCCACTCCCAGAACTTCTCTCCTGCTGTCTCTAGTGTTTCAGAGATATCAGCTTGATATACTTTGAACATGGCTAAGAACCAAAATTGGGCCTGCTGGTGGATTTCTCATAGCTCCGGGCTAAACATCTTTAGTTATCTGACAATCAATATGCACGAATGTAATTATTTGTTTTCTAGGACTTAGAGGAACAAGACCATTCTAAATTCTTGTGTTATTAATAGATGGTAATGAAAGTGAAATATTAATGACTTAGTCAAGTGTATTAAGAATTTGAAGTGCTGTGCAAACTGAAAACTTGCATCTTAGAGGGGGAAAAAAAGCTCAAATGCACCAGATGGCTTAGTGACAGCCATTTCATTTAGTGCAGCTCAGCAGATATGTTTGCTAGCCTTCAGGAAAGACCATCAGCTATGCAAAGAAGGGTGCCGTACCTGATTGTCTGGGAAGGCCATGCCCAAAGACATCAAAACGATGTGAACTGTGCTTCTTTGTGTCTCCAAAGTGCAGCTCTGAATGAGATATTAGGGTATCTCTGGCCATCAGTCAACTGCATTGGCAAAGTCTGCTGGTTTGTCCTCCTCCCCCACACTGAGTTGTCATATCTAAGGCTGGCCTTACAGTAATGATCTTCATATCTTAAAGCGTGATGGAGTGGAAACAGCCCCAGACTAGGAGTCAGCAGAACTGAGCTTAGGCCTGCCTAACCATGGAGCAGCTGAGTGGCCCTGAGCAAGCAGTATCATGCTTTTGGGTTGAAGTTTCCTCATCTCTGATCTGCAAATGATAAAGCCTTCATCTCTACCTCTCTGGGATTACTGAAAATATTTAAAGAGATAGCACTTTATGATAAATAAACAGACTGTGCAAAAAGCAGAGGATGAAGTTGTTTTGAATCCGGATTTACTTCCTTGACTGTTACATTTTTGTATCTGAATTATTCATACTTATGTAAGAAGCATATCATTCAATAATAGTTTCTTCTTACAGAAAATATTTACTCAAGGATTGTCCTTCTTTTATTTACTTTGGGGGGGATGATCTATATGCTAGATATATATATGCCTGTATTATATTTCCGTGTACTATCAACTGATTCTGTCTGATAATTTCAAGATTAAGAGCACTGAGGTAAAATGACAGAGGATATCTATTTATAGGTAGATAGATCCATAGATAGATATCTTCTGTCATTTTACCTCCTAAAAAGAAAACCACATAATTAATACATTCATATTTTCCCCAGTCTGATGCCATAGCTAAATATCCACAAGCCACAATTCTCACCCTATATCAAGAATGCAGAATGCGGGGGGCGCCTGGGTGGCTCAGTTGTTATGTGTCTGCCTTCGGCTCAGGCCATGATCCCAGGGTCTTGGGATCGAGCTCTGCATTGGGCTCCCTGCTTAGCGGGAAGCCTGCTTCTCCCTCTCCCACTCCCCCTGCTTGTATTCCTTCTCTCAATGTCTCTGTCTGTCAAATAAATAAATAAAATCTTTAAAAAAAAAAAAAAAAAAGAATGCAGAATGCTAGTTTGCCATTGAACAAATGGAAAGAATTGGTCCAGGACACATGACAGAGAAAGGAAGGCAATAATAATTAGAGGAATAATTCCTATTTTTTCAAAAGGTAGAATGCTTCTCTTCCTTATACTTTGTTTATTATGATTCTACCAACTCAGTGGAGAAGATACCCTTTGAGTCAGCAAGTATTGGCCTAACAGGAGACTTCCAAAAAACTGTAACTGAGAAGCTAAAACTCCTGTCATCCTCCAATAGAGAAACCTAGGAGCTTAAAGAGTAAAGATCAATGTGTGTTAAGGACTGATAGCATTTTCTCATTAGCCCACACCTATCTCCTGTTCCCAATAAATCACAGCCAACAGTTACCACTGGGTACTACCAAGGGAGTTAAAAATGCAGAAATTCTGATAGTTCAATAGCAATTTTCATTTGCTAATCTTTAATTTCCTTCTCTTTGCTAAATTCTGCTTCTCACTCTGGAAATGTGTATTAGATACTTCTGAATTTTCATCACCACGTATTTCCTCTGGTTCTGTCCTATCTTGAGTTTGTTTACTTATCCATCCAACAAGTATTTACTTAGAGCCTGCTATATACCTAGCATTGGTCTGGACACTAAAAGGGATATAAATGAACACAACATCTTTACTCTGAAGGATCCTATAACTGAGTCAGAGTTAACATCATTCAAATATCTTTAATGATGTGATCATCAACATGCACAAAATCATTACTCTGTCATAATCAGGCTCACCTAGGCTATACTTCAGTAACAAATAAAAACGTGAATCCCAGTGGCTTAACATAATAATGAAGGTGTATTTCTTATTTATGTCACAGGTTGGATGGCTATTCTATGCTAGTCTCTCCAAGTTGAAACTCGAAACAAGGCTGCTTTCAACTCAAAATTCTGCCATCTCAAAGTCTTTCATTTCCAGTCACAGTAATTTAATGTATATCTTACTCTCTCCTGCCTTCAACTAAAATAACACATTATTTCTGGGGCACCTGGGTGGCTCAGTGGGTTAAAGCCTCTGCCTTCGGCCCAAGTCATAATCTCGGGGTCCTGGGATGGAGCCCCACATCGGGGTCTCTTCTCAGCGGGGAGCCTGCTTCCCCCCTCTCTCTGCCTGCCTCTGCCTACTTGTGATCTCTCTCTCTCTCTCTCTCTGTCAAATAAATAAATAAAATCTTTAAAAAAACACCACACATACACACATTATTTCTGTTCATAGTATATTAATGAGCATTAGTCATATAAACCCACCCAAATGCACGGAAGTTGGGAAATACTAAAGAGCACACAAAATTTGAGTGAATACTACCATTCACGGACAGTCTTCTAAAAGAAATATGAACAAGTCCTAGGGTATCATGTTAGTTCATATTTGAAATATATGTAGATTATTAATGTCCACAAGTATGCTAATTCCTAGCATAGTGGTTGATACATAGTAGGCACTCAATACATTTCTTAGGAATATTTGTAGCAAGGAATAAATGATGTCAGTGGAACTAATGATTTAGACAAATATCAAAGATAAGCGTAAGTGAAAATTTACTTGAAAATACAAGAGAGGGGTGCCTGAGTGGCTCAGTGGGTTAAGTGTCTGTTTTTGGCTCGGGTCATGATCCCAGTGTCCTGGAATCGAGCCCTACATCAGGCTCTCTGCTCAGCTTCTCCTCTCCCTCTGTCTGCTACTCTGCCTACATGTGCATGGTCTCTCTATTAAATAAATGAGTAAAATCTTTAATTAAAAAAATACAAGAGAAACAAACACTATACCACATTATATTGCCGTTAACAGGCAGGTAAGTTGTAAGGATTACAGGTACTTAAGAGATGTGAGCAACCACCTTGAACTAGAATAAGCAAAAATGTTTTTTGTTTTGTTTTGTGTTTTGTTTTAAGATGGTGGGACTTGATTGTAGAAATGGTAAAGATTTAGACAGAGAAAAAGGTAATATCTGATAAAGACCTTTGTGATCAAAGACATACAGAAAGGCATATGGGAAGTGTGCTTGAGATCAGTAGGTCAGAAAACCGGGTTGGATGAGATTCGTGTAGGAAAATTACTATGAGAGAAGGTTGGAGAAGAAGATTCAGAAACTTGAGCTTAAATGATACACATGATAAACATTTTGAACAAAAAAGTAGCAATATAGAGGTCACAGAAGGTAATTTTGGTTTCTGCTGTTATTCTCAGGCCCATTCTAGATAAGATTCTTAGGCCTACACCCTGCCTCAAAATAAAACAGGAAGCTAAGTACAAAGAAAATGTAAAGTCTTGCACTAAACCAATGGAAAACAATTGCCCAACATTATGGCAAGGTCTAACTCTATGATCTAAGAGGTATAGACTATGAAACTGGTGTAGCAAACTTTGGCTAATATTGAGAGCTCTGAGCATTTATGAAGGACACATAATTCAAAGATATGAATTGAAGTTAGAACTGAGCTAGGTGCATTAGTCAAACAGGATACATTGTTTAATTACTTAGAAAAATGATTTACATATATTTATCATGTATTTATTATATTGAAAATATTTCTTTTGGAGGAGGAATGGGTATAGATAATTAATATAGGTATTTTTGTAGAAAGCTTGTTTTAAAAACCAAATTTGCAAAAAAAAAAAAAAAAATTGAACCATGGGAGTGGTTGTTCAATTCACAAGCAATTCTGTAATTCCTGTGTTTTTTTTCCTGATATATTTCAATACGGTTCTAAATGTAAATATTGCACTTTAATATTCTAACAGTAGTTTGCAAGCATTTGGTTACAAAATTGATCGCTGGCAACATTGTTCAGCTTCATGTTATTAACCCTAAAATAGGTAAGTACTGTCTTGGAAGTTGAGGGGTTAGCTAAGACATTTGTAATCAAGCCATATGATACTGAATCTCATGAAACTACTTATTTTACATTAGGAAAAAAGAATTATTTTCAGTAGGAAGAATGTGACAAAACATATCTCAGTAATGAACAAATAACAGGCCTGAATCCATTTAGCCAATATTCTGTTCATAATCTAAAACAGTGGTTTTCAAACTATGGGGTGCCATCCAATTCGTGAGCCATAAGATCAATTTAGTAGGTCACAGTTTACATTGTTGAGAAAAGGAAGACAGTAGGATAGGATAGCATAGCATAGCAGAGATCCAAACAACTCAAGTATTAAAGTCAGATATTTATGAAAATTTTGTTATGTATGTGTATATATTGAGATGTGATATAAAGTTATTTCTTACTGTTGGTCAGGATCAAGAAGTTTAAAAATCACTGACTTACAGGCATTATAAAAAAAATACATAATTTTAAATAGTCATGTCAAAATAAGAAAATATTAGTAATCATTGTGATTATAGCATAGAATCACATCCACAAAAATATATTTCTCAAGGATGTTAGGTAGATCCTGAGAGCATCTCAGTATCTCCTAAACATTTGTACAAATTTTTCTTAGTTGTGCTAAGTCTATCCCTTCTTGGCAGAGAAGAAACAAATCTGGGATTAAGTGGTTCTACTTTATCTGTTATCCTGATTCCATTTGTTCCTAGCAGAAGACCCTTTCTTTCTAGTTTTTCTTGTTTGAGCATAACTGAAACCAAGCTTCTTTTTGTTTTTGTTTTTTTGTCACCCACTTCCTCTTCCTCATCCGACTCCATTCCCTCTGCCTTTAGTTTCCTGATCCATTCTGATGGATTTGTGTCTACCTCTATGTCATTCCTGGGTCATGTAACCTTTCTTCCATTTTTGGCTAATGATTGTTGGAAAGATGGATTCCTTTGAGGTCTCTTATGCAGCAACAGTAAATTATTTAGCTCTCTCCCCTTTTCCTCTTTGTCATTTACAGTTTCAGACCAGCAGAGGGTTTCACTCGTTACCGTATTTTTGAGGGTCCTTTGCTGAGCAAACCTGAACTAACTTTCCCAATATTTCCACCTGCTATGGCTATATCTCTCCGACACCACTACAACAAATCTCTTACCACATCACTACAGCTTTATTCTCCACTGGCCTCTGGTCTAATTTATTTTTTAAATGTCCACTCTCTCCTAGTTCTTGGGCATGCTCTTGGCCTTTTGGCAGATCTTTCATTTTATCCTGCCTCACTTGACCTTTCCCTTGGCATCCATGCATGACTCCTCATTCTTCAGACCAATTTGAACATTACAGCCCTGGAGCTATTCCTTGCATACCAGTACCTTCAGATTCCAGTATAGATTATACAGTTTTTCTCTTGACATTATTCTCTACTGACCTCTTTGCTTCCAAAAAAAAAAAAAATGGTGACCTAGTTTCAGTAGACCTTTTGTGAAGACAGTCTTCTTCATTTTCTGAGATATTAGACGCTGTCCTTGAAGTTGTTGCACTTTTTACAAGGTAATAAGCAAGGGAGTCACTGTGTAATAAACATGGGTTCCCTCAACTGTAATAGTAAATTGTAGGATAATTTATTCTAATTTGATGAATTTTGGAATTCCTATCATTTTTTTCTTTACATGAGGCAAAAAATGCTAATGATTTTTGCAAGTCTATTCTGCCTAAAATATCGTTGCTAATGATATTTTGCAAGTCTATTTGCTGTCTATTCTGCAAAGCATTGCTTTCTTTTCCATTTCTCACTGGGACATGCCATTGAACACTGCAATGGCTCTGTCAGCAAAGGAGTCAATGACATTTCAGCACAGAATCAACACCAGTTTAGGAAAAGTAATCCAAAGCAGATTTTACCAAACTGTTGGACTCCCCCTTTCCTCCTTTCTAAATGAACCCTATATCCCTCTTGCCTGGGTGCTGTTTCCTCAAACCCAATATTCTCACACACCTAAGATCACTCTGGCAAAAGATAAATCTGAGAGCCTAATTCACAGTACTATGATACCAACTTACATACTACCTCCTCTCACTAGAACACCTACTGGAAGAGGTAATGTTCCATTCAAATATATTAATTTCATTGGGAAATTCAGGCTCTCTGAAATGTGTTTCAGGAGAGCAACTGGAAGCAGAGGTAACTGGTGAAATGTACCATGTAGGTGGCTGATTTTTGCATCTTCATATAGGTCTAAGCCAGAGCCCAATTGGAAAAATTCTTGTTTTACTTTGTCTCTAGAGAGACATTCTTTTTCTAGGGAGTTCACATCTCCTGTCAGGCAAAGGCTGCCCATTTCCCAATGCTCATTGCTTCTCTACAAATATAAAAGCAGAGCCTAGAAACACTCACCATAAACTTTGGGATCTTTGAATGCAGACAATAATCAACTACAGTGAATGGACTAACATAGTTCCTTATTACTAATTCTGCCACATTTTTAATTGTTCGATAAATTTAGGAAAACATACTAAAGTCAAAGGGATGTGAATTCCAGATAGCATATAATAAAGATTTATGGGATTTTTGAGAAACCCTTGCCCATTTCAAATATTAAGAACTGAATTTACATGTTGTTTAGCATAAGAAAGAATGATATCAGGAGAGTCTCAGGGATTAACAGTTTTAAATTCCCCCATTGTGGCCTAGGTATTACCAGTACCATACTGCCATCCTTCTTTAACAGAAAGTTATAAGTTTCCAGAATTCACAGGAGTCTGGTTGGCTTCTATCCAGGACATGAGTGTAGAGGAGAGGTAATCAATATGCCCTAGCCTGTCCCGCAAGGTTTATTTTAAAGATTACTTTGAGTTATGGTAAGGTCTTTGTGAAATAGATCATCCTTACAGAGTAAAGCAGATCCATGGAGGTGTCCTGGATAGGTCTTTAGGGAACTAGAGCAAAATGTCAAGAAGCCCTCGAAATCTCTGTTTTTATTTTACGAGGAGTAGGAGGTCGATAGTAGTGATTGGTAGAGCTCAGTTGATGAAAAGGTCCATAACATGGGAGGATGCTTCCAGCCGTGATTGGCAGAGGGACCAGGTTGCCGGTTAGAGGCAAGAATTAAAGTTGCATAAGCAACATGAGTAAAGCCCAAACACTGGGTAATCTAGAAATAGCCTTGTCAAAAAAGCCATGCTAGAGAGAATTACAGAAATCAATTTTGGTTGCAAGCAAAGCCTTGTTTAAAATTTCAGCTTGCTAGATACTAACAACTATGAGAGATTTTTCGATTCAAGAAAATTGGAGGCAAATGCTTTGGGATACTACTGCGTGATTGACATGGTTGAGTTCCAGGAGAGAATTGTAGTATCTTTATAATGAGGTTTAGGAAATCTTCACATACTGCTACACTATAGTAGTAGTTTTCATCACTCTAAATATTCCTAGAAGGTGAAATAAAAATCTTTATGAAAATTTTTATAAATTATATCACTGACATTGATGAATAGTTGCTATCAGTTTATTTCAGTATTAATTTATTTTCTCCAAATTAGTAGAGTCCTCTTTTTAAGTAAGTCAGAGTTTGTGATAGGTGAGAGTAAATTCTGTGACAACTAAAAAACTTTAAGTAACAGACAACAATTACAATAGAACTGCTTTTAGTGGTGATGAGAGAAGCAGATGCAGACTATTGGAAGTCCATGGAACCTATGACCCTGATCAGATAGAATAATCATAAAGGTAATTTGACTAAAGTTGCTCTGGGCTCTGTTGAAAGTTTTTTCTTGTTGTTGTTGTTTTTTTGTTTCTTTTTTTGAACTATAGGGAACAGACAGCATTATATTAGTTTCAGGTGTACAATATGATGACTCAGCTATTCCATAGACTACCTAGTATTCATCATGATAAATATATTTGTAATTCCCTTCCCCTATTTCACCTAACTCCCAACACAAACTCCCCTCTGGCAACCATCAGATTGTTCCCTGTATTTAAGAGTTGTTTTTGTTTGTTTGTTTGTTTGTTTGTCTCTATCTTTCTCTTAGTTTCTTTTGTTTTTAAAATTCCACACATGAGTGAAATCATAAGGTATTTGTCCTTTTCTGTCTGACTTATTTCACTTAGCATTATACCCAATAAGGGGTTAATGACCAAAACATATAAAGAACTTATATAACTCAACACCAAAAAAACAAATAATCCAATTTAAAAATGGGCAAACAACGTGAAGACATTTTTCAAAAAAAGATATACAAATAGCCAACAGACACATGAAAAGATGTTCAACATCACTAATCATCAGGGAAATGCAAATCAAAAGCACAATGAGGTATCGCCTTACGCCTATCAGAATGACTAGAATCAAAGACAAGAAATAACAAGTGTTGGTGAGGATGTGGAGAAAAAAGCACCCTTGTGCATTTGTGCTGGGAAGAATGCAAACTGGTGTAGCTACTGTAGGAAACAATTTGGAAGTTCCTCAAAAAATTAAAAATATAATTACCATATAATCCAGTTAATTTCATTACTGGATATTTACCCAAAGAAAATGAAAACATTAATTTGGAAAGATATATGCACCTCTATGTTTATTGTAGCATTATTTACAACAGCCAAGATATGGAAACAACTCAAGTGTCCATGAACGGATGGATGGATAAAGATGCGAGATACATAAAAATGAAATATCAGCTCAGCCATAAAAAAGAATGAGATCTTGCCATTTACAATGATATGGCAGACCTTGGCTCTGTTGTTCTTACTTACTACTACTTCCCTCTGCCTTCAATGATTATGCTTATCATTCAACTTATAAATCCTTCACTTGATCCTGCCATTCCTTCTAAGTATGGGGCCAATACCTAATAAAGTCTGCCCTGATTTCTTCATTTTCATCTTCATTGTAACCACTTACCTGCTTTGCAATCTGGCCTTATCCCATTAATTTCACCACAACCAAATTTCTCCAGCCTTACCAATAACTTCTTCTACTTCATACTGTTTCAAATCCTGTATGACATTTAATGTTTTGATTACCTGCCTCCCTTTTAAGAACATGTTCTCATCTAACTTTCGTAATTGCTCTTTATCTGTTTCTTGTTTAAATCTTCTAGAGGTCCCCCTCCTCCAGCCCCCAGCTATCACTCAAGTTTGTCTTTGACCCTATGCTAACTGCCTCTGCTTTCTCTCCTTCATAGAGCTCTTGAGACTTCAACCATCATCTGTATCTTCCAAATATTATATGCCAACTAACACATTTCATACATTTCTATCTAATTAATCTTCAAATACCACTTCTTTGTTTATGTTGCTCTCCATTTTAAGAGCCCACAATGATGCCTGGAGTCTTCCTTTCTATTACACTGTTCTCCTTACATTCTTTAACTATTCTTTATTATCATTCTCTGCTCCCTGAAATGTTATCCCCTATTTTTGCCATTAATACAAATTCTATTCCTCTCTGGGACCCAACCCCTACACTTGACCTCTTCTATGAAACATGTTCTGACCAAACCTAGTCCAACAATAATATTGCCTTAATTAAACTTTTTTGTGTTACACAGTCTAAAATGTACCTTTCGTTGCATTTTATTATCTATTCTATCCAGATCATCAATCTCAAAACATAACATACTGTATGATTCTACTCATATGACATTTTCAAAAAGACAAAACTATAGTCATAGAGAACAGATTAGTGGCTGCCAAGGGAGGGGGTGAATATAAAGAGCTAGCATAGAGAGCTTTTGAGGGTGATAGAACTTCTCTATCCTGATCATAGTGATTGTTACATAAATCTATTCAAGTGTTAAAATTCATTGAACTTTATACCAAACCAAAAAAAAAAAAAATCCATTTTACTGTATGATGACTTGAAAAATAAAATTTACAAAAAACTTAGGGTATGGGTAATGTTTCATCTCTTTTTCATATTAAAAACTTTGGAATAGAAAGGAGACAAGAAAAGAGTAGCCAGACAGAAAAGCTGGCCTATGGATAAAGCTTTGCAAAATCAGACTTATCTTCTGAGTTGTGCATGCCTCTATGAGGAGGGCAGCAGCACACATGTATTAGACATAAATATGAAGAGAAATCATAAAGTAAAATGGTATTTTATAGTAAGTGACACTCAGCCAATGTGACAAATAGGCCAAAAGCTAGGCCTCCCAAAATATCTTCTCTTGAACTGTAGCTGTGAGTGAATGAGACAGTAAAAAGCTACAGGTTAAGACACGGGCACAAAGTGGGGTGCCTGGGTGGCTCAGTTGGTGTAGAGTACAACTCTTGATTTTGGCCCAGGTGATGATCTCTGGGTTGTGGGACTGAGCCCCAAGTCAGGCTCTGTGCTCAGTGCAGAGTCTGCTTGAGATTCTCCTTCTTCCATATCCCCTTCCCCTACTCTCTCACACACACACTCTCTCTCTCTAAAATAAATAAAATAATATTTTTCAAATGATACAGGCACAAAGTATCAACTTTAAGGATGGTAGAATTTAGGAGACTCCCAGGTCACAATATTTTCTCTAAACTCTAGGCCATTAATAACTAATAAAGAGTCCAATTTCATCCAGATTTCATAGCTTCTCTGTGTTTTTATTTCCTATCATGATAGAAACAATGATGATATTTGTACACAGCCAAAGAACAAATACAACAATGATTCATTTCACAATTCATACAGTCGACTTCATGTGTTTTTGACAACACTATCATGTTTCTTAGTTGTTAATTTTTCTTACTATACAATTTGGGATCCAATAGGGGGCACAGGGATATATATCATCTACGACTACCTTTTGATGCTACATTCATAGCTAAGTGCTTGACTCTGGGTGAGCCTTACCAAAAATCTCATTCTTTGGAAGGTTTGTCCTAGTCTTTTATAATCTTCATCAATCAAAAGTTACCATCTCAGGGGCCGTGCCTTCTTTGCAAACACTAGAACTCCCACAATTCTTTGTTAAGCAGAACGCCTTTGACTCAAGGCATGATCAATATATCTTAAAACAAGAGTCAGTTTCCTTTGCTAGCTACAATTTCTCTTATCGCCATTCACAGCTGGAGACTTTTTTATTGAAATGTAATCAGCATCATAATAGCCTTAGTATGCTCAATGTTTCCCATGATCCCTTCAGAGGCCTTGAAGCACTCAAACTTTAGGAAGACTGGATCAAGCATAACACTGTATGTAATATCTATTGCAATGGCCCCTGGCTCTCTGTGGGATATCTCAGATATTATGGGAAGGATACTTGCCCCTCCTAAAGCATCTCATCCAAGCACGCTATTCAAGGTTCAAATGCTTCCTTTCAAGGAACAAAAACAGGCTGGAACATAATTTCTTTTATAGACCCTGGGTTCAATAGGGGAGCGCTCTAACACCTGTAGGATGCCCTGTCCCAGGATTTTGGGCTGGGACTCCCACTGTGTCAAGCATATCAGTACTACCTTTCTCCTCTTCTTCAAGTACTACTGCCACCTTCATATAAGCACTATCTTGAATCCATTTTCTTAAAGAATTCTGTGTCAGTTAAGGAAAGTTTACTTAATTACCTTCAATCACAATCTTTAGGAAGCTTAACAGACTCTTACTTCTGGCAGGCTATATAACCCCTTTAGAGAATTGTTTTGGTAACAAAAAAGTTAAACCAGAGAGCACAACTTTGAGATAATCTTAGAGCCCCACCACTCATAGTAAAACAGATTCCTAAGTTTTCAGGTAGCACCTTCCCAGCCCAGATGTTGAAAAATGAGCACAACTGTCATGGAAGTGGAAGGATATCAAATGAAAAAAAATTAGTGTAAACTTAATACTAAACATCCCATGAGCAATTTTTAACCATGAAGGGTGAGAAAATTCTGAATCATATTACATATAGCTTCAGAGTTCCCCAGCAAGAGTGAGCCCCACTTGCCCACAGTGGAAACCCACTCATCAATATAATACACTCTTTATTGGTTTCCCTTTCTTCTCTCATTTCCTCACTCACAATGCTTCCTAACATAATCTTCAAAGAATAAAAAATTAAAAACTCCTTATATTCAATCCTTGTCAGAGGATTTGTTTTGGGGGAAACCCAATATAATACTATGTCTGTGACTCAGATATAGAATCTCTGTGATTTCAATCTGCCAGGCTTTCTGCCAATCAGACTTGATTTATTTTTATTCAAAGAATATTTACTGAATGCCTAGAAGACAACAAGCAATTTAATATTATCATATATAAGACATCACACTTCTGGAATTCTTAGATTAAAAAGAGAAATAAGAGTTGCAAACTTAAAAATTGTATTAGAATGTATTATGCAGGAGTAATAAGAAAGTTACAAATGGATGGGATAGAAAGAAAGAGCTCAGAGAAGAGAATAGAAGGACTGAAGGAGGTAACATTGGAGCTGGACCCTGAAGTACAACAGGATAAGGCTGTGGAAAAGTCCTGAAAGTGCCTGCTGGGCAAAAGGAAAGATGAGTGAAGACTGAATCAGGAAAGCATAGCATATGTGTATATGAGAAACAGTGAGTAGTTCCATTTGTTCCAAGAACAATACTATGTAATAAGGATTAAGTAGGGAAAGATAAAGATGAAAAGGTAGGATATTGTCAGAACATTGATTCTTGGTTTAAGTGTTTTATTGAGAAAGCAATGGCATGCCACTGTAATTTTTTGGAAAATATAGAAATATTTTATCTTTTTTGTCTAGTTTGTTACCAATTCAGGTACATTTACCTTTACCCCCTTATACCAATGTCCCTATTACTCACTCTACCTAGACTTTGTTTTTTTCTTTCATAGTATTATTAGAAGACAGTGTTGTTTTTATTAATTTCTGTACTTATTTTTTCTCTCCCTTAGTGAAATATAAGTTCCTAAGAAGCCTATTTAATATGTCAATATATTAAATATATTTAATATATCAGTGCTTTTCATGGCATCCTGCAAATAGTAAGTACTCCATTTAAGTTTTGTTGAATAAGTGAATGAATAAATGATCACGTTCTTTTGGTGGATCTGATACTTCATCTGATATTTCTCCGACAAAAGCTCTTCGTTTTCTCCTCTCCTCACACAATCAGTGTGTTCAAACACAAATCAAACTCACAACTCCTGAAGTATCCTATGGTTCCCAGACTCACACAAACAACTGTAACTTAAATTATGGCTACCTAGGATTTGAGAGTGTGCCAGGAGGCCCATTTGGCAGGCTCTAATACTCTATTTAATCAAACCTGAACCAAGAATTTGGTTGTTTATTCTACTGGTACATGTGAAGCCCCGGACTTTAGCGGAAGGCATGGCCATTTGCAATGCATTGTGGGTCCTTCCACAAGGCAAGGTGTGCCGCCCACACCACAGGTTAGTCCAAGTGAGAACAAGAAAGCAGAATGGCATCTCTTTGTTCTGTCTAGCACGAGTTTTGATTGTTCCAGCCAGGCTACTATCTCTGTAAGTTTCCACACCTCTTGGTTAGAACACAAATCCTTACGTTTTGATGTTAGGAATTAAAAGAGTAGCCATTAGACTAAGGTGCCTATAATACCATTACAGCCCATGCAGGCAAAAAATCTGAACGTGTAAAAGTCTCAAGGATATAGAACCAAAAACTAAGGGCAACCAATCACAGCCAACTAAGCTTTTCGGCTATACTCAATCAAATAATTTCCTTTTTTTGCCTCCACAACTTTTCTATATAAGCCTTTTCCCTAGCTCCTACTGACTGAGTGTTCCTAGCCACTTCTGGTTTGGCACTGCTTCATGCAAATCAATGTTTCCTAAGTCGACCCTTATAGTTTATATGCCTCAGTTATTCTTTCAATAGCATTGAGTGTGCTATGTGTACCCCCATCTCCCAACTCCAAAATAAAGAAAGGATTTGTGCCAACCCAGAGAACCAACTTCTCAGGATTTACCACAAAAGGAAGAAACTCTTGAGCAGACAGATGGTATCTGTGATGACCTGACCTGGGCATCAGTCTTTCCTGCAGTCCTGCGGAAATGGCCTCAATACATTATTGCAACACTATTGGGTAAGAGAATGTGTAGAAACTGATGACCCCACCAGCTATTGCTACAGGCAAAAAAAATAATCAGAGCAGATAGAGGAAGGAAATTCTTCTCTCTACCCAGAAACCCAAGTGACATGTGCAGAAATTTGAGGAGAATCAACATACTTAACCACTAGCTGTGATTACCAATAGCAGTGATCATAATAGAGAAAAACAAAAAACAACAACAAAAGGATATCACAAATCAAATTTAAAAAAAAACAGAAAAATTACTAGATAAAGAGAGGGCAGGTGTGAATAATCTTTATCTCAGCCTGAAATGCTGGATTTTTAATCTTTCTGAAGATTCCCATCCTTTTCACCTCCCGTTTTTTGTGGCCTAATTTATCAACTAGTTCCATCGGTGTCTCCTGTTTTCATTTTTCTAGTCCAGACTCCCAAATATTTGCCTGTTTACCCATTCTTCTCTTCCTACTTCTTTCCTTCTGTACCCTTTCTTTTCATTTCTTTATTCCTCCTTGTCACTCCATACTTGTTAAAAATTATTTGCATATAGCATTCATAATAACTTCATATCTTAGCAAAGTGACTTGCATGGGGGAGGATTTCAATAAATATTCATTTAAGATGACTTACCCCCCCCCTTGCCACAGTTCCCCACCCCTCAGAGCCCTGGAGCCATCGGTCTTTTTGTAGGTTGCAAAATGAATGAAGTGCAAGGATTTCACTTTAGGAAGAAACAGGAATCAGGACTTTTGTCACTGACTTTCATGAACTGGGCTTCCAACTTTTAAATGTGGTGCATAATTGACACTTTGATACTTTTAGGCTATGGTGTATTCTCACACTCTCGTGGGGAAAAAATACTTGCTGACACAATCAGGAAACAGATGGTGACAAAGATCTTATACTTTGGTGCCAATCAATATGTTTTACTTGCCACTACTAAAATCTCATTTATGGGACCCAGGAATTTAAAGGAATTTTTCTGTTCTTTTTTTTCTACCCTTTAAAGACTATTTTTAAGAATCTTTGGGCTTAAAAGTTTCACTTCATTTTTCCTCTTCAGTACTAAAGTAATTCTAGGAGGATTGTGGCTTTTATCTGCCAGAAAATTCATGAATTAAAGTATTTTATTCTTTACTGTTGGTGACAGAATAAGTTTCTTAACTCATGCCCCCAATATCTAAACACAACTCTTGAGCATAGCTACCCTAAACTTGAAAAAATAATCCTTTGAAGAATGATAATTCTGTAGTTGTAAATTGATATAACAACAGCAATGTTCTTCCCCATTCTTTCATACCTGCCTATTTACATAATGATGACTCCTTGTCAAACTAGCACACAAAAGGAGTATCTCTTTTTTCTTAAGATTGATTGATTGATTGATTGATTAGAGAGAGAGATAAGCAGGTGGGACACAGAGAGGGAGAATCTCTAGCAGACTCAAGGGCTGAATTTCATGACCCTGATATGTGGACCTGAGCCAAAACCAAGAGTTGGTAGCTTAAGACTGCACCACCCAGTCGCCCTAAGGAATATTTCTAAAAGGAATAGATAACATTCTTATTCAGAATACAAAAACTTAATGAGGTTGAAACTCCATGTTTAAGGAGAAAGAATCAAGTAATCATAGCTAAGTAGGAACTTGTCCCCAGACCAGAAGCTTCTGAAGGGCAAGAACAATTTTTATTTTACCTCGGTGTCCACGTACCTGTATTTAACAAGTATTTGCTGGGTTGAATCACATCTATGAACTGGCCAGATAGAGAGCCACCAAAAGAAACCCCTTTGTTATGTTATCTCTAATACATTTGATTTGCATCATGACCTGTAGGGTTTGGGATGCCTAGAAAATTATAGACGAGTGAATCACCTTCCTGGGTAAGTATAGGAGGCTGATTTAATCAGACATCTCCCATTTCACAGTGCTTTTCTCCCCCACTGCTCAAATCAGTCACTAACATCTCTCAAATAATTTGAAAATATTTGTTAAATATGAATTCCACAGAGGATAGAGAGGAAGAAAAGTACAATGTGTTGAGCATATACTTTATACCAAGCACACATAGGATATACAATTTAACTCTTAAAACAATTGTACAGAAAGTTGTTATTACTAGTCCCATTTTACAATGGGGAAACAAAGGCTCAAAGATACTAATTAACTAGCCTAAGACCACACAGATAGATTGTAACATAGCTGGGGTATAAACCTAAGTCTCTCTAATTGCAATGTCGGCTGCATAGGAAAACTACTTTTATTTTAATGTCCTTGAATCTACACAAATCCTGTGCTCCTACTTCTAAGACCATAAATAGGTCATTACTTCTAATTTTCTCAGTTACTCCTCTGGTAATTTACCCACCAGATTTTGGATTTGACACCCTAAGGGAGTTCTTCAGGTGTGGCTTCAGGTTTTCATTCTTATCAGCAGTCCCTTCTAAAAGTCCACAAAATGCCTAAAGTACCTTGCTCTAATGGGCTTCCTGACAAACTCTGCAAACTCCAAACTGGTTACAGTCTGAGCAAACATGCTGTTGTAGAAACAAATGCATGGCATATGTATCATATAAGGTCTCTAGTCAAAATCCCCATTTTGCTCAAAATACAAACTCTTTGGCCTTTCCATTGGTATTACATTACCTAGGCCCTCCTCCATTATCTCTCTGATGGACCCTCTTATTGTTTTCTCTTGGGCTCACGTTCTCTGTCCACACTGTCCTTCATGTGTTCTAGTCTTGCTTGCACATCTGAGCCTTTGCCCTGCCTATTCCCTCTGCCTGTTCCCTCTGTCTGATGCCTTCTTCCCCAAATTTTCAGGCAGCTCTCTCTCTTACCTCCTTCAAGTTTTTGTTTAAAACTCACCCCCTCAATGATATCTACCCTGATTATCCTATTAAAAATTATAACCAAACATGAGCAAGAGTTCTCAATCTTCTTTATCTTACTCAGCTTTTTTTTTTTTTCTCTTTGTAACACTTATCACTTTCTAACAGACTTTATATTTCAATTCTTTCTTAGGCTCATTATCTATTGTCTATATACGCCCACCAAGACACAAGCTTCATAAAGATAGGGATTATTTTAAATTTCATACATGGATGTATCCCAAGCACCTAGAAACAGTGCATGTAATAGCTGCTCAATAAATAAATAAGTATGCATGTAAACACATACACATTTGTGAACTCTCAACACCTGAATTTCTCAGGGTATCACACGATATTAAGAATTATGGTAATAACTTAGTTTATGAATTTAGAGTCAACTCACCCTACTTCATATTTCTCTTACATCAATAAATTCAACAAGAATTTGTAGCATTGAAGTTAAAGATCCATCTGCACAGATTTCTTTAAAATGCAATCAGATACTTGTGTACTTTCTTTTCAGTAGTAAAATGACTTATTTGAATCAAAGGCCTCAAAGTCGATGTATCAGGGTGAAAATACTCCCGCATAAACCAAAAAGTGTATCAATGTAAAAACAGTGGTCAGACTCTGGTTTGTGTTTTTATCTGTTTCTCTCCAGCTGTCTGTTCATCATTCAGCTTCCCATGCCTCTTTAAGTCTGTGCTCTTCTCTAAGGTGTAGCCCTCTATTTCTCCCAACTCAAGAGGAAAACAGTCTTCCATCGAACATGGTGCTTTGGCTCAGATTTCCTTAAGCACAGCATCAGATTTATTGCTGGCTTCACTACTTATCAATAAAACCAGCTTCCACACCTTGTTCTATCTCGACAGCCGTCTCCCCAGACATCAGGAACCAAGGTTTACATAGACTCCTGACTTTATCTGGGCCCCTGTGATGTACAATATCATGGCAACAAGGCCTTTTCTCTTTGTTCTGGGGAGACTTGAGCCATAATGTGGCAGCCTGGTGTTCGTGCTGATTGTGATAAAGAGCAGCACACTGAGCAGTTTTTCTCACTCTTCTCTCTCTTCTCTCTCTCTCTTTTAAAGAAACAGGTGTTGGCATGGATTAGAGAAAAATTACATCATCTTCAAGAGAAGAGGAGGAATAGAAAGGAGAAAAAAAAAGTAGGGAAAAAAAGTGGCAACCAGACCCAAATACATTTGCACATATAAAGCTGTTCTAATGAGAGCCAAATTGATTTGACATTCAGTGGCAGTTTGAAGCCAAGAAAAGCAAAGCAGCCTACAAAAGGCCTAGCTCATTGTTTATGGAGTGTCATACTCTATCATCTGTGAGACCAATAACAGGGATGGGAAGGCCTTTAAAGGCAGGGTGTGTGCTGGGAAGGGCTGTGTGGATACCACCAATGTCAGATCTGATAGACGGATTGAACGTGGCTTCCTGAGCTGAGAGGGTGTTTGTCAGATGAGGCGGATATTCTCTGCAGATTATACATTAGCCAGCAAATTTGTAAAGTGTTAGCATTCTTTCAGGATGTGTGCTATGCACAGGGAGGCACATTTTGCACTGGTCTGGAGAAAAAAAAAAAACGCTCATGAAAATATTAAACAACGAAAGAGAGTAAGGAATTATGTGTCATTCAAATGGAACTATACAATATTATAGGAGCATCATTACGATGACAAAAAATGTTTATTCCCAGCAAACAGTGTGTATTGCAGGTACGTACATGTATACCGTTGACAGAATGAAGAAGATCATACTAAAATAGAAATTCTTTCATTAGCCTTATTTTTCAGGAGAGAAGCTATTTGGTCATTTCAATAGTGTTAACTGGCCAGGGATTTACTATTCTGCAGCTCCCTGTTAAAAATACCTGGAAAGGAGTGAGGTGTTTATTAAATGTCAGCACATGACAAGGTAGATTAAATAAGTCTTCCTAGAAATGTGTGAAATGCTAGAGTGTTACAGTCTGTATATAAAGAAGTTTCTCTTTTTCCCTCCTCTCCAGTCTCAAGCCCAGTCTAAGTATTACTTTGATATTAGATTCAGTGTAAGATTCCAATATTAGTGTTTACTTTTGGACTTCACAAAGGAAAGCTGATTTCATTGCAAGGTATTGCTGAGTGATATCAAATCCAAGATTTCAGCCTCTTTCATCTCAATCTTCTAAACACTTATAGGACTAAGAATAGAATTTGACCTTAAGTAATCTAGACTTCACAGTGTGTCTCCGGTATAGATTTTATAGCACCATAAAATGCTGTGTATACAAGACAAAGAGTAAAAACAAAATGATGTCATAGGAAGCAAAGTAATACATCATGAATAACTAGAACTCCTATTAATTTAAACATATACATCTTTAATATAAATTCAAATGGAGAAATGGAAAGTATCATTGATAAAAATAATAATAGTGCAGATTGGAATTTTATTGTTCACATTTATCTTGTACAGCTTTGAAGTCCTTGATATTCCTTAGGACTGCTGGAATTATTTATCAAATCTACTGCCTTCTAGTTACCAGCATTCACATAGTGGGATATAGGCTTTTTATACACCTTTACAAGTGTATACAACATCTAACCCTGAACCCAAACAGAATCCCTTAGCCTATACTCTGCAGGATACAAGAATGAAAGCTCAGCAGTGGCCAGGCTGGAACACAGTGTTTAATACATAGTTTCTCTCCCTCCTTGTTACCGCCATACCTATGGGGTCACCACAAGGAATTCGATTCTACAAACATTTACTGTGCTACGACCATGGCTTGATGCTGAGGATGCATAATTACATGAGACTCTAGTTCTTGCTCTCAAGGAACCTACTGTAATATACAGA
Source organism: Procyon lotor (assembly GCA_028646535.1). NCBI lineage: Eukaryota > Metazoa > Chordata > Mammalia > Carnivora > Procyonidae > Procyon > Procyon lotor. Next base: position 54,303,903 of record CM053609.1, read on the forward strand.
GTACCAGGCAAGGATAATTCTTACTGTTTCGAGATCTCAAGCCATCCTACCACTATTAAAGCTTATGTGATCTGATGGCATACTGTATGCCTCACTGAACAGAAGGATTAATCTCTCCTAACAGAGATTTGATGGATCTGGGGTACTAGAGCATCAAAATGGGCAGATATGGAAGCCTTAAATTAGAACACAGCCACCTTTACCAATAGAGTGTGTGATCATGGAAAATAGGGGTTGAAATTAATGTTATAAATAATTATATAGTGGTTGTTTTCAAAATGCTTTCACACAGGTGATTTACTCTAATAATGTCAAAGAATTTGGTCTTTTGATGGGACAGTTAGAATTAGGATCGAATGAATGGATTATATACTTAATTTTTATGGGCTAAATATCTGTGTTCCCCCAAAAATCACATGTTGAAATCCTTCTCCACCCCCAACGTGATGGCCTCAGGATGTGGTGCCTTGGGAGGTAATTAGGATGAGAATGGGTCATGAGGGTGGAGCCCTCAGAACAGGATTAGTGCCCTTATAAGAGTCACTAGAGAGCTTAGTTCCACTCTCTGCTCTCCACCCTATGAGGATACAATAAGTTGGCCATGTGCTAATGGGAATAGGGTACTCATCAGAAACCAGCTATGTTGGCACGCTCATCTCAGACTTTTAGACTCCAGACACGTGGGAAATAAATTCCTATTGTTTATAAGCCACTCAGTCTATGGCAGTTTATTATAGCAGCCTAAAATACTAAGACATCAACCTGAGAGAACAATCTGGCATGACTGCTATAGATGCTACACAGAACTCATTCAGAGGATAATCTTCTGGAAGTACCCTTGCTCTTTGGATAGAATTTGTGTCTATTTATATTTTCCAGTATAATTTCTGTGAATCTCAATAGCAATACAAAAATGATTTGAATTCTTCTTTATGTAGGTATTTGATAATGTTGAGAAACATTTTAAGAAAAATTTGAGTCAAACTGATCAGTTTATGTGTTCTATAAAGCAGGGAAATTAATACAATTATCACTCCTGAGTCTTTGCCATATAAATTGATCCCTGCTAATTGCTTAAGCTAAAAGAGCTGTCAGAATCACCCCACCCTTACTTGATAACTAAGAGCATCCTGCCTGGGTTCAAATATTGCCTCTGCTTCTTACTAGCTCGGTAAACTAACACAATTTAATAAGTCCTTCTGTGCCTCCATTTCTTCATCTGTAAAATAGGGATAGTAAAGGAGGTGTTATAAAGATTAAACAAGAATAAACACTTAAGAACAAGGCACTCAATATATTAAACTAACAATGCTAAAATAATAAGTTTTAATTTAAAGAATAATTCCAACAACATATGTAGAATAATTCAAAAATGTTTCACTAGATTTGTGGTGAAATATTTCTTTTTCAATTTTGGAAACTATTTCTTTAGTTTTGGTGGTAATATTTGTCAGGGAAAGTTAAGAATGGTGGCAGATCTTTTCTCCTAATCCAATAACATTCCTTTAAAAAGTGCTGGATTACTTGTATTTACATCATATTCTTCTACCTACACACGTCTTTATTGGCACAAGAATGTGCGGCTCTCCATATTGGTTAAATCAATAGTCTGTTTTCTGATGTAGACTTCTATCAGTTCTCTGTGGGGTTTCTCATTATGTATGCTGGCACTGCTTTTCCTCACAGGCCATACATGTCTTTCTTTAAAGCTGGTCATCATATCTTTGATTGAATCACTCTAACACCCAAAATCAAATAAACATGTATGCTGCTCTGTCTCAGAAGCAAAAACCATAGAGAAAAAAAATCATGTTTCTTTTCTCAGTTTTGTTTAAAAACCATCACTGGCATGAGATACAACAATAATAACAGCTACTCTAACAAAGTGCCAGAAAATAGGTATTATTACCATCTCTACATCACAGATGAGTAGAGAGGAAGTTAGCACAGAAAGGAAGGATCATATAGCTACTGCCTGGCCGAGACAAAATTTGTTCCAGTTTCTCATGCCCTTAACTCCTGTTGCACTGCCTCCTGGGATTATATGTGTACGGTCACCTCACAGGGATCACAGCCCTGTGTGGCTAAGCAATAAATGGGCATCTCCTAGTGATAATAAACTGGATGCTCTTTCAGATTTAAAAACGAGCGATTAGAATTTGCTGCATGTGCAGCTCGAACAAGTTCAGGTTTCACAGAAGGAAAGAAAGCAGGGCATTGGAACTTTTTTTTTTTTTTTTTTTTACACATTTCACCAAATCTAATACTGGTTGAACCCATATTTTTGGTTATCATAAAGTTTAGATGAAATGCCTTTATGTTCGTTAACATGCAATTAAGGATAAAATAGGTAAAAATTTCCATTGAAGATCACTGACCTAACCAGAAATCTGACTTTCTACTTTTAAACTTAATACATGTTTAATACGGGTATTTCATGTAGTTCACATGATATGCGTAACACAGTTATAGTCTGAGTAAGTTTGTAAATAACATTATTAAGTCATTGGCAAAGCTATTTTGCCATTATTTCTTACCTCATCGCCTCCTTTATTACTTTGCACAGAATGCCCTGTTAAGAAATAGCATGAGAGCACCTGGGTGGCTCAGTCAGTTAAGCATCTGCCTCCGGCTCAGGTCATGATCACAGGGTCCTGGGATTGAGTCCCACATCAGGCTATTTCTCTCTCTGCCTCTCCTCCCACTCATTCTCTCAATCTCTCTCTTTCTCTCTCAAATAAATAAGTAAAATCTTTAAGAAAGGAAGAAAGAGAGAGAGAAAGAGAGAGAGAGAGAGAAAGAAAGAAAGAAAGAAAGAAAGAAAGAAAGAAAGAAAGAAAGAAAGAAAGAAAGGGCAAAATGTCACAAAATCCATCACCATAACTTGTGCATAGGGGGAGAATCTTCAGGTCCTCTCACTCAGAATATATTTACACTTGCTTTTCTTACACTGCAACAGAGCCTGTTAGGTTTTGTTTTGTTTTGTTTTCCCAATTTTCAGCCCCACAACATATTAGACACAACAAACTAATGGGTGAAGACTGCTATTTGAAGACACATTGAGAGTACAAGAATGTGGAGAAATATAGAAACAGACAAAACTTGAACCATATTCCCAGCTGGGGCCATTTAGTATTGGAGCAAACAACCCCTCTCCAATCAAACCGCACAATATTTCGTGGATCATTAATATATTATAGAAAATTATCCTTTGCATCCATGATAATTACCTTGTATAAACTGGATGTCACAAAAATTAGGTTCAGTATATCTTGTATAAGAAGGCAAAAGGTTCCTAATATATTTTAAGAAATAGTTCCATGTGAAATGCTTCAAATTTTGTCTTAACTTTGATATTTAAAGGATAAACACTAAAATAACAAGAATACCAAACACAAACAAAAAAATGCAATCCCTGAAGGCTCTAGATTGTTGTGGTGTTATTAAATATAAATGTTTTTGAAGAATAATACTGCTTTGTCTGAACTGGTTGGTGTCCTTAATAGCTCCCTCTCCACCCACAAAGCCAAGGGCTTTCTGTAAGTGCAATTCAAAAGTGTTCCAAAAAACGCCTCTAAGCTCCACTTCCTGCTCCCCTTCCAAAGCCACAAATTCTGGCTTGGTATCCCCAGTCACTACCCTGTTGCTTTGTAGGTGCTTTATGCCTCAGTTGCCTGTTTAGTTCCCAATTGTGGCATTAGCCCTGGATATACTTCTGATATCCCATAGTTCCATGACCTAGAGGAGCCCTGTCTAAGAGAAGTATAATGTAAGTCACATATGTAATTTCTAATTTTCTAGAGGCTAAATTTATTTTTCCCCCATGTTTTTATTTTTTATTTTTTTAAGTTCTTATTTAAATTCCAATTAATTAACATATAGTTAATACTAGTCTCAGGTCTACAATACAGTGTGATTCAGCACTTCCATACAGTACACACTTGGCGCTCATCACAAGTGCTCTCCTTAATCTCCATTACCTATTTAACCCATCCCTACCATCCACTTCCCCTCTGGTAACCATCAATTCGTTCTCTATAATCAAGTCTATTTCATGGTTTCCCTCTCTACGTCTCTCTCTCTTTCTTTTTTTTAGAATCTAAATTTAAAAAGTAAAAGCAATGGAGACAATTTGATAATACATGTATTTAACTTAATGTACTGTAATGATAATATATTAATAAGGTCGTTACTCTTTTTTTATGCCAAGTCTGAAATCTTGTGTATATCTTACACTTTCAGAATACCTTATCTTGAACTAGCTATATTTCAAGAGCTCAATGGATACATGTGGCTAGTGGATACCGTATTGGACAGTACAACTCTAGAGCACTGGGGCCATGATCATCCCAACTCCTGGGACCCCCACCCAGGCTAAAGCTTCAGATTCCTGATGGTCTCTGAGAGTAGTTTATGTAGCAGGCTACATCATTTTCTATAGGCTCTGTGTATGTATCGGTATGTAGCTAATAACAATATCATTTTAAACAACTTTGTCATATATTTTTTACTAAAACACTTTTAAATCTTTTATTCTTTTAGTTGACACCTATATAAACTATATGAAGTAGATAAAGCACAGATCAATATCCCCATTTTATATATAAGAAAACTGAGAATCAGAGGGATTAGTGATTTATTTAAGGTTGCCCAGCAAAGATAACAATTCAATGAGATCCTTGTGATTTTTAGTTTATAGCTCTTTCAATGATTCCTCATTACTCCTTAAAGCAATTAGAGGATGAACCTATTTGTTGATTCTTGGATGCAAATTCCCAAATAATGCAGACATCTGATCAGCAGTAGCCTAATTCACTCTCTTGAGCAATGATATCAAACATCATATATTGAAACACGCACAGTCGACCCATAGACATCAAGGATAATAGAAGAAAGTCTGCATGAAATATGTGGGAAAGATGTTTTTTCTTCACGTATAAGCAGAACTAACACTTGGGCAATGATTAAATCACATTGAGAAACCTCAAAGACACATAAAAAAGGAAATTCTTTGAGGGGTTTGCTTCTTGTTTATTTTTTAGAAATGAAGTGATCTAAAAAGAGAGGACAAGCTCATTCAGTTATAGCTTTCATATAATTACCACAAACTCTAATGCAAATTAGACTGTAGGTCTGCTCAATGTACATTTCTGTGCTTGCCAAATTATGTTTGGCAGTGTGGTCAAGCAAGAACAGATGCACACTGGGCCGAGTTTTCTTGGGCTGTTCAATAATTAGGAGGACCATGTATTATAATAAACCACATCCCCTTGGCTAAGATTTGGATGCAAATTGCACACTAATTCACTTCCAAGTTTTTTGGAAGCTCACCAAGAGAGATGAAAATCAGGGAAATATACTGTTTACTTCAGGAAATTTGTTTTAAACTAAATATGGCTCATTTCTAAGAGGCGCTGGGGAACTCTATAAGAAATGTAACAATAGCTTTTTCAGGTTCCATTCAGCAGGAATAAGAAAATGCTAAGGGTCTCCTCTGAAGAACTCTTCCTAAGTTACCTGCCAGTTTTAACCACCCTTATGAACACATTGAGGGAGTCCTAAATGCAGAGTAAACAGCAGCTTCTCATATCTGTAAAATATCACATTGCTCAAATGGAGAGTGAAATCAGTTCAGTGAGTGATACTTTGTCAACATTTTCTGCAGCTGACTGATGGTTAGCAGGTTGTCCCTTAGATCAGGAAGTGGGTGGGTTGAAACATTTTTTTTTCCTGCAAAGCCAAAATATCCATTATAACAATAAAATCCTTTGCATCATTTCTTAGTAATGTAACAATTGCAAACACTATCTAGAATGGGATATTTAAAAAAAAGTGAGAGCTCAAAGATGAAAGTCTATGCCATTCATTGCATAACCCCATCAATTTACAGAGAGAAGTCAAAGCCTTCCAACATTGCTCCTATTCTTAGATGAAGTTATATCCACTCATGTTGTTAAGAAGACTTGCATGTTCATTCCCAGTCTCTTTCTCCAGATTCTTTCTTCCTTTCTTCCTTCCTTCCTTTCTATTTATTTATTTTACTATTTGTTTGAGTTCAGTATTACTCAGTCGCTGACCTGGGTCTATGTACGTCAACTGTGATAGACATAAAAATACGCTGTCTGCATCCCTCTTCCAGACAGGGTTTGCTGCCCAGCTATGGGAAGTGCAGTCAGCAGACCGTCTCCAGCTGTCAGTTTTTTCAGGATCTGCCTTAGTAGCCAAGACCCTCTTCATCTGGGGTTCTGCCTATTGAGAGTGGTCTACATCTAATGCCTGAACAAGGCCACTGGGGTAAAGCTCAGGATGACTCTGAAAAGCAAGACTCCCTTTAGAGCTCTATTATTATCATTTTTCTTTCATAGGTGTTAATCCCCAATAAACACTCTAAATTCTGTCTCATCATCTGCTCCCACAAAACCCAGCCCATCAAGCTTCTATCAATGCCCTTCTATCCCACCTGAACCTATAACATGAATGCTAAGGCTTGATCATGTTCTCCAATTAATCAAGATACTCTAGACTCTCATCTTAGCATCCCCTTTAGGATTCATTAAATCACTCCTTTCAGGAGAGTCTCCAACACTTTTCTTTCTTCCCAACACTTTCTCATCTGATCCAATCAGTGACCTGATATCATTCTTCAGATTAATGTCTATAGAAATGGTAAGTACAGACTACAATAGTAGATTCATAATAGCAGTAAATAATCATTTTCTTTTTGTTTTTAGATAATTATAATTTTGCTTTTAGATAATTTTGTATTTAGATAATTATATGTGATTCACATGCAGTTTTCAAGAAACAATACAGTAAAATCCAAATATCTTTCATCCAGTTTCACCCAATGATAATATCTTGCATAACTATAGCTCAACATCACAACCAGGAAATTAACATTGATGAAATCCACTGATCTTATGCAGATATCACTAGTTTTACATGCCTTCATTTGTGTATTTGTGTTTATGTAATTCCATACAATTTTATCACATGTGTAGGTTGTATGGCCACCACAACAGTCAGAACACAGAACAGTTCCATCACTAGGATTCTTGGTACAACGTCCTTCCCACCTCCTGTCCCTAGTCCCTAGAAACTACTAATATGTTCACCATTTCTACAATTTTGTCATTTCAAGACTGTTATCTAAATGAAATCATACAGCATATAACCTTTGGAGAGTGACCTTTTCCACTCAGTATAATTCCCTTGAAATCCATCAAAGGATGTATCAATAGTTCTCTATTTATTGCTGAGTAGTATCCCCCAGAAAGCATGTACCATAGTTTATTCAACCATTAATCCATCAAAGGACACATAGGTTATTTCTAGTTTTTGGCTATTAAGATAAAGATGTTTTGAATATTCATGTACAGGTTTTACATGGATGTACATTTTCGTATCTCTAGGATAAATGCCCAAGCGTGCATTTGCTAGATCATTTGGTAAACACATGCTTAGCTTTGTAAGAAATTGCATAGTGGCTATACCATTTAAAATCTGCACTATCAGTGTATGAGTGAATCAGTTTCTCAATACCATCAGCAGAATTTCATGTTATCATTTTTGTTTCCGTATTTTAGCCATTCTGATAAGGGTGCATGACATCCCACTGTGGCTTAAATATGCCTTTACTAATAGCTAATGATTGAACATCTTTTTGTGTACTTATTTGCTCATATGCTTATTCTTCTCAGTGGAATGTTTATGTCTTTTGCTCATTTTGTAATGGGATTATTTGCTTTATTATAGTTGAGTTTTGAAAGTTCTTAACAGAATCTAGATACAAGTTTTTTGTCAAATATGTGATTCACAAAATTTCCTCCTACTCTGCAGCTTGTCTTTTCTTCTTCATAACATAACATAACATAACATAACATAAACATAACATAACAGTCTTTGGCATAGCAGAAGTTTTAAATTTTGGTAAGGTCCAATTTATCAATTTTTTTATGGATTATGCTTTTGGTATCAAGTCTGAGTAATCATTTCTTTATTGTGACTTTTTTATTCTGATTAAGACAGACAACCAGGTTATGTAATAGTGAATATAATCATATATTTTATTACACAATATTTGCATATTATTTATTTCTTCTCAATTCAATAAGAGTCATAGTTAATTTATGAAAGTGGATAGCTCACATTACATTCAATATTTATTCACTTATTTGTTCAACCAATATTTTGAACAGTGCTTGAACTGAACTGCATACTTGACATAACCTATCACTCACTTTCATGCAAAAACCCTTAATGTTGTACTTTACATTAATTCTTAAAACAGTGGTATTTCTTGTGTATTCTTTATATTTTACTCTATGTTGTTGGAAGATGTAAAATATAAACTTTCAGTTTTATTCCAAATCAGTTCTTAGTTTGTTAAAGATAAAATTGTGGTATCTGTTTTGTGGTAGGTAAAGGTCAGTTGTAAAGTGCCTAATGATAGAATAATTTGCTACAAAGACAATTAATATGCTAGTATTTAATAAACAATTCAAATATAAAAATTATAGACAGCACTGAACAATTTAGTTGAGAAAAAGTGGAAAAGATATGATGGCTTCCAAGAAAGCCTTAATATTAATCAGACAAAGGAATGAAATATAAAATTGAGTACACATGAACATAAATATGCAAAGGCAGAATATTTTAAATTACTTATAAAGATATACAGGTTCTAAATCAGTTGTACTCACTCAAAAAAATAGAGACATCATTATGAATAAATCAATAAAACTGTAACAACTTTTTAAAAGTGAATGAAACTTTAGATTATGCAAGGGTAAAAAAATAATGTGCGGAATATTTGGACATTAACTATATTGACATATTAAATCGTAAATTCAAATAGCTTTACCTACTAAGCACTAAGTTCATCTACGTTTAATAACATTAAGCATATTATATAAGACTTAATAATACTTAAAAATAGGTTAAATTATGTTGTTACAATAATATTTAATAACATAATTACTAGTAATTTCAACTGTTTTGCAAACAAATTAATGTTGTAAAGGAAAATACCTCAAGAAGAAGTTTATGCAAGTTAATGGAACAATAATATATAAATCTGGCAACAATGAAGATGGACACATCTAACCATACAGCTGGGAGAAGCAGAAAGCCAGTCAACAGAGACTGATAGAGAGATGCAGTGATGAAAGAAAAAAAAGAAAGTATTGCCTGGGTTACTGAAGGTTATAAATTACTTATTCCCAAATCTTGGTTGTATTCTTGCCCTCAGTTTTGTGATATGCTCTTCTATCTTTACAATAAATTACTTTTATTTTTTTCCTGCAGTTAAATCATATACCCAACCAAGATGAAGTAGTAGATACCAGATTTAGCCTACATCTTTAAAAATTTTTTTAAAAGGGACAAAAAAGATGGAATAAAATGGACACTGGACAACAGAAAGCATAGGGCAGTGATCTCTGAGAGACTAAAAGCAAATGATTTGATCCCTATGAGGGCCTGAGCTCACTACAGGAGGGGATTTCCCAAGCCACAACAGAAGCAGAGGAATCCAAAGAGTGCAATCTTGTTAAGTTTCAGAGACAGAATTCAGACTTTAGGAGGCCAAAGTGACTACAATCTTGAAAGCAAATTATCCAAGAGGAGAGGAGGTTGCTACCAAGAGAAAGAATGCAGGAAAGTTGCAGAAGAGTTCCCATTGAGTCCTTGGCTCGGTACTAATCTGCACATGAGTGTAAGGCCAGGAACAGTACACCAGAAAGAGGTATATGAATCCTCAAGGGCTAAATTGGTCCAGAAATACATTTTATTCTCACTAGCTAGAGTAAAAATTCCTCTTAATATATGAGGTCTGGGGGTAGAGTCCTCAGAAATACTGTACTATACGGTCAGCAAATTAGCCTAGAGTAAAGGATATCTGAACCCTTGCTAACAAACCTTAAAAGGAAACCCCAAAGGATAAAAATGGACCCAAGTAACTTAACTTTATCCAAGAACAAAGCTCTCAAGTATTTAAAATATTACTTTCCCCCAAAATCCAGAAAACAACCTAAAATTCATATGTACTAGCATCCATTCAAAAATTGCCAAGCATGCAAAGAAGGGAGAAAATGTGATGCAAAACCAAGAGAGAAATCAATTATTGGGATCATACTCAAATATGTTGATAATATATTAAAACAGTTAAACCAAGATACTCTATATGGTAAAGAAGGTATGGGAAAGCACAAAACATTGAGGAGAGAAGGGGAAAATAAAATGAAAACTGAATATATAGAGCTGAAAAATAAAATATATGAAATAAAAATCACACCAAGTGGGATTAAAAACAGAATAAGCTTTACAGAAGAAAAAGTCAGTGAGCTCATAAACACAGCAATATAAACTACACAAAATGAAATACATAGAAAAAAATAGTAAAATTAAAACAAGAGCATCAATAGATTGTGGGAAAATAACAATAAGCCTAACATAACGATAACTGAAGGCCCAGAAAGGTAAGGAGTAGAAAAAATATTTGAAATAATAATGGCCAAAAATATGCCAAATTTGATAAAATATAGAAATCCACAAATCCAAGAAGCTCACCACAATTCAAGCAGAAGAAACAAAAAGAAAACTATACAAAGGCATATCACAATAAAATAATGTAAACTGGGGAGTTGGGGGAAAGATCCTGAAAACACAGACTAAAAGTGACACATGACGAACAACAACAAAAAACAGTGAAGTAGACTTCTCAAGAAACCATTCAAGTCCGAAGACAATGGAACAACATCTTCAAAGTACAAAAAGAAAAGACCTGTCAACCTAGAATTCTATACCCAGCAAAAATATCTTTTAAAAATTGAGAGTGGAGGAGGAGGGGCAAGATGGTGGAGAAGTAGGAGACCCTGTTCCAACTGGTCCCCCAAAGTGAGCTGGATATCTACCAGAACACACTGAATACCCATGAATTCAGCCTGAGAAGTAAGATTATTCACTTTTGGATCTCTACAGGAGCAGAAGGCTGCAGTGGAAAGGTAAAGCAGAGTGGGAACACTCAGACCTATATTGGAGGATAAACATAAGGGGAAGGGAACCACCAGAAGTGACCCAAGGAAAATAATACCCCAAACGAAAGTGCTCTGTGGTTGGGGACCAGCATTAACTTAGAGTCTGGTTAAAAACACTTAAAAACGCTCAAAAAGAGCAAAAGATCTTAAGGAACAACTAGTGGAAGTAGGTGGTCACCGGCATGGGCCTAAGCCCACGTTCCCAGGAAGGAAACTACCACAGGCAACCACCCATGTCAAAGAGAGACTGGCAGGGGGTCCAGTTCATGATCCATAAGCCTGCAGCTTTCCTCTACATGCACCACTGTGTGGACTGGGGGCCTTCCTGCAAGCGCCTAAGAGAGCCTGGTGTGAGCCTTAGCCAGTGGTCTCTAGGACCTCGGTCATCCCCCTCCAGCCCCAGAATTTGGGCACTCCCAGCCTGGACCTGATAGAATCCAGCCTACCACACCCAGGGTGGGCAGGGAACCCGGAGAGCAGTCCCAGCAATGGCAGCCACCAAAAGTGAGATTCCCAGACCAATATTGCTCACAGCTTTAGTGGCACAGGGTTGCAGAGGCAAGCAGGAACCACTCAGGGCCACTGAGACAGGGGCTGGGGAGGCGCACATGCCTGTGGGAGGCTGCAGAGTGAGTGGAGTCCGCAGAGGGGGAGGCTGTATGTTCTGGACCACCTAGAGGGGAGCAGACTGAGGCTTCTCTCAGAGTCAGAGCTCTAGGTACGGGCAGATTCTTTGCTTGGACTCTCTAAAAAGCCTCAAAAAGCCAAAACTGCAAAAGAACAAAAACTTACAGAGAGCAAAAGCCTGAAAAACTGGTTTCCAGACAGCCCAGCCCTGTGATAGCTGGCAGGGGGACTCAACTCAAGCAAGACTGACTGGAAAACAATGTGGCAGACCCCTCCCCCAGAAGACAAGCCAAAAACAAGAGGACAATAACCACAGGGTCCCCATAAAACTGAAAAACCCCAACATCAGGGGAAAACAAAATATTAAGCTCCCGTTAATGCCCTAAAACCTGTATATCTCAGATACAAGGTTTTTTGTTTTTTGTGGGGTTTTTTATTCATTCTCACGATTCTTGGTCTTTTAATTTTTTTTTTAAACTACACAACATTACAACTAGAGGCTTAATACAGTGATACACCCAGGAAGATCGGAAATAACCTTCCTCGTCCACATCGAGGATTTATAACCACCCTCCCATCTTATCCCTCTATCAGTGTTTCTGTATAGTTGTTTTTGTTCTGGTAGTATATAAATCTTATTCTTGGGGTTCATTCTGACTAGGTTCTTTTATTTCTTGCCACTTATTTTTGTCAGTCTTTATGTTTGTTCATGTTTGTTTATATACCTTATAAATCTTATATTGGGGCTCATTTTGGCTGGGATTTCTTTTTTCTCTTTCTCTCTCTCTCTTTTTATCTTTTTCCTTTCTTTTTGGTGGTGAATTCCGATTGCTCCAAAATCTTCCAGCATGCACCTTGCCTGGATCATGGGTGATATATTCAGCTATACATCCCCTCAACCACTTCCCATCAAAATGACTAGGAGGAGGAACACACAACAGAGGAAAAACCCAGAGACTGCGCCCTCTCCCTTAGAGCTATTGGATATGGATATAAGCAGTATGTCTGAAAGGGAATTCAGGATAACGATTATCCAGGCAGTGGTTAGGATGGAGAAAAACATTAATGACAACATAGAATCTCTAAGGGCAGAGTTGAGAACCAGTATGGTGGATGTTAAAAATACTATCAATGAGATATAATCTAATCTAAATACTAAATACATTACTTAATCTATTAATGTATTACTAAATACATTACTCCAGCTTGGTTAGTGGAGACAGAGGATAGAATTAGTGATCCAGAGGACAAGATGGTAGAGAAGAAAGTCAGGAGGAGGGCTGGAACAAACTGCTCAGGAACCATGAGAACAGACTTAGGGAAATAAATGATACCATGAAACATTCCAATGGCAGAATTATTGGAATCCCTGAGGGGGTGGAGAAAGACAGAAGACCAGAAGATACAGCTGAACAAATTCTAGATGAAAATTTCCCCAATCTGGGGAGTGGAACAAGTGTTCATGTCCTAGAGGCAGAAAGGACACCTCCCAAGATAAACGAGTCTAGAAAGACACCCAGACACATAATTGTGAAATTGGTGAATTATAATTTTAGACAAGAGGTCCTGAGAGCAGCTAGGGGGAAGAGATTCCTTAAGTACAGAGGAAAACCCATCAGAATAACATCAGACCTGTCCACAAAAACCTGGCAAGCCAGAAAGGGCTGCCATGATATATTCAGGGCACTCAACGAGAAGAACATGCAGCCAAGAATACTTTATCCAGCAAGGCTGACATTCAAAATGGATGGAGAGATAAAGAGCTTCCAAGACCAGCAAGGTTTAAAAGAGTATGTGATCACCAACCTGGCACTACAAGAAATATTAAGGGGGGGCGTTCTATAAAAGAAGAAAGAACCCATGAGTGACACAGAACAGAAACTTACAATCTATAGAATCAAGGACTTCACAGGCAACATGATGTCAATAAAAACTTATCTTTCAATAATCGCTCTCAACGTGAACAGCCTAAATGCTCCCATAAAACAGCAGAGTTGCAGACTGGATAAAACAACAGGACCTGTCTGTATGTGGTCTACAAGAGATACATTTGGAACCTAAAGATGCATCCAGACTGAAAGTGAAGGGATGGAAAACCATCTTTCATGCCAACGGGCCTCAAAAGAAAGTTGCAGTAGCAATTCTCCTATCAGATAAATTAGATTTTAAGCTAAAGACTATAGTCAGAGATATAGAAGGATACTACATCATTCTTAAAGGGTCTTTCCTCCAAGAAGATCTAACAATTGTAAATATTTATGCCCCCAATACAGGAGCAGCCAACTATATAAGCCAACTGCTAATCAAAATAAAGAGTCATATTGATATGAATACACTAATTGTAGGAGATCTTAACAAGCCACTCTTAGTAACAGACAGATCATCCAAACAGAAAATCAATAAAGAAACAAGAGCTTTGAATGACACATTGGATAAAGTAGACTTCATAGATATGTACAGAACATTCCACCCTGAAAAATGAGAGTGAAATAAATACTTATTTTGGCTTATAAAAGTTGAGAGAATTCAACTAGACCTATGAAATACATTAAAGGAAGTTCTTTAGGGAGAAGTAAAATAAGCCTATATGGAAATGTAGATCTACTCAAAGACATGAAGATCACAGAAAAGATTAAGCTGTGATGAAATATAAAAGGCATTTTTTCCATTTTTTATCTCCTTAAAGCAAAAGCAATAACAATATATTATGTGGCTTGTAGATTTGGAAGTAAACTTTATTACAAAAATAGCACAAGCCTAGGAAGATCAAGAAGGAAACACATGGTAAATAAGTTTCTTACATGATATGCAAAGTGATATTATATTATTTGAAAACAGACTGTGATAACTTAGGAGTATGTAATGTAAACTCTACATCAACCACATAGAAAATGAAATAATAAAGTATAGCTAATATATAATGGAGATAAAATAGAATTATTTGAAAAACTAATCTGGTAAGAAAAAGTAACAGAAAAAAAAAAGAAGAAGAAGAAGAAAAAAGAACAGACAGGACAAATAATGTAGGATGGAAGATTTAAACCTGACCATATCAATATTTATACAATGGCTTAAACTCCTGTAATACAACAGTGCAATGATGGAAACATTCATTATTTGACTGTAGTAATAGTTTCATGGGTGCATATATAAGTCAAAAACTGATCAAATTATATACTTTAAATATGTACAATTTTTTGTACTTCAATTATACCTGAATAAATTTATAAAATAGATAACCAAAGAAAATAGAAAACGAAAATAATACAATTCAAAATAATCTCAAAAATATGAAATACTTGGAAATAAATTTCCAAATATTTCAAGTAAAAGGTATACATTGTTAAGTTACATGAGACATAAACAATGCTAACCTCTATCTTGTATTAAAGAAATCCACTTGATATATAAAGATACAATATGTTAAAAGTAAAAGGATACCAAAAAGTCACACCATAAAAACACTAGCCAAAAGAAAGCAGAAGTGGCTATGCTAGTATTAGACAAAGTAGATTTCAGAACAATGAATATTACCAGGGATAGAGAGGGTAAATTCATAATGATAATGGGGGTAATTTTTCAAGAGGCATTAATTCTCCAAAAAAAAAAAAGAGGCATTAATTCTCTTAAATGTGTTTGTACTTAATATCAGAGATTCAAAATACACGCAGATTAACCTGAGAAAACTAAAGGCAGAATTAGATAAACCCATAATTATAAGTAGAGATTTCAGTATCCCATTCTCAATAATCAATAAACTAGAGAGAATATCAGTATGTCTCTTTAAGGCTTGAACAATATTATCACACACTTGACCAAATATATGTTTATAGAATACTCTCAAGCAATAGTAAAATATATACTCTTTTTAAGTACATAGAAATAATTTAAGGAGATAGACTATTTCAGGTCTTAAAACAAGACTCAATAAAATATAAAATTTAAAAGATTGAAAATACACATAGCATGTTCTGTGATCACACTGATTTAAATTAGAAATCAATTTTTTAAAATGATATGTGGAAAATCTTCAAGTATTTCAAGTTAAATGACACACAGCCAAGTAACTTGTAGGTCACAGAAGAAATCACAAGGTTGATTATAAAATATCTTTAACTGTATGAAAATAGAAATGCAATATAACAAGATATGTGAAATGCAAATAAAGCACTGCTTGAAGGATTGCATTAAATAATTATGAAAGGGTAAGAAAGGAAGATATCCAATCAATGATCTAAGCATCTACCTAAAGAAGTTAGAAAAAGAGGAAAAAATTAAACTGAAATAAGCAGAAGAAAAGATATAATAAAGATCAGAGCAAAAGGCAATAAAATATAAAACATAAAAACACTAGAGAAAACTGAGGAAATCAAAAGCTGCTTCTTTGAAAAGAACCAAAAAATTGATAAACCTCTGGTTATACTAATCATGAAAAAAAAATACACAAATAACCAATATCATGAATGAGAAAAAGGATGCCATTACTAATTCTATAAAGGCATTAAAAGATTAATAAGATAATTTTATGAACAACTGTATGCCAAATAACCTGATAACTAAGATAACATGGGCAATTTATTGAATGACGTGAACTACCAAAATCCACTAAAGTAGAAGTAGTCAAGTTGAATGTTCCTATATCTATTAGAGAAAATGAACGTATAACTTTAAAAAGTTCTGCAAAGAAAACTTCAGGTCCAGATGGCTTTATTTGTTAATTCTGTCAAACATTTAAAAGGAAATAGAGTCAATTCTACACAAACTCTTCTCAAAAGTAGAAGAGAAGAAAATTCTTTTCAATTCATACATGACCATCATTACCTTTGTACAAAAAACAGAAAAAGAAGTTATTAGAATGTCTACTCTTTCCACTTTTATTCAATCTTATAGCGGAGATCCTAGCCAGGGCAATCAGGCAAGGAAAAGAAATAATAGGCATACAAATTAAAAAAGAAGTAAAGCTGTCTATATTTATAGAGACCATGATCACCTTTATTGAAAAACCCTAAGGGATCCATAAAGTGTAACAAAAAGAAATCAACTGTTTCTGTATATTAGCAAATGCAAATATCGACTGAATTTCTATATACTAGCACTGAACAATCAGAATCAGAAATCACAAAAATATGGTTAGTCAGTTTCTT
Organism: Procyon lotor; assembly: GCA_028646535.1. Lineage (NCBI taxonomy): Eukaryota > Metazoa > Chordata > Mammalia > Carnivora > Procyonidae > Procyon > Procyon lotor. The sequence continues at coordinate 54,320,710 of CM053609.1, forward strand.
TAAAAATTGAACATTCACATGCCATACTACCAAGCCATTCCACTTCTAGGTATTTAAAGAGAAACAAAAGCATATGTCCATGCAGAGACTCCTACACTAATGTTCATCACAGCTTTATTTGTAATTGCCATAAATTAGAAATAACCCAATGTCCATCAGTGGGTAAAGTGAGAAATAAATCCTGGTATATCCATAAAATAGAATGGTATTCAGCAATAAAATGAAACAATTATTATGCAATGCAATAACATGGATGAATCTTGAAATCATTATGTTTTATGAAGAAACTAAAAAAGAATAATATCGGATGATTCAATTTACATTAAATTCTAGAGCATACAAACAAATGCATTACAACAGAAACCAGGTTAGTGGATATCTGGGGCCAGCGGTGGAGGAAAGGATCAACTGTAAAGGCATGCGGAAATTTTAAAGGGTGATGGAAATGTTCTTTGTCTTGATTGTGATGATAGTTTCCTGAGTACATAAATAGGTCAAAACTGATCAGTGTGTATACACTATATATGTGCAGTTGGTTGTTCTTCAGTCATGCCTCAATGAATTTGTGAACAAAAAAAAAAACCTGAAGGAGATTAAAAAACAAAGAAAAAATAACTTAAAAGTAGCATGTAAAATATGAAATATGAAAGGGATAAATTTAAAACATGCATAAAACTTTATGCTAAAAACTACAAAATATTATTAAAAGATACTAAAGATGTCTTAAATAAATACCTATACACTATGTTCATGGATTGAAAGAATTAATATTAAAATGTCAGTTCTCTTCAAAATAATCTATAGATTCAATATATTCAAAAACCAGATTCTTTTTCAAAAATTAATAAACTAATTCTAAAAGGTATAGGTATATGCAAAAGCAAAGGACCTAGAATGTCCAAAATGACTTTGAAAACAAAAGAAAAAGTCAGAGGACTTAGAGAACCTGATTTTAAGACTTATAATAAAGCTATAATAATTAAGACATTGGTTTTAAAATTAATATACAGAGCAGGGGTTCCTGGGTGGCTTAGGTGGTTGAGCAACCCACTCGGTTTTCGGTTCAGGTCATGATCTCATGGTGACGGAATGGAACCCTCTGCACTCAGCAGGGATTCTGCTTGGGATTCTCTCCGCTTACTGTACCCCTTCACCCCTCACATGTATTTAAGCATTTTTTCTCTCTCTCTCTCTCTCAAAACAAATAAATCTTTAAAATATTTTAAAAATAAAAGATTATATTAATATATAGATCAATGGAAAAGGACAGAAGTCCAGAAATAGAATTTTTATATATATATATATATATATATATATATATATATATAGTCTGTTGATATTTGATAAAAATGCCAAGGCAATTCAATGTATAAATGTGTTGGGACAATTAGAAGTTGAATATTCACATGCAAAAAACAATAACAACAGGGTGTCTACGTAGCTCAGAAGGTTAAGCATCTACCTTTGGCTCAGGTCATGACCGCAGGGTCATGGGATCAAGCCCCACCTCAGACTCCTGGCTCAGTGGGGAGCCTGCTTCTCCCTTTCCCTCTGTCTCTGCCATTCACTTCGATTGTGCTTTCTGGCTCTCTCTATCTCTGTGTCAAATAAATATATAAAATCATTAAAAACAAAACAAAAAGCAACAAAAAATTACTCTGGATTCTTACCTATATATACAAAAATTACCTCAAAATATATCATAATACCAAACTTAAAAGTTAAAACTATAAAACTTCTAGAAGAAAATTGTGTTCACTTAAGGTCAAACAAAATTTTTTTATTTAGACTCAAAAATTACAGACTATAAAAAATTTGATAAATCATACTTCATCAAGATTAAAAATTTCTTCCTCAAAACACAATTCTAAAAAATGTAAGGGTAGGGTGCCTGAGTGTCTCAGTGCCAGTTGAGCATCTGCCTTCAGCTCAGGTCATGATCCTAGGGTCCTGGGACCAAGTCCTGCATCCGGCCCCTGCTCGGCTGGGGGGTCTGCTTCTCCCTCTGCCTGCCCCCCACCCCAGCTCATACTCACTTTCTTTCTCTCTCTCTCGCAAATAAATAAATTTTTAAAAATATATTTTTTAAAAATGTAATGGTAAGCTTATATTCCAGATCTACAAAATCAGTATTTCCAGAGATAGGGTTCCACATGTTATTTGAACCATGACTAATGAGAATTACTATTTTAAGTTCTCAAAGACAAAAAATTGAGAATTTCGCTACGCCATATTGGTAGCCTTCATGTAGGACCAAAGAAGAGACATATGGAAAAACAGAAGATATATATTTTCTAAAGGAAATAAGGAAATTTGACTCAGAGAAGAGAAGGTTAAGGGACTGATTAATGTATTGTTCTGCAAGTATATGTGTGATCTCTATGCAGTGATTTGGATACCAATGCCAGAAATTAAAAGAATGGAAAAATGAAATCTGAAAATTTAGGCTGAAAATAAAAACTAGTTTCTCATAGTTGGCTTCCAAACAAGGTTGTGGAATTTTCTCAAAGGTTCATTAAGCTATCATACAGTAGGTAAAATGATTCTAATCTCAGGAAGATAATCTAGGGAATTTAAGTTTCGGAGGGACTAGATATAAGAAAGTCACTCTGTGAAGCTGACAATAGTGACCTCAAAGTTCAGTTGCCAAGAACTGCCCATTCTCAAGCTAGGTGTCAAGAATATCCTGACACAAACACAATCTATATCCTCTGTGCCCTTGCTAAATTGTACTAAGTTAACATAATATTGAAAAACTACAATAGTTTCCTCTTTGTCAGTCTACTTACAACCAAAGAGTAGTAGCTAAGATTGGAGATGAGTAAAGTTCTTAAACTTTCAAATTTATGTATATCAGAAATAAAATCCACCAGATCCCAAGAGTATGCTCCAGGTCTATCTGCTCTGTCTGTAAAACGGTTTTCAGACCTGTGTTAAAATCTAGATAATAATCCAGAAACTAGTGTATTAGCAAGAACGAAATAGTTGAGGGTTTGTTTACATTGTATATCTTGATTTCCCCCAACTGAATGTTGGACATCAGAATGTATGCATCTGAAGGAATATCACAAAGCAGATACTTTAGAAATTGAGCATTTTGCTATTACAAAAGTAATGTATGCTTATTTTAAAAAACAGAGCTGAATACACACACACACACACACACACACACACACAAAATAAAATAAAAAACAAATTAAAATTATTCAGAGTTCTACTACCCAGAGATAATTACAATTAATGGTGGGCTCTCAACCATCTATGCACTAACCCATCCATAACACCAAAATGAGAGCAAGAAGTGAGCATTTTTTGGATCTTGGGAAGTACATTCTTCTGTTAATATATGGATGCCTTTGCTGTTCCAGCTATTATGCAGGATGAGATTCAGCAAGCCTTAATTAAACATGTGGTCCCAAAGAAATATAAGAGTAGATTCCTAGCCAAAAAGAGTTCACTTCCACCAAATCACTATGTTGAGAGTTTGGTAACCTGATTTATCTCATTGCAACAACCACAATTTAATTTTGTCTCCTCTTGCTTGTCACTTTGAACTCTAAACAGAGTAATACCATTTTTAATGGCAATGTCTTACTTTTCCTTTATCTTCAATTTTCTGCATTTGAAGCTATCCTTTCCCATGTAGTTGCAAAATGGATTATCAGCAGCAGCAATAAAAATATCAAAATTTACAGTCCTTAGAGAATTCAATTCCTTCTCTACTTTTTCATGTGTCTTTGTCCCTAAACTATAGCAGTAATAACTTTCATTTAAAAAAAAAATACCATACAAACAGTAACTATTATTGTTGCACATTCTCGCTGTCCTTTTTCCACAACCACAGGGAGCCAAATTATGAATTCTTTCCTGGATTTGTCATTGGAAATGGTGCCAACATGGAATTGGAAAGAGAAAACAATTGAGCTTCCTAAGTAGAACACAGAGCGCAAATCCTTGAATTAGCTCTAATAATTAAAGCATCTTGTGAAGGGCTTCAATGACAGGATAAACTCATCTGTCCCTAGTGTAGGACTCACATCAATTACACTGGGCATAAGGAGGATGGTACACAACAAAGGGAATTAAAATACAGAGGCTGACAATCCAGACAAAGCCTGACTCTGGTCAAAGGCAGCCTCTCCAAGTGCTATCTTTAACCCAAGTGCTTTTAAATAAGTTTAAATACCAATAGGGGGTTAATTTGAGACCAATTTGATTTTATTTCTGAATTAATGGTTTTTAAATCTGCTTTTATAATTTCTGCTTATCAAGGATTGCCCTTCTGGTATAAAAACTGAGCCAAGACTCAGTTATCAAATTACTATGAAGGGTTCTGTTAATTAGATAGTTTATCTGTGATGAGTTGTTGACACTGAGATGATGTGTGTTAAATAATTTTAAAATATTCTGTGGGGCACTAACTTGGTGGCTCAAAGCATTGCTCTTCCATTTTTCAGACCCTGCTTTGAGTCAAACTAGAAGCTCTTAGTAAAAATTAATATGATGGTATAATACATTTCTTAAATATGGAATCATTCATATCTTAAAATTATACATATGAGAGAATAAATCTTCTGGCACTCTTTATTAAGCTGCTCTAGACCATTCTAACTAATTCAGCCTCTTTCACATGCTGGTTGGTCTTTAACTGCTCAGTATAGACTGCCAGGAAATTCATCACTGCTGTTATTAAACACAATTCTCAGGATTTGCTCTTTTCATAGTGTTTCTTTTAAAAGCTTTTTTGGTGATTTTTCCTCTGGTTTCTTTTTCTACCTCCAAATCAGGCAACCCAAGAGAAATCTCAGAAACTGAAATATTTTTTTCCCACATAGATAAATTAAAGCTCCAGCTGTTAAGGGTTTTTCTTTCTATCTGTCAATTTTCTTTTTCCAGTTATAGTCTGTGACGGCAGAGGCCCAGAACAGTCCACAGGGAATGGCTTGGAGCCTTAAAACAAGCTGGTATCTTTGTATTTTCTAGAGGAAAAAACACTGGATACCAGTCTTTAACATCAGGAAAGCTGCTAATTAATTAACCTATAATTGTTAAAAGTACAAATCATTCTTTATTATCTCTGCAATTTCATTTTAAGTTCCCTTTATGTTGATTTTATTTACAGCTTTGTTGTTTTGTTTTTTTCATTTTGTTATTTTCTTTCTTCACTAATTCTCTAAGACATATGGTACACCAGAACAACTGAGTCTCAGAATTGAGAGTCCTAAGTCTTCCTAGTTTTTAATTTTAATGAATGGCCATAATGCATTCAACCAGTATATACACAGCTCAGAAAAAGAGGTGGCTCCTTAAAGGTAGTGAGGTTCTCTGCAAGTCACTAAACTCACAGGAACTCTGAGTTCATATCTTGGGCTTACCACTACCTATGTGGTCTTAGGCAAGTAGATTCTGTAGGCCTTGATTTTTATATTTATAAACTAAGGAGATTAGAATCCACAAATACCCTTTACAGCTCTAGTATTCCATAATTCTTTTCATCAGAGGAACTTACTGTTGTGAAACAACAAAAAACAAGTTCAAAGGAAGCCAGAAGTATTCTAAACTGGTTTTGTTCAGTTTCTTCAAAGGAAGTTTTGAAGAAAAGTATCAACAAAGAAAGGAGAATATTGGGTATCAGGTAAAAAGAAAGAACACGGGACAAGGAGTGGGGTCTGGGTTCTAGTCACAACCATGTCATTGATAACTCAGTAACTATGAACAAATTATGGGTTTGAAACTTCTGAGGCCAATGATTGGACTCCAAATTGAAGAGATTTTATTTTATTATCTGAGTCCCTTTAGGCACAAAAACTCTATGATTCTAAAAAAAAAATGCCCCAAAAGCAGCAGAGGAAGATACCTGGAAATATTCAAACAGTTATTGACAATGAACTCTGCTCTTTTGTTCCTGGCTGGAGAAGCCTACTCAAAAACATACAGTCCCAGACCATCAGCTCAGGGGTAAAATATTCCTTTGGGATCTGAAACAAATGCTGTTACTAAGGGTAATTTTCTGAATCTGTATCATCTTAGTTATCATGATGACAATCTCTTGAGTGCCAACAATGAGAGATAAGGATTATAAAACAAGCATGTATTTCCTCTATACTGCTCCTTGATTTCTCACCTCTTTACCCAAAATAGAATTGAAATGACTGACAAAAATCAAGACACATCTAAAAATGTAAGTCCTGGTGGTACATCTCAAAAACATTAGGACATGCGAAGTGGTTGCTCTGCAAACCTTTCTAGAAACTCTAGGTACTCCCTGTGATACTGAATTTGGCAAAGCATTTATATTGCCAGCAAGCTTGCAATACTCATGCATCCCAGTCTTTTTAAAAAAGATATTATCACTAATATTTTTCAAGTTCTATTCCAACGAAGAAATCTAAAAGAAACAAGTCTCAAAGAAAAAAAAAATTCCAAAATAAAGGTGGTAGGAAGGACAGTTTTCAGATTTTAATTATTTACCAAGTGAAAAGTATAAAAGGTGATGGATATTTTTGTCCTGAAATATCAAGTACTGGACACTGCCCAAAAGCAGATGGTGTAATTCATTCCAGAGAGCCAATTCTCCTGCCTCTTCCTTTTTCTTTTCTTTTCTTTTTTTTTTTTCCCATGCTTACCTCCTTGGAACCCAGACAGGTCTTGCCCTTCCCCTACTAACCCTGGGACCTCCATTTTTTTTTTTGCAAGCCCTACTTAGGATAAGTAGCATAGTCTAGTAACCCTTGCTTTGAACCACAGTGTAAAAGATGGACATGCTGTTCCCAACTTCTTCATGGACCTCGGTCAAATCCCTTTAATCCCCTCTAGTCTCATGCTTTGATTTCTGGGTCTTTTCTTCTCGTTTCCTTTCTTTTTGACTGGTAAGATAATAATTGGCAACATTTGAATGCTCTTAAATATATATGCACTAATGATTACAACCTATTGTACCTCAGTCATGGAACTGATAGCAAAAACTATCTTTAATGAATAAACAAGAAATCCGTACTTTAAAATTTTATCCACAGAGCTCTTGAATCATTACAAACAAACAACTTCCCTTAGCTTCCTACAGAAGTACCCCGTTCTCCAAATGGAAAACTGGAATAGAGAGTAAGAGACTTTCCTTAGGCTACAGTCCAGGTTTAGGGAGTAACTTCTTTGCTCGATATAAATAATTCACTTTAAATCACCCCAAACCAAAATATTTCCAATGTAAACCTCTAAAATATACATAGCACTAGCCAAGCATGGGAAAATGTCAAAAAATATTCATGATTTGAAAATCCACCATTATCTAGACTGGACTGTAATGCTAAAGAATGTTTCCTCAAAATAGGCTCTCATACTGACTTCAGATTATATATATCCCCAGGGTTGGTACACAGTATAGACTCTGTCAACGTATGTTGAATGGATGATGGTTGCTTGGCTATAGTCTTAAATAAGGTAGCAGCAAGAAGATGGGGGACTGAGTAGAGTGGATGATCTATAGAAATACTATAAAGATAAAAATGAAAGAAGTTGATAATAGGATGTGAAAAATGTGTTGAAGAAGGGGGAACTCAGAGGGACTTCTTGGTTTCTGGTTTAAGTGATGAGATAATACAATTCAATGAAATAGGAGACATGGAGATGTGGGAAGCAGGTGAGTAGGTACACAATGAGTTCAAAATTAGATGTGTTAAAAAATCTTGCGAACATCAAATTTATTCAAAAAGAAGCTGGGCATATATATTTGATTTTTTTTTAAGATTTTATTTATTTATTTGACAGAGAGAGAGAGAGAGAGAGATCGAGATCGAGATCGAGATCACAAGTAGGCAGAGAGGCAGGCAGAGAGAGAAGGGGAAGCAGGCTCCCCACTGAGCAGAGAGCCTGATGTGGGGCTTGATTTCAGGACCTGAGATCATGACCTGAGCCAAAGGCAGAGGCTTCAACCCACTGAGCCACCCAGGCGCCCCTACAGATTTGATCTTAATAGAGACGTTTTTTACTTGGAGTTCATCATCATGTAAGTGATAAAGTTTTATCCATAAATGAAATTACTTTGGGAATAAGGGTAGAACAGAATATCCATGTCCAGTACATTTTTAAAGATTTTATTTATTTGTCAGAGAGAGAGAGAGAGAGAGAGCACAAGCAGAGGGAGCAGCAGGCAGAGCAAGCAGAGCAGGCAAAGGGAGAAGCAGGCTCCCCGCTGAGCAAGGAGCCCCATATGGGACTCAATCCCAGGACCCCGGGATCATGACCTGAGCCAAAGGCAGTGGCTTAACTGATTGAGCCACCCAGGTATCCCCATCCTTAAATGATCAAGTATAAGAACTCAATAAAGGGTTGCTCATATTTTACTTTTTCATGGACATTAAAAGTATATATTAGTAGCCATATACTATGACTATTATTTCATAGAAGAAGGAGAAGAAATTTTAACTTATAAAAATATAGGTGATATAATCTTAAAACGGATAATCATTCCATCTAACCAAATAAGATATATAAAAGATTTACCTTATCATCCTTTATTACAAATGACCTTATCATGAAATTATACCTTTTGGAGACAAGTGTTTGGGAAAAAGAGTGGTACCAGTGAACAGAGAAGACCAAGGTCAGATGTCCTGGGAATTCTCATCTTCCCGTGTTCATCAGAGGAGAGGAGTCTACAGAGGAGACGGATTCTAAGAAGCAGGAAGTAAAGCTAGAGAAATGTGGTATCTTAAAGTATAAACAAAATATTTTGAGGAATATGTGGTCAAAAGTTCAGATGTCACTGAAAGACCCAATTGATTTATTAATAAAGAGTTTACTGAGTCCTGAATAAGAATAGTTTTATACAAAAATGACATGATATGGGGTGCCTGGGTGGCTCAGTGGGTTGAGGCCTCTGCCTTCAGCTCAGGTCATGATCTCAGGGTCCTGGGATCGAGTCCCACATCAGGCTCTCTGCTCAGCGGGAAGCCTGCTTCCTCCTCTCTCTCTGCCTGCCTCTCTGCCTACTTGTGATCTCTCTCTCTCTCTCTGTCAAATAAATAAAAATATTTTTTAAAAAATGACATGATATGAGGACTTTAGTTCAGGGCTGATTCAGGCAATACAACATTTTGTTATAACTCCTAAATTCAGGTCAATAAGCATTTGTTGAGCATTTAGCGTGCTTAAATCAATTTAAAAGATCCCCTAAGAGATTAAAATATTAATAAAATATTTCTTGTCCTCAAAGAACTTGCAGTCTCAAAGGAAAGATAAAAAATAAACATAAAACTCTGTGGGATGTCTCCAAAGAAAACATACAAATAGCTAACAAGCACATGAAAAGATGTTCAACATCATTATCATTTGGGAAATGCAAATTAAAGCCACAATGAGATGCTACTTCACATCTACTAGGATGGCTAGAATACACACACACACACACACACACACACACACACACACTCAGAAAATAACAAGTGTTGGTGAAAATGTAAAGAAAGAAATGTAAACATCTTGCTAGTGGGAGCATAAAGTGGTACAGCTGCTATGGAAAATAGTGACAATTTATCAAAATGTTAAACATAGAGTTAACATATAACCTATCAATTATACTTCTGAGTATATACTTTTTTTTGGAGAAACCAAAGACAGGTATTCAAATAAAAACGTATTTGAAATTTCAGAGCACATTATTCAAGCAGCTAAAAAGCTAAAAACCCAAATGTTCCTCAAATGATAAACGAATAAACAAAATGTAGCATAGCCATAAATGGAATATTATTCAGTCATAAACAGTATTGATATATGCATGCCATAACATATATAAACCTTGAAAGCACTATGCTAACTGATATAATCATGCTATATGATGATTCCATTGATATGAAATACCCAGAATAGGCAAATCTGTAGATACAGAAAGCATGTTGATGGTTTCCAGGGCCTGGGGGGGTGGGAGAATGGGAAGTGACACCTTAATGGGTACAGGGTATTTTCAGGGGGAGTGGTGATAAGAATGTTTTGGAATTTGGTAATAGTGATGGTTGTACACTGCGAATGTAAATTATACATTTGAGTGTAAATTACGCATGTGAGTGTAAATTACACACTTTAAAATGGTTAAAATGGTCAGTTTTATGTTATATAAATTTTACCACAAAATAAAAGTCTATGGAATGCAATATGATGAGCCATAAGAAAGTTGCCAAGCCATGTGCACCCGAATGTTTATAGCAGCAATGTCCACAACAGCCAAACTATGGAAAGACTCTAGATGCCCATCAACAGATGAATGGATAAAGAAGATGTGGTATATATATACAATGGAATACTCTGCAGCCATCAAGAGAAACGAAATCTGGCCATTTGCAACGACGTGGATAGAACTGGAGGGTATTATGCTTAGCAAAAAAGTCAGTAAGAGAAAGACAATTATCACATGATCTCTCTGATATGAAGAATTTGAGAGGCAAGGAGGGAGTTTGGGGGGGGGAGAGAAATGAAACAGGAAGGGATGGGGAGGGAGACAAACCATAAGAGACTCCTAGACTCACGAAACGAACTAAGGGTGGCTGGGAGGCAG
>CM053609.1:54331755-54381576 GCA_028646535.1 Procyon lotor
AGCAACAGATAAACTTGTTACTTAGTGATAATGATTATAAGGGAGAATTTTATTACAAAGTATTCATTACATAAAATTTGTAATAAAAAGATCATTCTTTCATAGAAAAACTCACTGAATGAAATAAGCTTTGTTATTCAGAACACCTTTTGTAATGCAATTTGATCCAGTAACTATTTTTACTTTTTTTTAATCATATTTTAAGACCAAATCATATGAAATAAATGGTCAGTTTCTTATTCTGGGATCTGTGTCACCAGAAAAATGCAAAAAGTAGTAAATTATTGAGTACATCAAAAGAACAGAGAACTCATGCAGTGAAAATGTAAAACATATGAGCAATGTGGTTTCAAAGAAGACCATGACTTACAAAAGTTTGGAATTTCTGAACTGATTTCTTGAAGTAGAAAAAAATCTAATTTCAGCAGGTTTCTTTAGACATAGATTGGAATTGGATTTTCAAGAACCTATATAATTAACCATTGTTCTCAGACCTACAGATGTGGCTTCCATTAGTTCTATTCAAATTCAGTACCTTCTGAGAACCAAAATTCCTAACCATGTAGGAAGTGAGAAAATTTAATTTCATTTACCATGAATCAACTCAAATCATTTTGACAAAACTGAGCTACTTCTAGCCTTCTTCCAACTAACTCCCAATTAAAAGAGCATGAGTGAGACCACCAATGCTTATCCTTAATGAATAAGTTAGCAAGTTGTTACTTGTTATTCTAAGGTATGGGGTGAGCAATAGAAAACAGAAGGCTAAAACTTGGAGACGCACCGTGTCTGAGTACTAGAAGTTGAGCAAAGTTGGAACTAGGTATTACAAGTTTGCAGGAAGGAAAAGTCAGGAATCCAAGTGTTGCACCAAGTTCAATATACAACACAAATAAGCAGAACAACACAAGGAAAGATTGATCCTGTAGTTTAGGGAGATTATCTTCCATATTCTTTTTTTTTTTTTTTTTAAGATTTTACTTATTTATTTGAGACAGAGAGAGAGTGAGCCAAGTGAATGAGAACAAGCACAAGTGGAGCGAGGAGAGGTGAAGGGGGAGAGAGACGTAGACTCCCCACTGAGCAGAGAGCCTGATGCAGGTCTGGATCCCAGGACCTTGGGATCATGACCTGAGCCCAAAGCAGCCAATTAACCTACTGAGCCACCCAGGCACCCCCTTGTCTTCCATATTCTTTATCTTCCTGTTATGGTCCAAAGTGACCACAGGGTAAAAATAGAAAAGAAATAATGGGGAAAGAAAAGCTTTACATATATTTAAAGTAAAATAGAAAACAAGACAGTTTGTAGTTAAATGTTAAATGAATGGTGATAGCATATATAACTAAGCCTATATAATTTTAAGAAAGATCAAATATTTGTTCACTTGGCCCATTTGAAGCTCATGTAGGCATCATGTATAGAACAAAATTACAGTCAACAGACCCTTTAGCTCTTATCTTTCCAGAGTCAGTTTACCACAGTAGCTGCTATAGATTCACCTAACACGTAATTTTTTATATTTTACTCAGTCTATTATATCCAACTACATGTTATTTTAAGGATAGTCTGGTAAAACTGAACACATAATTCTAAATAAAAAATCATCATTAGCAGCTTTCACTATAGAATATAAGAACAATGGAAAGGCATGTTGATAATACACCATTTCACCTCTGAGACATGATTTTCTGTCTGTGCATGATCAAAAGCAAAACAAGCTTACTAATATTAATATAGGCCATTTTTCTAACTCTGCCTTCAGCTATTTCAACCTCAAGCTTCCCATTTTCAAAGATATTGGGTCTTACGGGACATGTTATATTTTAAACTACTATGTCAAATTGATCAATTTAAAAGTACATCTATGATGCACATCTCAAAAAAATCCATAAAAAATGGACAGTGTTGGAAACTAAACAAACAACCCCACTAGAATAACATTTTGGGTTAAATTTAAAAGCATCCCAAAGTCTCATGTGTAGATGAAATTTTTCCAACTTTTAAAGTTAAAAAAAAAAAAGAAAGAAAATCTTTCTCTTTCTCTCCTTTGTCAACTCTAACTAGTATTTCCATTTTTAACTATGAGATTTTGCTTGATTTGAATCTATAGGTTTGTCTTTTAATTCAAGGAAAGATTCAAAATAGTAGTAACCACATTATTTAGTGTTGGGCAATAGCTGAGCATTTGACTGAGGAAATAAGATTTCTGCCTTCAGGCCCTTTAATTGCCTATGAGTTAATAACTCCTCACAAATAGATTTGAAAAGGAAACATAAGATTCCTGCTCATAATCATGTGAGTGATGGTGCTAATCCTGGTTAAAAAAAAAAGGAAGTAGTTTATTTTGGAATTCCCATCTCTCCCCATTGGCCTCACCATTCCAGGGCTCCTCATCCCCAACCCTCTTCCTCTACCCATGATAGCGACAATTTTAGCCCAGATAGAAGATGTATGCATTGTAACCGTCCCTCAGAACCATGTACTGCTTAAAATATAGCCCATGAGAAATTATACTAGTTACCAAGCATGCTTAGATATAGCCTTAAGAAACATATATACTGGCAACAGGCCTCTGGGGGAGAGGACGAGATATGTCCTTGAAGCTGAGGAGCTGGGGATGCCTGGCTCACTCAGGGCGGAACGCCGCTTGCTTCACTTTTCTGTTATCTCCCTTTCCCCGGAGAGCACCTGCAGTTGGTTAGATGACCCTCTTGTTTGGGTTTGCTCACTATAGGTCATGCACTATGTGACCAGACATATTTTGTCTTTCTTCTTACTTATCTGCAAAAACTTCTTACTTATCTGCAAAAAATGTGTGACCTACTCTGGCTTCTTTGTTGGTTGTTACCTACTTTCTAGTAAATATGAGACTAAGGAGTTGTTTGGGGCAACAGTCTTTTCTACTGCCGTCCCCTGCTCCCTTTCTCTTGCAGCTGACTTTTTTGTGCCTCATTCTCCCATGTGCCGTCAGGAGGTGGCAATGCATGGCAAATATTTTAGAGAAAGAGAAAGGATTTTCAGCAGGTTTTCAGCAGATACTACTTGGGGGTAGTAATTCAAAATAAAACATCCATGTGGCTGGACTGGGATGCTTTAGGAATACTTTCCAAAACATTTTGAATTATTGCCTTGACCTTTTCAAAAAGCATTTAATCACTCAGACAACAAATAACAGTGGTACTAACTATATTTACTAGTTAGAGTGCATCTAGTTTAGTTTCCTAATTCTATAAATTAACTGCATTCCAACTGCCATTAAATAATTCTCTGCTGTTAAGTGATATTAGATGCTGAGTACCAGAACTGGCATTTAAATACTTCACATTCTAAGTGCAAAGAAATGCAAGTAATTGGAGCCAGCATTTTCCCTCCAGGACTTACAGAAAGACACTCTCTCAACATAACCAAAATGACCATCTCCACCACCACCACTCTGATTAATATAGGAAAAAGACTGGATATGGGAATTAAGGCATGGCTTTCCTGGACAGTCCAAGGTTTAGGTAGTTGAAAGTCATGAAAGAAAAGATCTAGAATAAGACTTCCCAAAATAGAGAAAGGAAGTCTCCAGGAGAATTATTCTCAGTGACTGAATAGTCCTGACCCCCATTAAGTGAGCAATTGCCAATAAGTTATAAAACAGTTTTCAGGATACTAGGCTAACAGAATGTCTGATGCTGGGTATGAATGAAGGGTAAGAGGAAGATGGTATTTGAGAAAAGTCAACAAAATAGCCCACATTCCACTACTAGGTATAAACCAGGATCCATGATTTGCTATATAAATCCTGAATAGAATGGCTGTACTTGAGCTGTCTCCCTGGTATCAACTCATCCCCAAGAAGACTGCCTACTAACTAAGGGGACTCCAGCTATAAGAAACTATAAGGTAGATGTGCTGTGAGAAGAGTTGAGGCTAGAAGGAAAAAGATTAAAGTTAAACTGGATCTCCCATTCCAGGAGATTATGGAGGGGACATTCCTGGGACCCTCTGAGGAACCAAAGAAGGATGATGGACAGTCAGCATTAAACATAGAAAAGGCTTATTGAAGGGAAAACATCAGAAAAGAAGCCAAGCCATGTCCAGAGCAGAAATACAGGAAAGAGGGAAGGGAAATGAGTCATGTCTTACTCAGTTTGAGCTGCTATTACAGAATACCATGCCCTGGGTAGCTTCAACAAACAAACAAACAAAAATCCAATTATTTCTGACAGTTCTGGAGACTGATAAATCTGAGTTCAGCATGCATGCATGGTTGGGTTCTGTTGATGAACTCCTTTCTTGATTTAAAGATGGCCACTTCTCGAAGATGTGGAGAAAGGGGAACCCTCCTACACTGTTGATGGGAATGCAAGCCACTCTGGAAAACAGTATGGAGGTTCCTCCAAAAAGTTGAAAATAGAGCTACCTTACGACCCAGCAATGGCTACTGGGTATTTACCCTAAAGATATAAATGTGTTGATCCGAAGGGGCAGGTACACCCAAATGTTTATAGCAGCAATGTCCACAATAGCCAAACTATGGAAAGAACCTAGATGTCCATCAACAGATGAATGGATAAAGAAGATGTGGTGTATATATACACAATAGAATACTATGCAGCCATCAAGAGAAACAATGTTCTCTTCGATTTGCAACAACGTGGATGGAACTAGAGGGTGTTATGCTAAGCAAAATAAGTCAGTCAGAGAAAGACAATTACCATATGATCTGATATGAAGAATTTGAGAGGCAGGGCAGGGGTCGTGGGGGGTGGGGTAGGGAAATGAAACAAGATGGGATCAGGAAGGAGACAAACCATAAGAGACTCCTAAACTCACGAAACAAACTGAGGGTGGCTGGGGGTGGGGGGAGGGATAGGGTGGCTGGGTTATGGACTTTGGGGAGGGTATGTGCTATGGTGAGTGCTGTGAAATGTGTAAGCCTGATGAGTCACAGACATGTACCCTGGGGCAAATAATACATTATATGTTAATAAAAAAAATAAATTATTAAAAAATAAAATAAAATAAAGAATACCACTTCTCACTGTATCCTCACATACAGCAAGAGCTAGCTCTCTGGTCTCTTCTAATAAGGGCACTGATCTCAACATGAACTCTCCACCCTCGTAACCTCATCTAGATCTAACTACCTCTCAGAAGCCCCACCTACATATATCATCACAGGAGTTTGGGTTTCAACACATGAATTTGTGGAACCCAAATATGCAGTCCACAGCAAGTTATAAATATGATTGAAGTTGGAGGGAGAACAGGAAAATTTTGAATAGGATGTGAGATTAAGTTACAAAACACACAGGACTGAGTTTAAAAAAAAAAAAAAACAACAAAAAACTAGAGGGGCACCTGACTGGCTCAGTAGAGCATGTGACTCTTTACCTCAGTGTCAGGAGTTCAAGCCCCACATTGGGCATAGAGATTATTTAAGATAAATAAATGAACAAACAAAATTAAAAAAAACAAAAACAAAAACTGAAGAGACTCTTCTGATAACCAAAAAGACAAGAAAGTTATAAAATTGGAGTAGTACCTCAGCTAAAATTGGAAAGGTCAGCACAGTACAGAGTTATCAGAGAAATAAATCTAATTCATGTTTATCCCTAACAAGTTGAGGGTCCTCAATAGACTCATTAAAGATTTTTAAAAAAACTTGTATCATATTAAAATATAGTTTAGAATAAAAATCAATCCTTGAAAATCATACCACACTAACATATTGCTACTATTTCATAAATTCCTTTCTAAAGCTTGCCCATATAGATACATACTTTACATAGCTACATCCATAGTATAATTTAAATTTTGTATTTTTTGTTTCCTGTATCATATTCTAGCACATTTTAATCACCCATTATAAATAAATATATATATATTTATTACATAGTTAAATACATATATATTCCATTCCATTGAATTGCTATTTTATAATTTGTAACTTGTGTTTTCTTTTTTTAGATTTTTTTAAAAGATTTTATTTATCTCTTTAAGATAGAGTGAGAGAGAGAGAGCACAAGCAGAGTGGGGGCAGAGAGAGAAGGAGAAGCAGACTCCTCGTTGAGTAGTGAGCTCTATGCTGGGCTCAATTCTAGGACCCCAGGATCTTGACCTAAGCAGAAGGCAGATACTTAACTTACTAAGATACCCAGTCATCACACTATTGTGTTTTCTTAAATATTTGCTTCTAACTTTTGCTATTATAGCAAATATAGCAATTACTTTCAGTTCATGCAGTTTTATGATTTTATTGAATCATTTCTCAGGATCACTGGCCACTTATTAAGGTTTCTGATATAATAAAATGATCAAATTTGTCACCAAAAGTTTGTAACTAAAAGTTACAATGCAGTCAGCAATAAATATAGATACTGGCTTCTCCACAATCTCACCAGACTTCTGTAATATAATATATAAATTGGGCCTGTATTGTTGTTTTAACATGCATTGCCTTGGATTCCTTGTGAAAATGTACATTTTTCTAATTTACTGGTTTTATTCTCTCCTGATTAAGCCACCTCTTTATAAATTAGTCCATTTATCTATCTGGGGGTCTTGATGTCATTCCTTGTATTTAAATGAGCTCTTTATAGATTAAAAATACCAACTCTGTTCCACTTTAAAGCTAGTTAAACTTGTCTTGCTCTCACCTTCCCTTATAACATGCATGTGCACAAGCATGGACACAAACATCCCCTAACTCTAAAGAAGGTTCTCTTTTATTGAATTGTTCTTGCCTTCTAAATTATTCAAGAGCTTATGCCATTTGGGAGGAGAGGTTCATCATTAAGTATATGATTCCCACTCAAGTAATTACATTCTGCTAATTGGGGCTATTCTTGTGGCATTCCTCAGGGATAGGATTCTCTGAGACTGAGAGGCTTATTTTGAAAAGCCAAGGACCATGTGCTCCATGTGTGGGCAAAAAAAAAAATCCTTCTCTAATATTCCTTGTCCCTTGACAATTACTGAAAAAAGATCCATTTACATTGCATCTATACATCCTCATACTCCACTCCTGGGCTAGAACAGAAAGTTTCAAGCCATTATATAGTGGCTCTTCCTGCAGAGAGGAAGGCCCCACACAGCCTTACAAGGAGGCCTGAATGGAAGATAATAGGATGGGGACAAATGGCCTCTTCAGATGTCTCTTATCCAGCTATACCAAATTCCCAGGTGCTGATCCTCCAAGGGCAAGAGTTTTGAGTCGTGTGAGTACAGAAGTGTGTGTATTTCTGTGAAACCTTCTAATGAGACTTCCTACTCCTATTACTGAGGTGTAAGGATCCCTCAGAGTCCCTCTTATAAGATCAAGGAAGTTATTCTAGAATCTGTAGCAATACTGCTTAAGCCTGGCTCCGAAGCAGAAATGACACTGCTTCAATAAGAAGTCAATGACTATTTCCCATAAGGCTTCTTCTCTAAGAATGTTAGGTCTTCGAGCAGGAAAGGAAAAATAGAGCAGCAAGTAGGGTGGTGAGCAACAAATACATGATAAGCCTGTGTGGTTGGTAGGTGAAGACAAATTGTTTTGAAGAGTATAAAGACTTTCTAGGTGCACATGAAACACACATGAATACTTGCAACAACATCTCCATTGTATTATTCATAAATGACTTATTTCCTCCTCTCTTTCTAGTTTTCTTAAATGTACAACAGATCAGTTTACATTATACCTTTCTACCACATATCTCCCTACATTATATTAATAAAAGATTTGTCCTAATGAAAAAATAATAAATCCAAAAAAAAATGAAAGAAAAAATAATAAATCAAAGAAAGGGCCAAAACCTTATTAAAGATTTGAACGACTCCAATTCCTGACTACTATTAAATTGTTTGTATTTCTATGAACAAAAAACCATGGAATTACATGATTTATATAGGTCATCTGCTAAAAAAATCATTGTTCTTTTTTTAAAAATTTATTTACTTGGCAGAGAAAGAGATCACAAGTAGGCAAAGAGGCAGGCAGAGAGAGAGAGGGGGGGAAGCAGGCTCCCCGCTGAGCAGAGAGCCCAACATGGGGCTCCTTCCCAGGACCCTGAGATCATGACCTGAGCTGAAGGCAGAGGCTTTAACCCACTGAGTCACCCAGGCGCCCCAAGAAATCATTGTTCTATAGGCACATTGTCAAAGCATTAAAATTAAAGAGAGGAAGATTATTACTACTTTTTTTTTTCTTTCTTACTTTTTTTTTTTAACCACCCTTGGTAAATGAATACAAAGTCCTATACTCAGATAATAAAGACAACTACCCACATGGGTGACTACATAGCTAAGGTTAAGATTCTTCTGTTCAAAAATGTTTTTCTCAATCACTCCTTTAGTTGCTTCTGAAATAAGAGATGGACTTTGGGGCAATTATCCCATTAAACTTCAAATAGCCTCCAAAGAGGACAATTTATAAAGACACTGTCAACCATTCACATTTTGGTATGAATTTCTTTACCATACTTGTTCTATTTTCCTATTTAGGAAAAATGGTTTTGAAAGGAAAAATAAGGAAAACATTGATCCAGAGAATAGAAGACCCTAAATACAGGCAGTACAAAGGCAGTAACTTTTTTATTTTAAGCCACAAATGCAGGATGAAAATCCATCAAGAAATCTTCACCTAATTAGTTCAGTTATTTATGAATACAAAGTCTGAATTAACTCAATCATGAAAAAAAATCCACTTAAATTGTTGCCTCATAGAACCACTCTGGTCTGAATTTATTTTTTAGAAGAGTGAGATCAGAGGAGCCCTGCTCAGATTTTGTGTTCTGGCAATTAAACTAATTCCCTAAATTCAGCCCCCAGGGCAACTAGGCTGGCTAGTTGCTTACCCAATACCCTCTTTCACTTCTGCTTCTCAATAGGGCCCTGATTTTTTTGGATATGCAGCAAACTGTCCAGTTAAAACATTTGCTTTTCCAGACTCTGTGGCATGCTAATCATGTAGCACAGTCCTGCTCTATGAAACGTAAGCAGATGTCTGCTGGGATTGATGGGAAAGCTGTTGCTTTCTTGATAGAGTCACCATCCATTCCTGATTCCTTCTTCACTTCTTTATCTTTCCTTTTTGTTTGATGAAATATTAGCATACGACATGGCAGCAAGCATCTTTCTTGCAATCACAAGATGCCAAGCTTGAGTGCAAATGCCCAAAAACTATGTCTGGCAGAACAGAAAGATGGACAAAAATAGATTCCTTACAGGCATTATTGAGTTGCCGCACCTACCCTGGACTACCTACTCCCAAACTTCTTGTGGCAGGAAACAAAGCCCTGCCTGCCGGGGCCGCTGTGGCATCTTTCTGTTATTTGCAGCCAAATACACCCCCTACCAGGCCTCCGTTGACCCTGTTCTGACCATACACAGATATCAGATCAGAACAGATATCAGGACATCCTTTACTAAAACTGGCTGTAAGTAGTATCCTCTGGATTTCTGAACAAACACATGTAGAGAAATGAACTCCACTGTGATAAACACATTACCTGCTCAGAAGTGCATTCTCCCTGACATGTCACATGCATTGATTTCTTCCCCCATTCAATAAATATGTATTGAATGCTTACTATGGTCTAGTCACTAGCAATACACTAGTGAACAAAATATATAAAATCCATCTGGTATTCGAGTTTATATCTGGTTTCCATAAAAAAATCTCATTCTGTTGTTGTTGTTGTTGTTGTTGTTTTAAGAGACATGCTCTTTGATTGGAGTGGCTTATTAACTGAACACTTTACTTGTCAAATGGTTAACCTGATATCATATAGAATTCAAAATGTCCCCTCCATATAGGTTTAGGAATAGTTTCTATCATGGAATCTATCACTAAAGTCATACTGAACTTTAAAAGCAGAAGATTCATGAATGAGTGCTGCAATATCCAAATTAAAATTTTAAAAAATCTTGTCGGAGCAAAGAACTTTTAGACAGCTAGGCTTTTACTTTTTTCCTTTTCATTGGCTTTAATTCTTATATTTGAGTAATGGAGCAGGGGTGGGTGAAAAACAACCCTCTGGTGCTCAGTAAAGTGTGTTTGTATGTTAGACACTGTACAGAGTGAAGAAGAAAAACCTCACAAAAGATTTAACCAGCCACTCTCCCTGACTTCATGATGGCTTAAATTATCTATCCAAACTCTCCGTGACATACTTCTTGAGACCAGCCTTTAGACTTTTCACAGGTGGGGCTTTGGGAACATCTGATGTTTAGAGACCAATGTTCTTTGTATATTTAGGTAGGGACTGATTTTTACTTTGTCTTTACTCCCATGGACACAGCATTCTGAGGCTGGTCCTGAGTGTTCCACTGGCTCCATAATGCACGAGCCTCTTATGGAGATAGCTGATTTGGGAAGAGGCACAATGTATAATAACCCTGTGTAAATTCCATGAAACTAGAGTGGAACCTAGGCATGCAGTAAGCAATTCATGCAGTAAGCTCAGAATGCTCAAGGCTGGATGCACTATATTTTTTACCAGATCAGCTCTCTTCTATGATTTAGATCTAACAGAACACATGTATTGTTTGTATGTCTTTTTATTGGCAATATGCTTATAATGAATTGTATGGTTTCCATGAGCATACTAAGGATTGAGTGAATTTTCCTGTTTGATGAAACCAGTTTGTCCTATCCCAATGTGAAGTGTCAATGATGTCAGAATTGTGCTTGAGTATAAATTATGAGAATGTGCATATAAAATTGAATATAGGCCTATGGGTTCTTTTTTTTAGACTATTAAACGTGTGTGTATACACACACACTCCTACATACAAATATATAGCTTGTTCCCAAAGTGGTCTATTCAAATCCTGCACACAAATATAGTGCATAGGGGCATATATGCCCCTAACAGCAAACGCACACTGATTCCAAAGGAAACTGATTTAGAGGCAAACTATGTGTTCATTCTTTAAAACTTCTTGTCTGAAAGTCTAGAAGTAAAAAATCCTACCTTATATGACTTGGTCAGGAAACCACACTTGAACAACCGTGCCTGATCTAGTTCTTGAGGTAGCATAAGGTCACAAATATTCTTTAGACCATACTGTTCTAGTTTAGAAGCAATTATGAAAATAATTTCCATTTTTGAATTCTGTTGAGGATATGATTAAAACATAATATTGTGTTATTTAAAGAATTTTTTAGTAAGTCTAAAGGCTAGAGAGATGGTAAGGTTGCATGTGCCCCTTTCCCTACCTTTCACAAATATCTGGAGATCCACTCTTACTGATGAGTATCCTCAAAAATTATAGGCATAGAAGGATAGGGAAAGAAGGTAAAAATAATTTTCCAAGTCAAAATATAAAATTAAACAGCTAAAGAAAATAAATGTTTCTCAAGTCAAATCACTTTATAATAGATAACTAAATGTATGGTCTTTTATTGGCTTAAAAGAGAAAAATACTAAACACAAATTTTGCTTTATGACATTTAAGTGTTTTGTTAAAATATAACTGCTGTACTTATTACCTTCCCTTCCAACACTACCAAACACACACACACAGCCAGAATAAACCTTAGGAAGACAGGTACATGCATTCAGAGTATTTTTGTTTTAAGGTTTAATTTATTTATTTGAGAAAGAGGGAAAGAGAGAGAGACAGAGCAGGAGGGGGAAGAGGCAGAGGGAAAGGGAGAAGCAGCCTCCCCATAGAGCAGGGAGCCTGACTGGGGCTAGATCCCAGGGCCCTGATATCATGACCTGAGCCAAGGCAGAAGCCTAGCCCATTGACTTACCCAGGCGCCCACATTCACGGTATTTTTATGCAAGTCACAAATGATACATAAGAATGAGGGGCGCCTGGGTGGCTCAGTTGGTTAAGCTACTGCCTTTAGCTCAGGTCGTGATCCTGGAGTCCGGAGATGAGTCCCACATCAGGCTCCCTGCTGGGCAGGGACTCTGCTTCTCCCACTGACCTCTCTCCTCTCATGTGCTCTCTCTCTCATTCTCTCTCAATTAAATAAATAAAATCTTAAAAAAAAAAAAAAAAAAAAGAATGGGAAAGAGTTAAAACTCCTCTCTGTACTTTCAAATAGATAAGTTGAATTATCTTATCACAATAAAATTCTCAACCCAGATGAGGAAAAGGGTGGGATCCTTTATTGAGCAATAAAATATCAAACCTTAACTGAGGACTGTTAAAAGGCATGTTGTTTCTCTAGGGAATACACGTTTGTAGGATATTATCATTGCTGTTGAATTGTAGCCATTCCTGTCATCGACTGACTTGAAGTCGTTTGGCATGTTCCCTCGTATAGGAACCTACGTTCAGACTAAATAAGTATCTAGGACTACTGATGGGGTCTGATGTAGTTTGAGCAAACCAAACTTGTAAATACATGTCCTTGGTTCTGATAACAGATCAATATGCTGAACTCTCAAAGTCAGTTTGGGTTCCCTTTGTTTCTCTTAATGTCAGTATGTCTGAACAAGTCTGATACAACTCAACGTTAACACTCAAGGTTAACATACACTAAGAAAGATTTTTTCAAGTCAAATTCCATAGAGAGACAATAATAACAATACAAAAAATATTGCTGTTGAGTCAGAAAAATGGTAGCAACCATAGCAGTTTTTCCCACTTGATAAATCATTTATAGATTAACAATTTCATGATCGAGTTCTTAAGTTCGAAAATGTCTCTAGTCATTATAAAAGTGTATTAATTTACAAGAGAAATGTGTTCAAAAGTCAGTCAGAAGGTGGTCAAAACCAAGCCTTTACCATGGATTTAAAAATCTATCACTATGCATGAAGTTTCAACTTCTATAAAATTACTTCCCTCAGTTTTTCTAATATATCTGTTAATATTTCATCCCGTGAAAATCCTCCAAAACTTGACTATATTATTCTGCTGGGAGCTTGGCAACTCAAGCAACTGCTCAGAGGGTAAAACTGCCATTGATGTTTTATCTTCTTTGTATCCCTTACCCCAAACAGGCCTGATATCTATTTGCCTGGAGCTAGGTCAGAACAGACAAGCCTTCTGTGGGGCTCACTGAGGAGGCCGCCTGCCTGAACCAACCTTCCTCTCCAGCAGTAAGTGGGCTTCCTATGTGCCATTTCCACACTTGTAACTATTTCACTCAGTAGAATCCCCCAGGAGCAGAGGGAAAAAAAAAATCTGACTCTTGCCCCTTCTTTCTTAACATCTTTTTCTCCTCAGAGCGGGGGCAGGGGAAAGATGTGTTTTTAAGCTTTCATGCTGAGAAAGGCTAGTGAGGCTTTAAACAACTTGATACTTTTGAATGAACAATCCAACATTCTTTTCGGAAACTTTGTTCTCAACATTGTTAGTGATAATGTCAGTGTTAACGATAAAAATAAAAAGTATTTATTGGGGAGGGACGCTCCAGGTCAATGATTGCTAGACTTTCCAATTTTATGAACCTGAAAATTAATCAACAATAAAAAACAATTGGGAAATGACAGAGTTGCCAACTTTTCATTTTCCCTTTTGTAACCTGAATAAATTACTACCCTTTATCTCTATCCTATCGTGAAAAGATAATTTGATGCCAAAGGAGTGGGAAGAATCCCTGAGTAAGATAGTTTCTTATCAAGCTGAATAATTTGGCTTAATAAAATACTCACTACTTTTTGTTTTTGCCAGCCAATACTATCTTCACTGACTGGCACCAACTGATATATCTAATGAGCAGACAGATGTTGTCTTTTTAGTTAGTGGTGAGTTTTCCATTATTTTTATTTTTCTATTTTTTAATGATTTTTTATTTAGTTAATTATTCATGGGAGACAGAGAGTGAGAGAGGGAGAGGGAGATGCGGGCTCCCCTGAGAAGTAGGGAGCCGAATGTGGGACTCAATCCCAGGATCCTGGGATCTTGACCTGAGCTGAAGGCAGATGCTCAACCGACTGAGCTACCCAGGCGCCCTTATAATTTTTATACTCAATATTATATCAGTGCTTTGGAGCCTAGAAAGAATTTGATTAGGGAGGTTCATTAACATCTTGCCTCTATGAACAGAGACCATTAGAATCTCTATGACCCTCCAAACCCACTTGTTCAATGCTTTCATTTTGTAAATGAGAAATTTGAAGACCAGCAGAACCCAACTGCTAAACACCACACAACTCTCCTCAACTATAGGTACAGGTGTCAGCTTCCATCTGCCTATACCCAAATGGTCACTTTTCAAATTTATCATCAGTATTTCAGGGTCTGATAAGTAGCAGATACTTTTATGTGTTATTGCAGTTATGCTTATGGTTTCCTTACGCTTTTGTTGTAGAAGTTAGCTGTCCCATTATACAGATAAGGAAAATAAAATCAATAACTAACCCGAGCTCATACTGCTAGAAAGTAGTGACATGGCCATTCAGTGAGATCTTCTCTAAGTTAAATGTTTGTATGTTTTACCATGTAATTAGAAGGTATTTATCAAGTGGATCCATGGGCCTAGCACTCTGATTAGTGCTACAGCATGCTAACTAGGTTGAGGATACCAGGGTTGTCATGAAAAGAAAAAAGAAGTCCCTTGAGCTTCACCTGTTCTCTTCTATTTATTAAGAGGACAGTGGGAAAAAAAATCTACTTTAGTAAGAGTAATCCAGTGTGGTACACATCTAAGAATAGTGGGCAAGTCAGGGGATGCCCCCCCACCCAGATCCCAGTATATTAGCTCTGAACCTCTTGATTCCAAGCAATAATGATGGCTTCTTCCCCTAAATTTTGCATCATTTCCTGTCCCTGGTTAATTCTTTTGGTATTACCTCATGATATCTACTGTACTGTTGGATAAAACTATGGTTTATTTTATGTTACCATTTATGTTTTCATATGCTTAGACAAAGTGTGTTCCTCTCACGCTAGTGCCAGCTCTGTGTGTATGTCCCATTTCCCCTTAAGGACAAAGATTAGGAATCTTATCTTGTATAGCACAGGCCTTTAAAGTAGAGGCTCAGAAATTATTAATTGCTCTTGTTTTGGTTAAAAGTGTCGGGAACAGGCAAATTGTACAGTAGACAAAGTTTGACTCCAGCTGTAGTGTCTCATCTCTTCTTTCATTATTTTTCTCCTCTTTATGTTAGTTTCTTCTATGCTTATACCCCCAACCCAAAAGGAACTAGCCCCTTAACACTTCCTAATAGATAAATTTTTGTTGCTCTTTCTAGAAAATTACTTTCCCCTCTAAACAAAACTTGCAGTCTTTCTGTGTGGCCTGAGCTCAGATACATGTCACTGGTCACAGAAGTTGAGGTAATTAGCACTAAAGTAGGATAACTAGAAGTAATTTATTAACAGAAGCATCAAGTATTATGCAGATATTTGGAAACATAAGGCTTGAGCCTATTCACTCAACTTTTGTGATTAACACTTGAGTATGTGTTATGGTTCTCAATGTTTCCACTGAGGTAGGGAAACCCAAGGGACCCCATTACAGAAAAGCTCCATCTCTGCCATTTGTCTGCTAGGCTCCATTTACTCATGATCCATATTTTGCCTCTGAATGAGCCAAAGAAGGTATGTTCCCATTTCAAGGGGGCAGCAAGAAAGTTAATCTCTGAGTTGTGTCTTAGGCCCCAAACACTTGATAACATCTAGGAAGAGCCAGATATCAAACACATTCCAGGACATTAGCTTTGAGCAAATCCCTGCTGACAGTGGCATCAATACCTTTGGTAATTTATGAAATAATATCTATTGTTCACCTCACATTCATCTTTGATCAGACCCTACCCTGGATTCCCAAAGGAACTCGAATCCTAGACCCCTTTCCAATATAAATCCCTAACCCTAAGCAACAATGAGACTCACTCTCTTTCCTTCCCGAATTTCCCAGACACGCCATCTGCTAGTCTCTACCTGTCTCTACAGTACTCAGTAAACTTTGTTTTCATGTTCTCTAGCTCTCATGATTTCTATCCTGTGTGAAGTCAAGGACCCTCTTGGATGGTCCTACAGGACTCTACCCTGGGTTTTCGGACTTAGTCTGCCTGCATCATCATCATTAGGTGAGGCATTTGTAATTCACTGTGCTCATATAATTCATGGACCCTTGTTTCGAAACCTTTTGTTTTTCAAATAAAATTCATTTTAAGCCATATTTGGTTTCCCATTTTATTGTACATGCACATCTGTTAATCAAAGCTTCTGGTTATCATGAAGTAACCAGTATATAATCTTACTAAACCAGTAGAATTCTAGCCAATAGTCAAGATATTCATCTTTTTAAACAGTCTTATCATTGTAGATGGATAATTTCCTTTGACATTTTAGAAGAGTGACTGTAAAACACATGGATTCTCCAATTATTATCGTCACATTCCTGGTGGTCCAGCAAACCCAGATTTAGAATCACTGGTAAAATACTATAGATTGAGCTTGGTGCTAAATGCTCAAAATAGGACATTAAATAACCCAAGGGCCCCTCCTTGATATGCTCAGGGTCTACTTTCTGATATGGATAACCTTGGCTTTTGAGTGCCCAACACCTGCCAGGATTTCTACCTCTCTCAGGTTTATTCTATTTATTTCTTGACCACCTAGGGCTATCCTCAGGACAGAGCACTTAAGCACCCAGTTATCTTTTGTTATCTTAAGCACTGTGAATAATTCAAGTACTTCCTGCTTAGCAGGAGGGCTAGAAGCTGCTCCCAGGGTGACAATAAGCAAGGCCACAGAGTATAAGGTTAAAAATCACTAACCTGAAGTTAGACCATCCTCTGGAAGTGAATCTCAGCTCCTCCACTTTTGAGTTAAGGGACTATGGCAAGTTTCTAACCCTCTTTAGGCCTCACTTTTCTCATCTGAAAAACAGAAATAACCAAAGTACTTACCTCCCGATGTTTTATGAGGATTAAATGACATTACTTGTAAAGTATTTATCACAAGAATGGCACACAGAAAGTGATGTGGGAAACAAAGACAGAAGAAAAATTATTAAATTTCCTTACTATATACAGCCCACTGACTAGTCCTTAAACAGGCAAAGTGACATTCCTCTGGGGACTCGACTGCCTAGAAGTCCATGTCAACACCTTGCTAGGGGCAAAAGGCTCACCTAGCACTGCCCCCCCAGCCTGTAAGTCTACTTTAACATATAAAAAAATTCCTTCAGAAATTATCCTTTATCTCAAAACCCCCAAGATATGTGTTGGCAGTCATACCCCAAGCATATGACCCACCAATATACATCTGAAGGGCCTCATAATTAAGGTTTTATTAGATGGCAATAAATGACCTTTTCTCCACAATAGCTAAGTCCCCTCAAGGTCCTGAAAGCCTTATTTCCAAAATTCCTTAGAGACTTACGCTGTCCCTAAACCCCATCCCAATTTGTAGGTATAAAATCAGAACCCCTCACAACCCCACTACAGCTCTTTCTGCCCACAGGTCCTATTCCCGTGATTTAATAAAGTCACCTTTTAGTACCAAAGACGTCTCAAGAATTCATTTTTGGCATCGGCTTCGAACCCTAACATTCTCCTACATCAGAAAGTGCTTAATAAATTTCATTATTATTGTTATTATTACTATTATTAAAGGGGAAAATAAGAACAATAAAAATACTAGCATACTGAGACTTAAAAAAAAAAAAAATGCATGCATCCGTACAGATCCTTAGCCAGAGACTTACCAGATTTGAGCTGATCATCATTTTGAGAGTTAACAAAGGACAGGTGGAGGTAGATGGGAAAAACAAGAGCAAGGAAGGTAAAGCAACAGGACGGAAGAGTTTCAGTTATGGTCCATAGTACTTCATGTCACTCTTTCCTGAGTAATTCTACATGACTATGTTTCTAATCTAAATATCATAATATGGATAAAATAGAATAAAAATAGACACTGCTTGTTTTAGTAAAGTGTTAAGGAATTCTACAATGTTAAGTGGAGAGATTTCCTTTGTACATAGTTCAAACGAAATGAACTTAATAATGAAGCTAAGTCAGGCCAAGACTTCCAGCTTTTAATTCTGGTTAAGTTATGTCACTAAATTTCAGTGTTAGATTAGCAAAGAGTGAAAATTTGTTCTGTAACCTTAAAATTTGAAAGCTTTATAGTAGTTTCCTATTTCTGCTATAATCAATTACCACAGTTTTAATGACTTCAACAACACGAATTTATTTATAATCCTACAGTTTTGAGGTAGAAGTCCAAAATGGTTCTCACCGGGTTGAAACTGAGGCACCAGGTTGAAACTAAGGTATTGGTAAAGCCTAGAGTAAAGTCTATTTTCTTGCCCTTTCCAGCTTCTTAGAAGTGGTGTGCATTCCTCGAGTAGTGGTCTTCTTCCATCTTCAAAGCTAGTAACAGCCAATTAAGTCTCTAACACTGACTCTTCGGCCTCCTTCCATTTAAGAATCCTGTGATTATAATGGGCCCACCTGGATAACCCAGGCTAACCTTCATCCAGATCAAGGTCAGTCGATTAGCAGCCATAATTCCATCTGCAACCTTATTCTTCCTTTGCCATGTAAACTAGCATATTCAGGGGTTCCAGGGATTAAGAGGTGGTCATTTTGAAGGACCACTCTTCTGCCTACAGCAATAGTGTACTACCTGCATTCTGCCTTAGCGCTACATCCTTACTGAATTCAAAGAGAATAGACTCAAATTTTACATTCTCATATATAGGTAATTAATACCATTAATGGAGATTACTTCTTTTTTTTAATATTTTTTTTAAGATTTTATTTATTTATTTGACAGAGAGAGACAGTGAGAGAGGGAACATAAGCAGGGGTAGTGGGAGAGGGAGAAGCATGCTTCCCGCTGAGCGGGGAGCCCGATGCGGGGCTCAATCCCAGGACCCTGGGATTATGACCCAAGCCGAAGGCAGATGCCTAACGACCGAGCCACCCAGGCACCCCTGGAGATTACTTCTGAAGTAATCTTCTGAAGTAAGTTAGAAAGCAGTTCTCCTCACTTACAATTTGGGAAAATTAATCAACATTTCCGAGCAACAATCCCCTCACTTTAAATCATAATATCTACCTCAGTTGTGAGAATTAAATGAATTAATTTATGTAAAGAACTTAATATGATGACACAAAATGAGATGTCCATATAATTATTATTATTGCATTACTTAAGTTTTATTAGTTATTATCATTAGCTTTATGGTCTATATAATCTCTTAAATTCATGTGTAGTTTTATATATTCCTCAGTCATTATCAGTTCATCCATTTATTCAGTCCATCCATTGATACACGAGCATTTACAGGACATCTGTTGCAAAATGGAGAGTGTACGACATATAATAGGAATAACAAAATCTAATTGGATAGCATTTTGCAGTTTCACCTGTTTATCTTATCCGACTCTACTTGGAAGAAATGGTTCCTGTCCTCAGGAATTTATAGTCTCTTTGAAAAAAACAATAGTTTACATACAAATCCAGCCAAATACCATAGACACAGTATTCAAGGTTTGCAACATTGACAATTCACTAAAACCTGAGACTCATGAGTAAGCCTGTGAAGTAGGGGGAACACACCAGGAAGGGATAGTATCCACCATCTCAGCTGAGATTGGGCTCCTCTCTCATAAACAGTGAAGACTAGACCCAGCAGGTTAACTAATCCCCAATAGTTAAAGAGAAAAAGAAAAACAAATTTCCCCTAAGCAAAGGGGAAAAAATATGATGTGGTCACTGTAATACCTCCATAAATTCCTCCATCAAACAGTTAAATTCATTCTATAAATGTCCAGGTTTAAGCTTCTTCCAAATAAGGGAAAAAAATATATTTGCACAAAATCTCTCAGTCTGTGACCCGAGAACATTTTATAAGGCAAGCACTGTGCCTCTTCCCCCAGAGTTGGTATTTTTGTATATCCACTTGCTGTTTCATATGCTAATCATTTATCTGATAATCATTTCACAATTTAGAGGACAGCACAGGGGGAGTTTGGGTAGTATTCTCCAAGGTAAAGAAAAGACCAGTACAAAATAGATGGAATGCAGAACCCAAAAAAGAAATAGTAAATGAGGGCACAAGAAAAGAATTTCAACTAGACTGTTCCATTCCTTCCATGAATCTCTTGAATCCAGTTACCCACCCCAAGCTTTGCTCCCAGGTGGACTTCTGGGAAGAGAAAGCCCCCATTTGCTCCCTTTACCCTGGGGCCACACAGCTGCCAAGTGTCAGCTGAACAGAGGTGCATCAGAGGCCTGCAGTCAAAAGGCAGCAGGATGGCCAATTGCCATGAATTTCTGCAGCGTGTCTGGCATCTTGGCATCTTGCTGCTCTCCCCCTCCCCCAGGTTAATTGCTGAGAATCCCCGCCTCGAAAGCTGCTTAGCCTACCAACTTCAGCTGCTGCCCTCCTTTCCCTATGCTGCTCTAATACCTTACCTCCTTACACCCTGGAAGTGCAATGAAGTCTGTCATATACCTGGCTATACTGGTGAGACCACCTAGGCTCTAATGTAAATGTTTCTTTCCCCCCTTACACACCCCCACGGGTAAAGGCAGAATTGCCGCGTCCCCCTTGGACCTGATTGCTAGGCAACACTCAGCCATGTGAATTTGTCACTTCTGTTTGGCGCAAATTTCAATTTCACCTCCAACTGTAACAACACTGCTCGATATATTTTAGATGCCACTGTGGTTGGATGGCATCCCAGGAAAGATGTGAAGTACTACTGCCAGGAATGAATGATTGGCATTGGGTAAAGCAATTCTCTGAACTCAGCCTTGGCATACCATTAATTGTTAAGTCTGTTCTGCTACCACCAACCTCTTGTCAGAATCATGTCTATTGTAAGCCTTTGAGACAAGAGTCCAAATGGTAGAGCTCTCTCCCTCTGTAAGATTCGAATTATGTCGATAATGAAGCAGTGGATTTCTCGGCTCACAACATATTACTTCTTTCTACTTTCATCTATTGGCTGCACTTCCATGTGCAAAGAAAAATAGTTCTACGTATGAATATTACTGAGCTAAGAGCCACTATGTGCCAATTCAGATTCTGGCCCTGATAAGAGATTTACCTTCCCTTTGGTTTCTTCATCACAATCTGCTTTTGTTCGTGGTAACAATTAAATGCTGCTATGAGGAAACAAGTTATTAATGGAAGAAGATAAAGATTAATGCCAAACATATTCTGCTGACAATAAATATATAATATTTGACATGCAAAATTTACATACCGACATTAAATCAGAAAACACACAACATGCAAACAATTATAATTTTTAAATAAACACGTACCATCACTGGCAAGATATAATGCTATAATTCCCAAAGCCTCCATCTAATGTGGTCTGTCCAATGTTTCTGTATACACATTGAATATTATTTGTCCTTAAAGACACGTTCAGTTGTGTAGCCACCTTCATCGAATATCCTTAAATACTACACAATTGCCCAATTGCAAAGATGTAACATTGCACAACGCTTTCATTTCTGTGCTCTGTGCTAAATAATTGGGAAAATAGTAAAATCTGTTTTGATTTCCCCTTCAGCCCCTCCATCCACCAACTTTTCTGTCAATTGATTATTTTTTTCCTCAAATCAAAACACCCTCAGAAAGCTTGGAAATATTTTCCTGGAATGAGTCTAATTAAATAGGAGTCAGTCAGCTATGAGTGAGAATAGTGTTTCAGACTCCATGCATTCCCTGATTCATTGGAAACAAAAGGAGTTTCTGTAACAGTGTGAATGAACCATGAAGTGTGCATGTTCTTTTAAGAAAGGCCAAGGGTGCAGTTCTATTTTCTTAGCTCTGCTTTCATATTTATGTGTCTCATTTCCAGCTCATTGCTGATGCCTCAGTTGCGCTATCCATCACCACTTTTATCCTCCTTGTTCCTCAAAAAGAACATAAAATCCTTTTTTATGTGGTGGTAATATTATTGCAAATAAAAGCAAATACCAAAATCTTTATTAGTCTGCCAAAATAATAAACTATTTAATAAAAGCATGCTGTAAAAATAAGGTCATTTGCATCACTCAAGTTACTTGCAGGAAATACAGAGAATTATTGGTCAAAAAAGTACAAACCGACAGCAATTATTTCTGTTGTTCATCTGAAGCACTGTGCATTAGGGTTAAAATTCTGTTGATATTTTGCATATTTCCTGAATTTAAATGTCTTTAATATTGCTCAAAACTGGTTTGGAAATTGGAAAATGAAAAAAAAAAAAAAGCCCAATTCTCACAAAATCCTGATTTCCTGTTTGTAAAAAGATCTTTGGTGAAGGAAAGGGACTAAGTAGACTGGTCTCTTTTCTGATACCTTTTTCACAAATATGGAAGTTGACCTACTGATAACCTTGATATGCTAAGATTTATTGCCTAAATATTTATCATTTTAATACCCAATATTAATTTTATTTGCTTTGGATTTGTGGCCATGCTTCAGCTGTAAAATTTTCCCCTCTTTGTATTCACCTTTTGTCATTTCTGCATGCATACCAATATAAGATACTTTAAGAAGGTTAGTTTAACAGTGAAAGTTAACAATAAATGTACTATTTGTAAACAAATGTCTAATGTTTGATCTTTTAGACTATTGTAATATAAACCCACTGATTCTTTTTCCCTTGTAATTTCCATCCTCAGCTGGCAGATTTACAAATATGTTATTGATATGCTTATAACATAACAAAATCAGTAGGGTGGTAAGGACTGAAATATCATTTGTACAGTCCTTAAATTGCCAAGAACAATCTGTATACCAGTTCTTCTGCATAAAAAGCAAACACAACAATTAAACAAATATTTTAAGTCTTTTCAAGACTATATATAAAGTATTTACATTATTTCATGATGACATTTAAAATCATGACAAGCTCATCAAACTCCAGGTATTACTATTTTTACTTTATAAAGCCTTTGTCTATGGTTGTTTTCTTTGGGCCAAATTAATGATGCCATTTTTATTGACATCAGGTTAACCTAGGAAAATAAGGTGCAATTTATATACAACCTGAGGGATAATTTAACTATGAAAATCTGGACACGTGAAATAATACTTTCAAAGACAATTAAATTCAGACACTGTGTTATGGCCTGAATTGTGTCTCTCTCAAAATTCATATGGTGAAGCCCTAGAGCCCCAGTACCTCAGAATGTGTCTGTACTTGGAAATAGAGCCTTTAAAGAAGCCATCGATGTTGAATGAGATCATATGGGTAGGTCCTAATCCAATCTGACTAGTGTCCTTCCAAGAAGAGAAAATTTAGATTCATGAAGAGATACCAGGAGTGCAAACCTAGAGGGATAGACAAATTGGACAGCCATCTGCAAATCAACAAGAGAAGCCTCAGAAGAAACAAACTTTCCCAACACCTTGATCTTAGACTTTCAGTCTCCAGAATTGTGTGAAAATAAATTTCTGTTGTTTAAGCCACCCAGTCTGTGCTATTTTCTTATGGCAGCTCTAGCAAATTAATGTGCTATACAATATAAATAGGAATTTTTAGAAATCTGTTTGTGATATCAAATCATATATAGCATTACTTTGACCAACTCTACCATTCAAATGCATTAAAGACAATCCAACTGTGAGCAACTCAATGTCATGATAGAATAAAAATCCAACCTGAACCCCTAAATTCTGTGTTATCACACAGATGTAATCCGAAAATCTTGCTTTATATTTGAGATTCTTTATGTCTTAGGAGTTTTTAACCTGGGGTCCACAGGTCACACACCAAAAAAAGCCTCTTAATATTTATTATATACCATATTTTGTAGGCTTTGCATATATTCATTATAATAGGGAGAATGTGTCATCCCCAAAAGTTAGAACCACTTAAACCTTGGGACACTCTTTCTATTTGATTAATCAGTAGGCAAGAGAAATTATTCCCTAATGGAAATAAAACCTAATGCTATATGCTTTTATTAGTAAATTTAGATGAATAATCATTTATCCTCAAATGAATGATCTGGCTAGTGCATAGTGAGATGTTTGACTCAGTGGAGAAAGTCATAGGACTTGCAAATTTTGTCAGAGGACTATATAAACTTTTTTCCCCCCTCACAGTTACATGTTTTCTGAGACAGTTTACTGGCTTGTCATTTCCAGGCTCATAAGGATCACATAAGTTCTGAAAATCGGCAATATGGTAAGTTCTAAGGAAAACATCTGCAAATTTAATGAATTTTATTCTCTGTAGAGAAGAGCCTGAGATTAATTTTTTAATCTGGGCCAAGTGTTGTGTTTCAGTCAAGACCTGTCGTTATTCCTAGAAGGTCACAGTTCTCAGTATCATCTACAAGAAATTAAGAAGCTCTCCTAAACAAAGCTGACATCTCTCAAATAACACTTGTTGGATTTGTCTATGTGGGTTTTTCTAAATATTGCCAGCATCCTTCTGGATTAATCAAACTAGTACTGGGGATTAGGCCAAGGGGAAAGCAATCACATGGGGGAGAATCAAAAGAGTTGAAACATAACATCTCCATGATGCTGGTCAGTGGCCCAGTTATCTGCTCTGGAATATGCCCTAAGTATAACATAGAAGAAAGGATGTTTTTCACCTTTGGCAACTCATCTAAAGAACCTTATTCTTGGCTTTTTTTTCCCCCCTGGAAATTTAGTGTAGATCTTCTGAGAGGGCACCAAAGTAGGTTGTGGCCTGTCCTAGAAGTAGAGCAGGCAGCAAAAGTATCACCATGGCTTCCAGAACCAACAGATACCAAGGTCTCTTAAGGGACCAATAGTTTTGAAGCCCAGCTAGAGGCATCATCTGATTTGCTGCCATGAGTAGAGACTTACATTCTCAGAAACATTCGATGAGGGGCACTTCTGGGGAAAATGACTGGAATTCCTGCTACTAAGAGCATTGTGGACTTGGAGTATTGTAATCTGTTTATAAATGTAAATGAGACAATTTTTACCGAGATGGCACTTACAAAAAATCCTTTTTTACACAGGAGGAAACTATAGCCCAAAGATGATAATGGTCTCTAAGTTTATAATAGACCCAGGATTCAAGCTTGTATTTACCTGACTCCAAAGCCAGTATTTTCTACAAGACCACCATTCCTTCATCCATCCTCTTCTCACTTTGTAAAATGTGGCAGGTCTGTATGCTTATATTAAAATAGCCACTTAAAAAGCAGTATCATCATACCTGAGATAAGCAATTTAAAGAGTACGTGTTTGAAATGGTAACTTAAGCATAGAAAGGAAGCTAAAAGGGCCTCCCACTAAATGCCCATAGCTCTGTCTAAATAGATGAAATAAAACAGTTGTGAACGCTAGGAGAGTGACAAAAGGGTAGAGAAATCTCACTAGTTTGCAAAATTCAAGCAAATACATTCATATTTTAACTTCTAAACCAGACCACCACACTTTCCCATAACCATTTCACTCCATAGTACATGCATAATAAATGCATTTATAAGGTGGTATGATATTACATTGGTTTCCTATTGCTGCTATAAAAATTACCCCAAACTTAGTGGCTTAATACAACAGAAATGTATTCTTTTACAGTTGTCCAAAATCATTTTCACTGGGCTAAAATCACAATGTCAAGCAGGGCCACACTCATTCTGGAAGCTCTAGAAGAAAATCTGTCTCCTGCCTTTTCTAGCTTCAAGAACTGCATTCCTTACATTCCTTGGCTTCTGGTTCCTTCCTTCATCTTTAAAGCCAGTATAATGTCATCTTGCTTTAGTCATCACATGACTAAAGAAGAAGTCATCTTCTATATGCAAATCTTCCTCTGCTTCTCTCTTATAAGAATGTTTGTGATTACCTGTAAAGCCTACATGCAGGGCACCTGGGTGGCTCAGTTGGTTAAGCGACTACCTTCAGCTCAGGTCATGATCCCAGAGTCCCAAGATCAAGTCCCACTCTCTGCTGAGCAGGGAGTCTGCTTCTCCCTCTGACCCTCCACCCTGTCATGCTCTCTCTCTCTCTTTCTCTCTCTCTTTATTAAATGGATAAATAAATCTTTAAAGCCCACTTGGATAATTCATGAAAATCTCAAGATTCTTAATCACATCTGCAAAGATCATTTTGCCATTTGAAGGAATGAATATACCTAGGTTCCAGAGGTAGACTCACCTGGATATCATCAGGGGATATAAGTTAGCCTATTATAGGCCTTTATACAAAACCCATATCATTAAGGTATACTAGAGAATTGAAGCACTTATTCAGATATTTTAACGAAAGTCTGTAATTTTTTAAGGGACTGGCAAAAATATTGAGTGCTTACTTTGTACCAGGCATAGCTCCAGATATTTTATAAATGTTGTATGAGTTAATAGTAGCAAAACAAATTATAAGATAGGTCCTTTGTTATTCCTATTTTAAGAATGGTGAAAATGAGGCACACAAAGATTATCAAACTCGCCCGAAGTCATAACTACTTCATTAAATTATCCATATTACTTACAGCTGACTCTTGCACAGCAAAGGTTTGAACTGCACAGGTCCGTTTATACACAGATTTCTTCCCATAAATACAGTATAGTACTGAAAATATATTTGCTTTTCCTTATGATTTTCTAAATAGCATTTTCTTTTCTCTAACTTACTTTATTATAAGAATACAAAATGCAATACATATAACATACAAAATATGTGTTAATTGACTATTTAACCTATCAGTAAGGCTTTCAGTAAAAAGTAGGCTATGTAGTAGTTAAGTTTTCGGGAAGTCAAAAGTTATACATGGATTTTCAACTGCATGAAGGGCTGGTGCCTCTAACCCCTGTATTGTTCACAGGTCAACTGTATTTGCACATATGAACAAACTGCTTAAAATATCATTTCATATTGCCCATGTAGTTATTTTAGTACATTATAGTTTATTGACTGGCCACTATAAATATGGTCTTTGTATAAAGTTATTTTCAGACAAACTTTAATTTAATTCTTACTTGGAAAGGCTTCTTAACAATAAACCCACTAAGTTTCTCATTCTGCTACTGGTAATGATAATCCTATTTCCTGAGCACCTTTCTTTCCTCCAAATGGTACAAAGTTCAGGATAGAGTTATATAGTAAAAGAAAGCAATTCCTCCCACCAAAGAAGCATGAGATAGATAGCAGACCTTGGCAAGCCTTGACATATGCTCAATTTCTGTTGTTACTTTGTTCATTAATTGCTTGTTTTCATTTGAAAGTCTTCTCCGAATGTGTTCCTTATAACTTTTAAAACTTCTTTTCATACTCTTGTTTTCAATGGCCTCTTACAGGCTTACAGATGGAGATCTGTTTCCTTTATCCTCATAGGTCACCTATGTTCTTGTTTTTCTTTGTAGAAGAGGAGGGGAGAGTGAACAAAAACAGCTCTGTTGTTTAAGATCTTTTACACACATTCCTTAATGTTTGGAGCTTTCTCTAAACCTCAGTTACATGGTGGTGTGTTGGGAATTTCTTTCTGGAGTTTTGAAGAATGTACCTTAAATAATGGAAAAGTTGTAGAATTTGAAGACTCAGTGAAAAGTTACGTTTGATCCCAAACTCACTGGCAGGGTTATGCATTTTATTTTGGTTAGGTAGGTTTCAAGTTACCCCAAGCATGCGTGATTTGTTGTGTTATTCGATTACTTCCCTTGTAACATTATCAGAATACATAATTGTCCTGGTGCCTTTAGCTTAACTAAATGGAGTGCCCCCAAGGGTAAGAGTTTCATATACCATATCAGGTAGGAAGAAGAATAGTTTTCAGCAGATTCTGGTCTTGTAGCACCTCTTAATACATGCTATTGTCTATTTCTCACTATTCCAAAGGAACAAATATACCATGGTAATATTATGCATAAAGAAGTAGTCGTCTTAACGAAAGGGTGACTGATGGCTGTGGTGACTGGTCAAGTTGTATTCAAATGAAACCTATAGAAAAAGGTTGATTTATTATTTTTCTAATTATGAACAAGACTGAGAGCAGATGATACTGATAAAAAGAACTCCAAAGTCAATAGAGTTGAGAAGTTTAAAGAAGCTGATTAATACAATGGTAGAAATCCGGGAGAGATAATTAGAGAACTGTGACAGACATTGATTGTACTTGTAGCTTTGTTTTAGCCTATAGGACAGTAATTTTAAGAGATCTGGAGAATTACAGGTATACATATGCACACAAGAGAGGGAAAAAGCCTGAAAGCCTTGTTCTTATGACTCTAAGTTTAGGGTGATCTGTAAAGCTTTTTAATTAAAAAATTATTGAAGAAGAAACATCTGAAACAGAACAGGGAACAGGTTCCTCAAGTGACTTAGCAGTTTTCGGTAGCATCAACTGTTACAGCAAAAACAAAGATTTCTAATCTTAGAACTTGGCAGGTGAGTGAGTAACAGATTTCTCAATATAATGTTTTGATCCGAGGGAAATAAATGGATTTGTGATTTCTTTTTGTTTGCCTGGTTCACATTCAGTCACCTATTTTATTACCCACCTGGGAAGTTGATTACAAATATTTTTAATTAAAAGAATTCTTGGTTCTCTCTTAACTAAACAATTTCCTAGAACTTTTGCTTTTTTTGGGGATCTGTAAGGTAGTTCAAGTCTGCAAAAATGAGCATATCCTTGAATATGCTGATATTAAGATATATGTAGGCCTGTGCATGTGTGTGTTTGAAATGGAAGAGAGGGCCTAATTAAGAAGTTGAGGTTTTTTTTTTGCGTTAGAGTTTCTTTTTGAATATTATTGGTTTCTGTCACTTTATCAATTTCCCTCAACTTCTTGATTTTACTGATCGCAAACATTGGAAAGAAGGTGCGGAGTTGTTTGAGATATTTTTACACCCTACAGCATACCATCTTAGGTTTCTTTAAGTGCTATGAATGTTGTATTAATAAGGGCTGTTGTCAACGCTGTGTCAGTAAAACCGCCAATTAAGACAAGAAAAGGTACTCCTAGATATTTTTTAAAACATGAGTTAGCTATGTAATTGGGTTATATAAAAATGCATTTTAAAAATAAATTTTCCACTAATAAAATATTTTTGGGTTGCCTGGAGTCTACCTTAAATTTTGCTCTTCCTGATAGTCTTTACATGGGCCTTGCAAATATTCCCTTATTCACTTGCCCACTGTAAGTAACAGTGTGGGCCTTAGGAATAATAAAGACTATGAATTTACTGTGCAAGCAAATGTCTCCTGAGGTGAGGGCAGGCAAGAAAAATACTAACTAAGTCAATTTCTGAAAATTATTTGCAAGGCTGCTTTAACACACATTACAAAATGAAAACAGATGGTCCTTAGGATTTGCATTATATTAACAAGGAAATTAAAACCCAGAACACTAAGGGTATTTTATACTATAGTGGCAAAGGGACATGAGCCAACATCTCAGAGGATATGGTACTTTGCCCTCACAAAGTTAGTTGTGAACATGCCAGATTTCCACAATACTACCTGTTGCAGAATGAGGTCATCTAACGTAGTAAATCCTCTTAGCTGTCTTTCTTCAGAGGGTCAAAGTTCCTTACTTTCTGTACATTGATATTTAGAACACAGTATGGTTTGTTGTGAAGCATTTTATGCCTAAAATTCTTAAATACTTTCAAACATCAGCGTAATTGCCCTTGATAATTAGCATAAATTTAAAAATCATTGGTAAAAGTTTTTTAATGACACACATGGTTGGAATAATCTTAATTGTTTAGGAACGGCATAAAAATAACCACACCCTTTGTTATGGTTATTTCATATTAAGTCAGTGCAGTATGCATTTTGCCTCCATAAATTTGATAATCCTCTGGAAAAAACTACCCTTACACTACTATAGACTTGGTGGCTTGTTTCAAGTAAGTTTCTCTATTAGTTTCTCTTTCTCTATCGAAAGAAAAAAAAATTACTTCTTTAATATTACCATTTTTCTTTAGAAATCACTTAATTCTTTTCTCATTTATGGTCTGAGATAAAACACATTAGGCCCATTCTGTGTCAGTGAAGAATTTTTACATAATTTAAAATATTTTCTCTTTCTTTTTTTACATATTACTCAAAATAAGTTCGCTTGTTCATCCAACCACTTAATCACCCAACATTGACTAAGTGCCTACCATGTTAAGCAGTAGGACTAAAGAAAACAGTCTTTCTTTAGTAGGACTAAAGAAAAATACTGATATATAATCTCTTATCTTAAGAGACATGCATGATTCAAGGTGCTAGCAGAGAAACAAAAGAATTCAGTGAAAGGACCATTTATAGAGGTGTGTGCAGAAGTGAAGAATCAGCAAGGGATGCTGAGGTGTCCACGGACTGGCAACTATGGGAAGCCTAAATCATTCCCAGGCCTAAAGTGGGTAAGGGAGGAAATACCAGTATTCTGAATATGTATATAAATTTTTCTGGCAGAAGAATATAGCCAGAAACACAGAATGAAGACAGAAAGCAGGAAAAGAAATATTCTGACTTCCCTTTTGTCTTTTATTCTCCTGCCTGGAACTCTCATTGGCAAAACCCAACAGAAACCTAGTGGGCAAGGACCTGGCTAATGCAGTCTAACTAAGTTCCATATTAGGGCAGAGAATGAATTGGAGGTATAAGAAGCAGCCCCTGAGGTATCTTCCAATGATCCCTACCTCCCGGTATCCATTCCTTTATGTAATATCCTTCTCTTAAAGGTGGACTGGACATAGTTACAAAGTTCTGATGAACGGAATATGACCAAGTGTTAGAATATCCTTCCATGATATGCTTCCATCCTGGCTTCCATCTTGAGCTTCCATCCTGAGTTTCCATCTTGGATGGAAACTTTCTTATTCTCTCACTTGCTCATTCTATAGGAAGCCAGTTGCCACATTATGAACTTCCCTATGGAGAGTCTCACATGGCAAGGAAATGAGAAAAGTCTCTAGCCTAGCAAGGAGCTGAGGTCCTCAGTCCAACAACCACATGAGGAACTGAATCCTGTCAATATCCATGTGAGTGAGCTTGGAAGTGGATCCTTCACTAGTCAAGTCTTCGGATGAGGCTTTAGTCCTCTGAGAGAACCTGAGCCAGAGGACCTAGCTAAGCTATGTCTGGACTTCTGACCCACAGAAATTGTAAGATGATAAAGAATTATTGTTTTAAACTGCTAGATATGGAAGAAATTTGTCATCCTGCAATAGACAACTGATACATGAGAAGGGAGAGAAGTCAGAGAACAACAAGCACAGTTCACCCTTTGCCTCACAGCATTTATTTCTGCCTTTTCATGCAGAAACTCTTGCTCTCCACACAAAAGTGATACTAAATCCCATCAGCTATTCTATAATCATGGAGTTATTTCAGTTCATCCATGTCCTTTCCTGAAACTTAAAATATAATTAATCTCCCATCAGAACTTTTCATATTCAGTAGCAGAGAAAAGAGGAAAAAGAAAACATAAATTAACATAAGCCACAGCCACTATAGGCACTTCTGCCCTATTGGCTCCCTGAGCACCGCCATGGTAAGAATAAGTACCTTACAAAAGGCGACAAAAAGGGAGCCGAGAAGAAAGTGGTTGATCCATTTTCTAAGATTGGTATGATGTGAAAGCACCAGCTATGTTCAATATAAGAAATATTAGAAAAACATTAGTCATAAGAACTCAAGGAAATAAAATCTCATTTGATGGTCTCAGATTCTGCTGATCTGCAGAATGATGAAGTTGCATTTAGAAAATTCAAGCTAATTACTGAGAATATTCAGGGCAAAAACTGCTTGACTAATTTCCATGGCATGGATCTTACCTATGACAAAATGTGCTCCATGGTCAAAAAATGGCAGACCATGATTGAAGCTCATGTTGATGTCAAGACTACTGATGGTTATTTGCTTTGTCTGTTTTGTGTTGGTTTTACTAAAAAACGCAATTATTAGATTTGGAAGACCTCTTCTGGTCGGCACCAACAGGTCTGCCAAATTCGCAAGAAGATGATGGAGATCATGACTCACGAGGTGCAGACAAATGACTTGAAAGTAATGGTCAATCCAGATAGCATCGGAAAAGACAGAAAAAGCTTGTCAGTCTATTTATACACTCCATGATGTCTTCGTTAGAAAAATAAAAATGCTGAGGAAGCCCTAGTTTAAATTGGGAAAGCTCATGGAGCTTCATTGTGAAGATAGTAGTTCTGGAAAAGCTACTGGGGTGAGACCAGTGCTAAAGTTGAACGAGTTGATCGATATGAGCCACCAGTTCAAGAATCTGTTTAAAATTCAGACATTTAATGGTGACAAATAAAAAATCTTATTTGCGATGCTTAAAAAAAAAAAAAAGACAGAGCCACTATAATATCTGGTTCTGTAACTAATCATGAGTCCTAAAGTGATAGCCAGCACTTGTTTTTCCCTGTATTTTTTTTTTTTTCCCTGTATTTTTGCTGATTGGGCTTATTTACCTGGTAGAGTGACTCAAACCTTTATTCCCACAATTTAAAATCCTCAGTGGTGCTGTCTTTATTGGGCTTCCACGTTTTCCCATTGACCATTCTTATGGAATAGTAAAAGGTTCTTCAGTGAAACTCCTTAGTTCTACCATGTTTTCCTTGCCCCTATTGTATCATAGTAACCCAATTTCCCCATGACAACTGGATCCAATTACCTTAGCCAGTAGAGTAAGGTCTTCCTGTTGGTTCTTCAGCATGAGAAGCCCAAAATAGCCAAGGGACAGTCTCAGCTTCTAATTTAATGGAACAGTAACTATGTTTCCTGGCAGAAATTGTCCTACCTTGGAAATTAGAACTTCTAAACTTTCTGAACCCTTAAATGAAATACAAGATATAAAAGTGAGAGAGGTAGCTCCTATCTCTGCTCTTTGGTTCCTCAACTGCATTTTACAGCACAGCAACTTAAATTCACCAGTGGTTGTTTCTTTTCTTTTTTTTTTTTCTTTTTTGGTGGGGCTGGGGGTAAGGGGAGAAGGAGAGAGAGAATTCCAAGAATGCTCCATGCCCAGCGCCATGCCTGAAGCAGGGCTCTATCTCAGAACCCTGAGATAACTGGAGCCAAAATCAAGAGTCAGACACTTAACCCACTGAGCTACTCAGGCGCCCTAACCAGGGGTTGTTCCTAAGCTGGTGCCTCAGCTGAGAAAAATGTCTACTTGAGAATATATTGAGAAAGTGTGCAAATAACCACAGGATGGATCCGTGAACTTATTAGAGCTACTATCAAACAGAATGGAGTCAAGATTTCATCACTTGACCTCCCTAAGTCCTACTTGACTACTGAACCATGATGGTATTTTATATCCTAAGAACTAGCATTATCTCAGAGTCACTATCTAAAAACCTCCAGAAGGCCTGGGAATGCTGCCCCCCCACCCCGAAATTATCTTGGTAAGTAACTCTGTAGGTTTATTTGGAAAAGACAAGGACCACATTTGTGGCCATATTGCAGGACACATTCTTCCTCAAAAGAACTTGGCCTGTTCCTTCATTAAAGGGCTTCAGATCTGCATGTTCCCAGATCTGGGAACCAGGTATGAGACTAAGAACTGGTATGAGGCTCTATGAAAATTTAAGTCAGTTTTTATTTTATGTAACTCAAGAAACACCTTAGAAGACTGCCCATCTATTTAATTCTCAGTAACCACTTAGTCATTGGCACGTGTCCATGCTAGTCAAAACATTCTGGGGCACCTGGGTGGCTCAGTGGTTAAAGCCTCTGCCTTCGGCTCAGGTTGTGATCTCAGGGTCCTGGGATCGAGC
Source organism: Procyon lotor (assembly GCA_028646535.1). NCBI lineage: Eukaryota > Metazoa > Chordata > Mammalia > Carnivora > Procyonidae > Procyon > Procyon lotor. Next base: position 54,365,322 of record CM053609.1, read on the forward strand.
CCCGCATCGGGCTCTCTGCCCAGCAGGGAGCCTGCTTCCTCCTCTCTCTCTGCCTACTTATAATCTCTCTCTCTCTCTCTGTCAAATAAATAAAATCCTTAAAAAAAAAAACAAAAAACACCCTGATTACCATTCTGGAAACTATGTCCTTGTAGGATAATTGTGCCACCTTGTCTCATAGTTAAGAACAGACACTTGGCCATACTACTCTGGAATCCTATTTTTTTCTGTTCGAGTCAGGCAGTTCATTTTCATGGCACCACTACCCATATCCATCATTAGCTGTTAGAGACAGCCACCATAGAAGTTTTCAAGGATGTGGCTGTTCCCCTCACTGATGCATTTTAATATATTTTAAGTGAAAGAAGTGACTTCAGGATGTTCTGGGGGTAATGAAAGTGAGAGGACAGTGGAGCCAATGGCACATTTTAAATCTGTTCTAACATTCTCATTTCTCTAAGGCATCAAATTTCCTTTCCTACATTATGTCAGGTAGGTTTTAATCTCAACCTCATAGACTATGGACAACTGTTAAGTCCAGGCTTCCATATCAGCCAACTATGAGACTCACTCCCAACTGTTCCAACTGTTCTAGCTAAAACTCTAAACCTCAAATCTCAGTAGAGGTCACATATATACATTTAGCATATTCCAGTGGATCTCAAATTTTAACATGTACCAGAATCACCCAGAGGATTTGTTAAATTGATTTGTTAAAACAGGATTTGTTAAAACAGATTTCCGAGCCTCAAGCCCTAGAGTTCCTGATTCGTTAGGTATAGGATAGGACTTGGAAATTTGTATTTCTAACAAATTCTCAGGTGATAACTGATGCCGACTGGCCCAATAACCATACTTTGAGAACCACTGTCCTAATTCAATCTTACAGTTTATTCACCTCAACCTAATCTCTTTAGAATTCAACCTAATTCATGCCTGCCAATTCTTGCTTATACAAATTGGTAAGATGATCTCCTCCCAGAGCAGACCTAGTAATTTTCCCCCAGGGTTACACTGGTATTTAATTCTCTTTATGGCCCTAAAGGCATTAAGGGGTGTTGAATTGAGGCGAAGTTAATGAAAAGTTTCCCTGCAAGGAAAACTGGTTTTTCAGGCAATGGAAGAGAGCTGCTTTCCCTCTCAAGGCAGGTTCAAGACAATTAGAGGTTCAGCCTCACCTATGCCTGCCCAAATGTCCCATCTCAAATGTCAGTGTTTCACTTCTTCCCAACAAATGCCACTACCATAATAAAAGAGACGTGAATGTTAAATGTGGACCCTAGGATAGAAAAACCTTCCTTAAAACTCCCATAGAAACTTTCTGATATTCCTTTCATGTTTTGGCTTAAGAGTTCAAGTGCTAAGCTTCAGTTTTTCTTTCTTACAAGCTTTACAACAAAGAGGTAGCCAATCCATCTCTCAATCTTTTTTTTTTTTTTAAAGATTTTATTTATTTTGACAGAGAGAAACACAGGGAGAGAGGGAATGGTAGCGGGAGAAGCAGGCTTCCCGCCGAGCAGGGAGCCCGATGCAGGGCTCGATCCCAGGACTCTGGGATCATGACCTGAGCCGAAGGCAGACGCTTAACGACTGAGCCACCCAGGCGCCCCATCTCTCAATCTTTTAATCATCATTGCTGCCATAGTGATCAAATGCCACCACCACATTATCTCCTAATGCCTTTTCCTGGTTGACATTCCATCCAGCACCAATACTGGTGACTATTTGAGTACTTGTGTTGTCACTGCATGCCATGAATTACATTTTATGACTTACCTTCTTACACTTAATAATCTACTCTGTAAACTTGTTCAAATTGAGTCACTTCATTTTTGCAGACCAATATGATCTTTCATAACTGCTTCTCCAGTTACTTTGCTCCTCTTTGTTCTTCATAGGAGTTCAAAATGTGGCTTAGAAGTATTTAATATCAATAATTGAGGGGTGCCTGGGTGGCTTAGTGGGTTGAGGCCTTCGGCTCAGGTCATGGTCTTGGGGTCCTGGGATCGAGCCCTGCATCGGGATCTCTGCCCAGCGGGGAGCTTGCTTCTCCCTCTCTTTGCCTGCCTCTCTGCCTACTTGTGATCTCTCTCTGTGTGTCAAATAGATAAACAGGTAAAATCTTAAAAAAAAAATCAATAATTGAAAGTCCCTTATGACAATATTCAATGACAAGACAACTCGTTGAAGTAAAATAATTTTCTAAAAAATTAAGAAGAGCAGCCTGCATCTAAACATCCAGATTACTCTGCTTTTAGTGTCTATGCTATCCATTCTTCCACTCATCACATATCTTTAAGCATTTCCTATACCAGGCAGACAAATAGGAACTGGAAAAACACCAATAAAGAGGTGTGTACATTCTTCTGTTTGCCCTCTCAGGACCCATCCCTCATCCTCCTCTGCTTTGCTCTGTGCCCATAAGGGGCTGATCTCCGTGAACTGTATCAACAGGCTTCCTTATCCTCTGACTTTCCGTGAGAGTCAGCCAGTGGGTGGCCCTCAAAGGAGATGGCAAAGCAGATGGAGAAAGAGATCAGGGTATTTCTTCCCTAGGGATTTCCCTTTTCGGTGCACTATTGCTGTAGTGGCTGTACCCCTCTATTATTGCAGCTCTTATTGAGGGGCCCCTTTTCTATCACTCTAGTCTCTAAAAAAGATCTAATGATACCATTTTCTTCCTTTGTCTCTTCAGACATATAGATACAATTACCTTCCCAGTATTGTTAGTTCCTGGGTGTCTCAACCTTCCTGGGTGATTACTTAATCTTGCCCATAACACACACTTACACACACACACACACACACACACACACACACATAATCCTTTCATCCAATCTCTTTCAGATTCCATCCTCCTACCATTAGCTTCACTGGTACCAATAAAATGAAACGTTTTGCAAAACTGAGATTGCAGCAGGGAATATAGACATTTAATATGTTATAACCAAAAAGCCCAAGGTAAAATGGGAGGGGTATCTTGCCTAGCCTGCCATATCCGGGAAGACTTATTGTACGAGATGTTAAATATCACATAGCCAAGAGTAAAGAGGTAAGTGTGTGTGTATTTAAGTTTTGACAAATAGTCTTCTGTGTCTTTGCATGAAAGAGGTCTGTGAACTGAAACTACTTGAGAATCTTGAAAAGTGACTTCAAGGAAAACATTTGCTATTTTTGTAAGTGTTAAGATGAGGTAAATTTTGCCTTATTCAATTTTACAGTTTGATCTAACACCTTTAGAAGCCATTCCTACACATGCTTGCCAGGTTGCTGCCCACATATATTGGCAGGATTATCTCCTCCCTGATATAACTCAGTGGCCTCCTAATTTCAATCATCTCTAAAATCTCAGTATTTTGCAACAAGAAAGGTTTACTTCTCAATTATGGTAAGTGTCCAAACAGCAAAGCGTTCTGTTTCAAGACCTAGGCTTTTAGAGCTATGACTGATGATTGTCAATCTCTTGAGACAAGGAAAAGAGAATCAATGAATCATGTGTTGGTTCTTAAGGGCTTTTCCCAGAAGTGAATTCTGTCACTGCTGCTCATTTCATTGGCCAAAATAAATCACATGATCACTGGGCAGTGATCAATGGTCTCTCAGCAAGGGATTCCATAGGGAAAGAAACTGGAAAGTTTAGTGAACAGTAATAAAAGCTACTATATATACCAGATGGAATCTTGCCAATGGATGGAAATCAGGTAGCCTTGGAAAGTCTTGGTAAGTCTTAGGAAACAAAAGTCTTTTCCATGAGATAAAAAATTAATATTGAATATTTAATTAGATCTAACTTATATGGGCAAAACGTTCCCATTTATTCTACACTAATAGCATCAGAATATTTCAACTGATTGGGGCACCTAGGTGGCTCAGTGGGTTAAAGCCTCTGCCTTCGGCTCAGGTCATGATCTCAGGGTCCTGGGATCGAGCCCCACATCGGGCTTTCTGCTCAGCAGGAAGCCTGCTTCACCCTCTCTCTCTTCCTGCCTCTCTGCTTACTTGTGATTTCTTTCTCTCTGTCAAATAAATAAATAAAAATCTTTAAAGAAAAAAAAAGAATATCTCAACTGATTGACAACACTTAATATGCATTTTAAAAGAAAGCAGAAGGACATATAAATATATAAAAAGACATATAAATATATATAAGGACACATAAATTTTCTTTTGCCTGAGAGGGGCAAAGGAGTCAGCAATAAAGAAAGAGAAAGAAAATCTTATAAATAAATCAGGTAGGTTAATTTATTAGTTCTTTATTAATTTATCACTCCACCTTTTATTTTAAAAAATATTTGAGGGGATTTTAGAGAAATACTCTTCCTAAATATTTTAAATATCAATATTTTAAAATGTTGCATCAAATTAGTATCCACTACAGTTTTCCAAAGAATTTCTTGTCTGCAAAAAGCATTCATTTTTCCAGGTCAAAATACAAAATTACATGACTCAAAATAATTATGTTAAAATTAAGTGTGTCTAGGTACAAATAAATATTAAGTATGGTAAAATAAAAATAAATGTTTATAAGAAGACACAAGAATATTCTTCTGTTTAATTTCAGGAATAATGCCAATTGTATGATAAATTATTTTAAGTATTCACTGTCTATTATTTATAATCAAACACCTCTCATTAAAGGGATACCTGGACCTAGGTGGCTCAGTCGGTTAAGCATCTGCCTTTGGCTCAGGTCATGATCCCAGGGTCCTGGGATAGAGTCTTGCCTTGGGCTCCTTGCTCAGTGGGGAGCCTGCTTCTCCCTAGGCATGCTGTTCCCCCTACTTGTGTTCTCTCTCACCCTCTCTCTCTGACAATAAATCTTAAAAAAACAAAACAAAACCATCCCTCATTATTTTGATTCCATAGATGCTTATACACTAAATTTTGCTTGCTTAAAAATCTTACCTATTTCATTTGTCATGTTTTTTTACTGCAGATAAATGAAATCATATCAGCTATATGTTCTCCTTCCTCACACCTGAATGGTTCTCAACTATCATTTATTCTTCATGTATGTGCACATGTTCAGATAATAGATGAGAAATGAAAAACTGTATTAGAATTATGTACACACATAATCCAAAGTACACATTGCTAAATACAATAAAATTTTAATATCCCAGGTTCTATAAAAAAGGCAACACCAATGTACAGAAATCTTAATGAAATAAAGCTCAAAGAGAAAAGGGCCATAAATAAAAGGTTGTTCAATCAAATTCTAATGTATTCTATAATTACAATGAAAATGTTCCAAGTTTAAATTCTCCTTTCATATGCTAGTTTTTCCAGTTCTTCTTGGAAATTGCTCCACTTCAAAGAAATTTGGGTTTTCCATTTAAATAAACTAGTTTATTTAATTACTCCTTCTGTCATTGAATCACCATTTAGAACTTAGTTTGTTGGACTTTTGAGTTCATCTAATTACTGAGAAATACACAGCTGGACAGAGAAAGTTATTCATAAGACTTTTCCAGAACCATGAGATATTGCTATGAATGATTGCAGGCTATATATGTTCCATAATGAAAAAGAAATGACAGATGGGCATGATATTTACAATGCTCCCAATATTTTCAAAGCTGTAGTCAACCATTTTCAAATGATTGATTTAAAGTCTAGGGCATTTATATGTTTGGACAATATTTTAGAGGAGTAAAAATAGATGTAGCATTGAACCTGATATCATATTTTAAGCCCATTTTACAGAGAAGTACTTAATGAAGAAAATCACTGGTTGGACATGTCTTCTGTACATTTCTCAAGAATGTTCTTTCCCAATGGGATTCTCTAAGGAAGACTTACTTTCTTTTTTTAATGGATTATTACTACAGCTCTAGAAATTCACAATGTGTGAGAGTATACACCATTACTTTTTCAAAATTACAGAGTAGACAGTTTTATGATTCTGAAACATAATCTGACTTGAAAGTCAGGAACCTGGGTTCTAGTCCCAGCTTGGTCACTAACACACTGTGCAGCCAAGCACTAATTACCTGATATATCTATGTGTCTGTTCTTTCATTAGTAAATTGAAAAAAACATATTTTCTTCAACCTATTTCAAAGGAATATTATTAGGATATATGAAACAGAACTTGTTAAAGTACGTGGAGCTTGTCAAAAGATGATCCATAATTCCACATTATAACTATGAAGCTATATATCCCACTAGACCAGAATATCTTCTTAAATAAGAATAATGAATACAATTAAAAAGAAACAATCTGGAAAGAAACCTTTCAAAGGGAATATGAAAAACATCAATTTATCACTTAAAAAAACCTCTTAAACTCTATGATGCAATTTTATAGACAAAACATCTGGCAATGGAGCTTAGAACTGGATGCAGATATTATTAGTCTTAGCTCAATGCGCTGAAGAGGTAACAATGAACTTCAAGATGAATATCATCATCCATCTCCAACTTGTTAAGACACCTTGAGAGTGGAATCTGTAAGACTTAGTTACAGACTGGGGAAACATAAGGGAGAAGGGGAAGTTAAGACTTAGCTTGAAGACTAAGGAAGTTAAGAATTAGCTTGGAGACTAAGTTAAGAGTTAGCTTGGAGGATGTCCTCAAAAACTAACGAACTGGTAGAAGTGTGACCTGGAGTAACTAGTAAGACTGGGACATGTCAGGATATTGACCTTAGTTTTGAATGTGCTAGAAATGCAGGTGTCCAGAGTTCCTTGAACTTTACAAGCATATTTTGGAGGAGTTTCACTTACCCATGTTAGCTAGAATTTGGAACCCTAGTGTTCTTGATGGAGACCTTCAAAAAACTTCATTCTTTACCATACAGTAGTTAAAAAGAATGAGATAAATCTAAATGTAGTGATACAGAATAATGTCCTAGATATATTTGGAAGACCGAAGTACACGACAGTGAATATAGTATGCTCCCCTTGGTGAAAAATGTAAGTGATATATGCTTATATATTCATGAACTCATTCTGGAAAGATACAGAAAAATGGGTAATGTGTTGCCTCGCAGGAAGGGATCTGGGGGACTGGAGGTCTGAGGAAGCAGAGAGACTAATTTTATTCCTTGCTCTGTAAACTACATTTTCTGATATGTATACAGTCACTCACTCCAGCTTTCTTTTGACCAGTGTTTGCATAGTATATATCTTTTTTCCATCCTTTTCTCTTCTTTTTTTTTTAAGATTTTATTTATTTATTTATTTGACACAGAGAGAGATCACAAGTAGGCCGAGAGGCAGGCAGAGAGAGAGGGGAAAGCAGGCTCCCCGCTGAGCAGGGAGCCCGATGCGGGGCTAGATCCCAGGACCCCAAGATCACGACCTGAGCCGAAGACAGAGGCTTTAACCCACTGAGCCACCGAGGTGCCCCCATCCTTTTACTTCTAATTTGTCTGTGACTTCATATTTATGGAGTGTTTCTTGTAAACATGGTAGTTGGGTCTTGCTTATTTGTTGAAACTTTCAACCTGCATTTTAGGTATTTGGACATTACTATTTAATGGGATTATCGATTTAAATCTAGATTTAAATCTACCAGCTTATTTGTTTTCTGCCTCATTTTTTTCCCATTTGCCTTTCCTCTTTTATTCTTGCCTTCTTTTGGGCTGAGTATTTTTATATGAATCCATCTTCATCCCTTTATGGCTTATTAGTTATAAACCCTTGTTCTATAATTTGTGGTGTTTGCTTATGAGTTTGCATGTGACAGACACCATGACCGGTACACTTATATATATTTAATCTTCATTTATAAGACAAGCATGGATATCCCTTTTTTACAGTTGAAGGAAAAACATCTTGCCAAACTTACTAACTAATATCTCAGAACCAGAATCTAAACTCAAGTATGCCCAACTCCAAAACATATTTTTAGGAAAACACTGGAATAACTTTTCAAATTTTGATATAGTCAAAAGTCCACAAAAAGAACATAGGCTAAAACTGGAGTTGGTATTACATTTTAATTTATTGAATATACACATAGAGACCGTAAAGGGATAAAGGGCTTAAATGTAAAGAGTTGTGAGAGTTTAGATATCAACATGTATGGTACTGTAGACTTTCTCTAAATTAGATATAGTAAAACAGAACAATGAAAAGAAACAGAACAGTGAAGAAATTAGCTATCGGTAGAAGTAAAATCTTACACTTGAGGCAAAGTTTTAAAAAATGTTGTTGATAATATATTTTTTAAAGATTTTATTTATTTATTTGACAGAAAGAGAGATCACAAGTAGACAGAGAGGCAGGCAGAGAGAAAGAGAGGGAAGCAGGCTCCCTGCTGAGCAGAGAGCCTGATGTGGGGCTCAATCCCAGGACCCTGAGATCATGACCTGAGCCGAAGGCAGAGGCTTTAACCCACTGAGCCACCCAGGTGCCCCTATGTTGTTGATAATATTACTGTATAATGTAAATTTCCTTTCAGATATTATAACTGACTGGTGCCTGAAATCAATACAGTATTTGGAACTGTAAATGCAACTAAAGATGGCTTTGGAGGCTTTAGCCCCTCTAAAATGTCTAATACTACCCTCAAATAAACTCACAACTTAAATGAGAGTGAGTATTGCTTACCATACAAATGCAGATTTAAGATAAGTCCCTTGCCTCCACTTTAAATACATAGCCCCTCCTAGAACATCTTGGAAACACAATTCCAGAACTCCCATTGTTTGGAAAAAAGAATGAAAGAAAATGGATGTCCTACCAGTGGCTATAGATAGTCTAGTCCCCTTCAACGTTTTATTCCTATAGTACATATACATATACTCATTTGAGAAAGTGAATTAATGGAATATCATTTATTAAATAATAAAAACTGGCTCTACCCTTAGCAATAACTTACTGACAATTTAAGACGTTAATTGCATTTAAAAATTTTAACCAGTTTTAAGTGTATAGTTTTTTTTCCCCAAATGGAACATTGCTTTATTGAAGTTAAAAATTTGAGCAATTAAGTGTATAGTTTGATGAATTTGGTAATTGCATACCATTGGATAACTACTGCTATTAGCAATATGTATAACAGCACTTTCACTCTAAAAACATCTCCTCAAGGCCTTTTGCCCTTGATGACCTCTCCTCATCCATGATTGCAGACAACACTGTTCTCCTTTCTATCACTAGCAGCTTTGCCTTTTCTAGAATTTCATACAAACGAAATCATCCTTGAAGCAGTCTTTTGTGTTTGACTTCTTTCACTTGGCATGCTTTAGAAATTCATTCAAGCCGTTGTGTGTATTGCTGAGCAGTATTCCACGGTATAAATATACCATGTGTTCATCCATTCACTGGTAATGGAGATTTGGGTTGCCTTTGTTTTCAGCTATTATAAATAATGCTATTATGAACATTCACAAATACATTTTTTTATGTGGACATATGTATTTATTTCTCTGGGGTAAATACCTAGAACTGGAATTGCTGGGTCATAAGGTAAAGTATGTTTCACTTTATAAGGTACTGTCAAACTGTTTTTACAAAGAGGCTGTACCATGTTTGCATTCTTAACAACAATGTATTAAGTTTTAGTTTATTCACCTCCCTATCAACACTTAGTATTGCCAGTCTTTATAACATTAGCTATTCTGGTGAGTATTTATTGGTATTTCACTGTGGTTTTTCATTTATCAAGCAATGTTTCAATGAAAGAGAGTATTTCTAATTTGTGTGTTCTTATTGGCAAAAGAATCAGCTGACTCATACACACGCTGGCTTATTAATGTGTGTGAAGGTGTGTAGCTTCATCTATAGCTACATATAAATGTAGTTTCATGTAGCTTCCATCAGTTCCCTATAATATAATCTACATTGGATGAATGGTCAAGTTGATTTTTGGAATCCATAGAGCTGAAGAGTAAATTCTATACTTTTCTGTAACTTCATCAGAGACCTACCCTGAAGCCATAAGGTATCCTGCCTCTCTTCCTTCCATTCTACCAATCATCTCTTTTCTTCAACTATCATCTACTCTATTTACAAAAATATGTGTTAATTTTAGAAAATCAAAAAAATATAGGAAGATATCTATAAGAAAGAAAAAAAAAGATTCAATTTTACCACCCAAAGACCCACCACCACCATGTTGATGATTTTTTCCAGATTTCTCTTTATATAAAACAAAAATAGACTGTGATTATGATGGTCTCTTTAATTCTTACAACAACTATGTGTGGTAGGTCATATTTTAATCCCATTCTACAGGAAACAAAACTAAAAAAAGAAAGTTTCACTAAACTGTCTCAAATTACAAAGCTTAGTAAGTAGAAGTTCTCACATTCGAATTGAGGGAATCTGACTCCAGAGTGCAAGTACTGAACCATGATTCTGCACTATCTTTCATATATATGCCTATGTATATGTGTGTATTTTTGTATGTTAATGCTATCATACACATGCTTACATTTACATAGTAACAAATATACATAAACATCACCTTTTATAATGAGTGCATAATCTTCTACTCTGTGGGTATACTATGGTATATTTACCATGGAACATTTATTTAACCAATCTCCTAATTATTGATATTCAATTTGTTTTCCTTAATTTTTAAGATTTTGTTTATTTATTTTAGAGAGAGAGAGAGTAAGCACATGTGGGAGGGGCAGAGGGAGAGAGAGAGAGAATCTCAAACAGACTGCACCGAGTGCGGAGTCTGATGCCGGGCTCAATCTCACACCCTGAGATCACAACCTAAGCTGAAACCAAGAGTCAGATGTTAAACTGACTGAGCGAACCAGGTGCCCCTCTATTTTTAATACTATAAACAACATCACAAGGAACATTATAGTATATAAATCTCTGTATTATTGTGCAATTATCTCCCCAAGATAATTTCTAGAGGTGGGAATACTTAGAATGTATGGATATTAAAGATTTATTGTGTAGTCCCACATTGCCCTCTGGAACAACAAGAAGTACTTACTTCTGCAACTGAGCATAAGACTGTTCCCTTCCCCTTCTTCTTGCCAACATCGGTATCTACATGAGTTTTTCTTCTTTTTTTTTTTTTTTTAACTTTGCTAACCTGAAAATTAAGAAATAATATTACATGGCTATTTTATTTCACTTACTTATTAATGGGGCTAAATATTTAGTTTTTCTAAATATATAGTCTTTTAAAAATATTCATCTAAGTCAAACAATACAGATGTATATGAAGTGAAAAGTAGAAGTCCCATCTCCCATTTTTCTCATCAGAAGTATCATTGTAACAGTTTAACATATAACTTTGTAAAGCCTTTAATATCTACTTACATATTTATGCATATATATGTTTAATTTTCCTTCAGTACAAATGGAAACATCTACAACTTGCTTTTTATGCTGAAAATATGTCTTAAAGAATTTTTCATTTTTCTTTAACTGTTACACAGTATTTCAGTGTGTCGAGGCACCACAATCTTCCTGTTCTGTTGATGAAGTATATATATATATATATACAGTTCCTACTATAATTCCAAGACTGTTCTAGAAATGAGTAATACAAAGTCCCTGTCCTGATGAGATTTCCATTTTGCAAATAATGCTGCAGTGGACATTCTTGTACATTTTTACACATATATGAGACAAAATATTTCTATAGGAAAGGATATAGGAATTTAAAATTTTGATAAATAATTTTGGTATAATAGGCCATCAAAAAATGATAGCTGAATAAAGGAATAAAGATTGCTCTCTAAAGCTGAATTACAAAATTAATAATAAGCAGATGTTTTACCTGGTGTGCAAAGTGATTACAATTTTAAAAATTAGTTTCCAAATTAAAAAAAAAAAAAAGTAGTTTATTGGAGTGCCTGGGTGGCTCAGACATTTATTTAAGCCTCTGCCTTTGGCTCAGGTCATGATCTCAGGGTCCTGGGATGAGCCCCATGATGGATTCTGTCCTCAGCGGAGAGTCTGCTTCTCTCTCTGCCTCTTCCCCACTAGTGTGGGCACACACTCCCCCTCTTTCCAATAAATAAATAAAATCTTTTTTTAAAAAAGGAGTTAACTAACATGAAGATTTCTGTCATCTTGGAACATCTGAAGGTCTGATAACACTGGGTCCACATTTGCACAGGGCAGCTGGAGCCAAGTGATGAGTGTGTAATGGTTTGCCACAGTCCTCACCATTCTATATTGTCTCATAACAGGCCACTTTACTCATTTATACTACCTTCCTGGCTCCTATAGTTTTTGACAGATTTTTGATTTAATAATGTTATCCATTATGAAGAAAAAAGATATATAAAAGACAGAATGACTCTCAGGTCTGCGATTTTTAACAATGACTTCATATATTAATTCACCTAATACAACAACTTGTGTCTTTCAGAAAAAGGGGTGGTCGGCTTGGAAGCATAGAAAAAAGGTGATTCAGGAGGTGAATGATAGCATTGTCCTTCCAAACATATCTTGGAAATAGCATATTTTTGCCAAAAAAGCAGCTGACCATTTCAATGGCAGGTATACTACAGAGGTTAGGAGCATAGACTTTAGAGCTAGACCGCTTGAGTTCGAATTCTGGTTCTGCCACTTACTATCAGTCAGACTTTGGGCAGTGCTATGGACTAATGTTGAAGACCTAAACCTCAGTGTGATGGTATTTAGATAGGGGACTTTAGGAGGTAATTAGGTCAGGATATTGGACCCTCAAGAATGAGACTGGTACTTCCAAGAGATTCTCTCCACCCTGTAATAATGTAGCAGTCTGCAAACCAGGAAGAAAACTCTCATCAGAACCTGATCATGTTGGCATTCTGAGCTTGGACTTCCCAGCCTCCAGAACCCCGAGAAATAAATGTCTGTTGTTTGGGCCACTGGGTTATGGTTTTTTGTTTTTGTTTTTTTTAAGGAAGCTCAAACTGACTAAGATAGGCAGGTTATTTAACAGCTTTCTACTCAGTATCCTCATCTATAAAAGGAATAACGATGTATCCTACTTCATTTGTTTGCTGCGATACTTAAATGAGTCACTATACATAAAACACTTAGAGGAGTGCCTGGCCCATATAAGTTGCCATTATTAATGGATCCGATACTCATATAATGATGCCCTTAAATTTATGCTGCAAATAATTACTTAATTCCTTTTTTTCCTAAATAGATGGATCAGATATTCATATAATGATACCCTTAAATTTATGCTGCAAATAATTACTTAATTCCTTTTTTTCCTAAATTCTTACCAAGCAAACTTCCAATGGCTTCTTACATGTGGCACGACTTCAGGAAGTTATATAGGCTTAAGACATAAATCCTTTCAAGGCCTCTGAGATAACTACCTGCAGAATTTTTGATTTGATTATCTGGGTCTTTATCAATCAGTATATCACTGCAATGTGCTGCCAAGGAAGCAGAATTCAGTGACAGCTTGCAACTTTTTATTACCACCAACAGTGTTTGGCTGTGGAGAGTTTCTCTTAAGTAAACTGTCAAGGGATTGAAATTATTTTGAGTTTGATTTTCTATTCACCTATTTTGTTGGCTCTACAAATTAATCCATAGTCATTCATACATAAGAGTTTGAGTCTACAGGAAGTGAGCTCACAATGCCTTTAAAATGTCAATCATGGTTAAGTCATTTCTGTATATTATAAAAGGAATCACTTTATACTGATATAAAATCTATTAACTTGTTGACATTGACTAGGTTGCAGTAACTTTTACACTATCCCTATAGAACACTCTGCATATAAATGTCTTGCCAAGCCAATTTTTCCTGAAATTTGAGCAAACTACTTATAGGCAAATGGATATTACTAATTAAAAATAAGTTTTCCCCTCTAACTTATGAGTCCTCTTAAAAACACTTATCAGGATTCAATATTAGTTTGCTACTACGTTTAGGATGAATATATTTGTTGTGATGTAAATTAAAGCATCTCTTTAGAATACTGTTACTTATTATTTAGATTTTTACAAATTCAGATTGACCCTCCTTCAAATACTATTCTAAGTTAGAATCAACTCTTCTTTCTACATTTTTACTCTGATAGAACACAATGTGACACAACTAGCGTAAACATTCCTGTTCCTCAACATATGATGCTGTGAAAGTCATTTTGGAATCAGTGTGGCAGCCATGGAGTTGACCCACTCAGATATATCCCTTCAAAAAAATATCTTCTGCCGTGAGAAACAAAGATGACTGACATCTTCAAATGCCACACTTTTGGATCCACTGTGGAGTTCATAGCATACCATGCCTCCCGGGGCTGCTCTCAGACTATGATTGAACATAGAAGGGATACTAACTGTCCTTTCTGGTCTGCAGTGCTTCTACTAGCAGAGCTAAGTCTCTAAGCACAGAATCCCATCTAGCACAGCATTCATAAAAATAACCATTTCGCAGAGAATGAAGTACAGGAGTGGGCCCATACCCATGAGATCTGATTGTTGTATCATATGCTATACTATTTACATGAAACTGTCCTCATAGAGTACTGGAAAGGCCTACTGAAGTGACAGCTAAATCAGCAGCTCAAAGACATTACTCAGCAATGATGGCACACCATCCCTCAGGATATATAGTATAGGCACTAAAGGCACTAAATCAAAGATCTCTGTATGGCACTATGTTTCCAATAGGAAAAATATCTGGATCTGGGAACCAAGGGATGAAAGCAAGAATGGTTTAATTTACAATCACTCCCAATGACCCATGGGAGAACATTGTGTTTCTCTTCCCACAACTCTGTGCTGACCAGAGTTAGAAGTCCCAGTCTTCAAGGTTTTCTTTCTTGCCAGGGGGCATGACAGTGATCTATTGAAATATAAGATATTTAGTAGGAGGGCACTTTTAACCTTTTGCACCCAGGAGCCAGCAACTAAAGATAATTGGCTCTTATTAGTGAGAAGAGATGGGGCTGCTTTCACACAGTAAAGACAAGGACCCAGGTGATCTACTTGAGTGCCTCTTGGTATTCCCTTGCCCAGTGGTAACTATGAATGGACACATGCAACAACCCCAGACTAAGAAGGGTATGATGATTAAAGTCTACAACCCCTTAGGAATGAATGTTTAGGTCATTATCACCTCTAGTGCTCAATTCTGAGGACTCTTTCTCTGGTAATAAGTCTGGAAAAAGTCCTCTTTCTCTGGTAATAAGAATATCTTCTTTGTCCCAGGTACAGGGAAGGCACCTTTTACAGGGGAGTTTTACTCCCCTGTATGGAATAAAAAGGAGGAATAAAAAGGAGGGCCAGAGCGCCCTTCCTGCAACTACTGATTCGAGGGCCTTTAATGTAAAATAATCAATATATTGAAGGAGCATATTTTGTTCTGAACTTCTCTTGTTACCTTTGTTTGTAAGGTCTAATTGTTCCTCCTGCTCATTTCTGCCCATCTTTCAAAACCTGTCCTCATTCTAGTATTTACCTTGTTGGGTTCAACTCATGGGGTTCTTGCCTTATGCATTACATAACTTGTTACTTCCAAAATACTCCCTCTTGTATTGTGAATATCTGTTTAATGTATTTGCCTTATTTGCCCAACCAGACTACAAACTTTATAAATACTTGACTCATTTGGTAAATATTCACAAATGCATAATTTTAAAAATGCATCATTTTAGATGCTGAAACTGGTATGCATACTGTCACTGCTGTAGTCACTCATACAAAGAGTACAGGAGTTAATGAGAACATTTTAGTATAATTAAATTGAACGATTGTTATATTCTGGGCATAATTCTAAATCTCTTACATATATTATTTAATTCATGACTTTGGTATCATCCTTCATGGTTTTCTTTCTTTCACATCCCAGATCTAATCCATCCAATTCAATTGACTCTACCTTGAAAACAGACCAAAACTCCTCCTACTTCTCACCAAATTCACTAGTACCATCCTGGTTCCAGGCTACGTCATTTCACTCATTACTGCATTAGCCTCCTGAGAGGTACATATTCTTAAAACAACATAGTGTAGTCTTTTTAAAGTTTTAAGTCATACTTCTGTTCAAGACCCTGTGGTGGTTGGTCACTGACTTCACTCAAAATAAAAAAGACAGTTCTCTGTGGCTTATAAAACCCTATGTGATCAGGGCACCTGGGTGGCTCAGTGGGTTAAAGCCTCTGCCTTCAGCTCGGGTCATGATCCCAGGATCCTGGGATCGAGCCCCCACATAGGGCTCTCTGCTCAGCGGGAAGTCGCCCCCCCCCCGCCTGCCTCTCTGCCTACTTGTGATCTCTCTCTCTGTCAAATAAATAAATAAAATCTTTAAAAAAAAAAAAAAACCTTATGTGATCTTCCTCTTCCCTCCATAACAAGAACCTCATCTC
>CM053609.1:54382076-54405192 GCA_028646535.1 Procyon lotor
AACCTTGTTATAGATGAAACTACTTGTCTTTTTTTTTTTTTTTTAAAGATTTTATTTATTTGACAGAGAGAAACACAGCGAGAGAGGGAACACAAGCAGAGGGAATGGTAGTGGGAGAAGCAGGCTTCCTGCAGAGCAGAGAGCCCGATGTGGGGCTCGATCCCAGGCCCCTGGGATCATGACCTGAGCCGAAGGCAGACGCTTAACGACTGAGCCACCCAGGCGCCCCTACTTGTCTTGACTAAGTGATTTACCCCTGCTTTCAGTAGATTTGGTTCCAGAATTTAGAAGTCCCCTTCAATCTGTTTATTAGCTCTAAGGCTCAAGCCTCATCCTGCCAGCATATATATAGTGATAGCTAAAGTACTAATGGTACTGATGTTTAACTTCATTAGTGTATTTTACCATTTCATTTTCTATCTCTGAAGAATGTGAACCCACCAACCAACTACATCAAACTTTGTCATTAGATTGGATCTTAAATCTTTAATTTGACCCTTCAGTTGGTGATGGTGGCCAATTGTTAGATTTCTTATAATAGAACAAAATAGATCTTTTTCTACTTTTCCATAGAGAATTTCATCTAAGGAATATATATAATAGCGTTTTAGCTAGACTTTAAAATGAAATCATGTTTTAAAAACTTTCAAAGCCCTTTGTGTATAAAGGAAAGTCACTATTATAAGCCAAAGAGTTATTGTATTTTGTTTAGAGTGAGCTTTGATAATGGTACATAATTTCATAAGCCCTTATGAGTAGCAGCCTTAGACATTCAGATTCATTTGCTCAATTTGCTTATGCTATGGGAATTACATGTGGTTTTTTTGTATTTTAATTGTATAGTAGTACCTCAAGTATTCAGAAAAGTTGAATAAATATATTTTGATATCTAATGACTCTTTGTTTAATAATGGTCAGTATCCTGATATTTATCTTTTTATTTCTTTTTTAGTGGTGGAAAGGATAGCTGTTACAATATGATGCAATGCATTGCTGCTGGGCATCAGATTGTTGCTTTAGCAAATCTGAAACCAGCTGAAAACCAAGGTAAGTATACCTTTATTGGGAAGTTCTCTAAATGACTGGAACTCCAACTTCATAATTGCACATAAACTTCTATTGTGTACAGCATGCAAAGACAAAAATGGAACTATTATGTATTTAACCTAATTAGATGCTAGGTTCTATGCTAAATTTTTTTTTTTAAAGATTTTATTTATTTATTTGACAGAAAGAGAGAGATCACAAGTAGGCAGAGAGGCAGGCAGAGAGAGAGGGGGAAGCAGACTCCCCGCTGAGTAGAGAGCCCGATGCGGTGCTCGATCCCAGGACCCTGAGATCTTGACCTGAGCCGAAAGCAGAGGCTTTAACCCACTGAGCCACCCAGGCGTCCCTATGCTAAATGTTTTTAATTAAATATCCTTTACTCTTCATAAGAACTCCTAGAGAGTTTTATTAGATGAGGATACTGAGACTCACAGTTTTATAAATTTGTCCAAGGTAAATAGCTAAAACAAACTTGCAGAGCTGAGACTTGAACCCTTGAATCTCCTTACTTCAGAGTGTACTGTTGTTCCTCCACAACACTTTCCAAGTGTTGTAACCAACATACAGATATAAGATACAACCTCTAGGAGCTTGGGAAGTAAGACATATATTGATAAATGATCCATCTTAGATGTAAGCTATAAACATAAGACTTGAGAGAGGCATAAAGCAACACATTTCCACTTTTTATTTGCCTGTGATAATAAGGACATCCACAGATAATTCACAAACCTCATTTTAGCTGTGTTTTTCAGTTTTCTTCCCAATGAAATTTCCCTCATCAGAAAGTTGGTTTTCCCTGTGTCCTTGTCTGTGTCCAAATTTCCTCTGTGGATAAAGACACAAGTCGAATGGATTAAGAGGCCACCCTAATGATCTCATTTTAACTAATTACATCTGTAATGAGCCTAGTTCCCAATAAGATCACATTTTGAATTATGGATGTTAGGATTAAACCTTCAATAATTTATTTTTTTGAGATCTGACTGACACAGCATTATATTATTTTTAGCTGTACAAATTAATGATTTGGTATTTGTGTATATCACAAAATGATTAGATTCGTTAACATCTATCACCACATCTGGGTGTATTTTTTTTTTTCTCCAATTAGAATTAAAAAAAAGAAAAATATCCACCAATTTGCCTTTTATACTCTTCTATTACACCCATGTAACTATAGATATTATCTATTAAAGTATAATATAGAGAGATTAACACTTGTCTGATTTTATTTAAACTGCTTCTCCACATGGCTCTTCTGTAAGATCTTTTTATCATCCCCTTTACTCAGCTTTTTTCAAGACCATGCTTTTGCTCTATTGTTATTTTAGGATGAATTAAATGAGTAGTATATGTGAAAACACTAATTAGAGTTCCTGGCATGAAGGAAGCATCCAGTAAATTTAGTCGAATCTGAATCTAGCGCTAAATATGTCCCTTTTTTCTTTCTTCCTTCCTTCCTTCTTCAAGGCTGCCAGTCTGTTGAATTTTTGTTTTTATATCATTTTACAGTTGTTATCTATTTGGTCTTTGATTTTTATCCCCAAATAGATTGCTTATGAGATTCTTGAGAGGAAGGTCATATCTTCTATGTTTCTTTTTTGTATCTTCTATGTTTTAATTGCTCCTCAGCACTTGGGACAGCTCTGTGCCTCTGGAAGGCATTCACTCAGTTACTGGTGGACAGATGAATAATGACCTAACTAGAATTAGGCCTGAAAGAGCAAGCAGTTATTTCAGTCAGATCTTTGAATTTTCTTTCCTTCACAATTAAGGCCCAAGTAATGCTGGAAGTGATGTGGGAAGATAGAGGTTAGAAATATTTTATAGGAAGAGAAAATGGGTCTTATAGAGAGTGTCATGGGGAAACACATACTCTAGGATTTTGCACTAGGATTTCAATGATGAATAATAATAGCATTTTAGGAATGAGGTGTTTGGGAAATGACCTTCTTTTTCTGACTTTAAATGATAAAGAGAAAATTCTTTGACTAAGGGTGAGTGGGAACATACTGTAACTTCTCTATTATAAAAGAAGAAGCAGAATTTTGTTGTAGACTTACGTTCTATTATCAAAGGAAAAAAAATTCCCTTATTCCTTGTAGCTAATCAGGCAAGTGGGTTTTTTAAGCATTCTGTCTGAGAGGTCTTGGTATTTAAAAGGCAGAAGTTTATATAATATATAATACATACAATGATATAATTTCCCTTCCTGGAGTTTCGATCTTGTCTTAAGCTTTTCTACTTGAATTATTATGGTTACTTTGTACTGAATCATTAATGTATAATCTTCCATGTACTCGTGGCTCACTGGCAGGATGGATAAGATGATAAGCAAAGTGTATCTCTAAATCATACCTCAGAATGGTACGGAGACATTTACTTAGAATACTGTTAGTGAGAAAAAATTCAATAGTAAATGGAATTAAAATCTTATGAAGTAAAAGCTGGAAAATCAGCTGAAACTGTAGTAATTGTAGTGGAAGAGAATAGATGACTATGGTTTAGTAAATGGAAAGGGTTTAGCTAATCTTAAAGTCAGCAGAAAGTTGGTGATTATTGAATGTTTCATTGATTGACTTCTCCCCCCCGCCCCCCCCCAAACACGTTGTAAAAGGAACGTTGATGAAGAATAACTGGTAGAGAGGACTCCAGTATAAAACTGGTTAGAGTGAATTCATGGCATGGGGTTTTCAATGGGTAGTCTGAAAAGGAATTTATTCCCATCAATGGGGATTATGTGAACTTGTCATAAAAATCACAGAACCATCTCTTTATGTAGTAGGAACTTTTGTGGCATGTTAATTGAGGTGCTTCAGGCAACAGTGGAGCCTTTTGGTTTTATTTGATCTCATAATCATTGTTGCAATATAGATTCCATTAATACAAGTTACACTGTGGTTGGGACTAAATGGAGCCTTAAAGGAAAATTGTTTTCTAGATTTTTGAAGTCCATAAAATATTGTTGTTGTTGTTTTAAGATTTATTTATTTATTCTAGAGAGACATAGAGAGAGAGAGATAAAGAGTGACAGCACAACCCATGAGCAGGGGTGGGAATGGGGGGTTGGGAATTGGGAGAAGGAGAGAGAGAATCCCAAGCAAACTCCCCACTGAGCACTGAGCGCAACAGGGGGCTTAAGACTGAGACTGACAGGAGCTGAAATCAAGAGTCAGATGCTCAACCCACTAAGCCACCCAGGCACCCTCGTCAGTAAAATGTTTTAATTATTATGCTAACATCAGGAGGTTTCTTGCTGAGAAGTTCAGAGTTCTTTAAATATATAAATTCAGTTGTATCAATATTCTTTAAAACTAATACATTTATAGATCCAGTGTAAGTCTGAGATGAGGATAAGCTGAAAGGTTTTTAAGGTGACTTTGTCTATATCTCTACTTCCTATTGTGGCCAGGAATAGACAGTTACATAGTAATAATGCAAGTATGTGGAAGCCAGTATGATGTGTGGGTTGGGTTCAGACCTGGTGGGCCAAAATGTGATGGCATATGGTGATGGTTTTGATTACAGAAGGGACCCTTAATATACAATTTTTCATCCTTTTTATAGATTATCCTTCATACATTCATTGGATATTCTTACCATATGTACATACACACTCGCATCCATACATATAGATCAAACAAATTGTAACTTTTTTTTTACTTACTAAGATGTTGTGAACATCTTCCGTGTCATTAAGTATTATCTCATCATAGCATTCCCTAGATATCTTCTTTGAAACACAAATACCTGATGAAATGTAGTCTTCTAAGAGTATGTAGAAATGGTTCATACTCTCCCCTTATTGGAGCAGCTTAAACCACATTAGCCTAGAAAGAATTCAGGAAAGACACCTACTTATCATGGTTATCTCCATTTTTAATAGACTTATTTGATCATGGAATCCTTTTTGTATCCAGTACTTATTAATATCTCATGAGATTCCTTTTCTACAGAACATGCTTTAGAAAATGCTCCTTCTTCATTTGCAACAACATGGATGGGCCTAGAGGGCATTATGCTAAGTGAAATAAGGCAGACAAGAATAGACAAATATTATATGATTTCATTTGTGGAATCTAAACTAAACAAATGAACAGACACAAAAAACCAGACTCTTAAAACAGAAAACAGGTAGTGGTTGTTGGGGAAGTGGAGTGGGGGGAATGGGTGAAATAGATGAAATAGATTAAGAGGTACAGTATATTTATCAAATCGGGTTGTAAAGCACAACATAGAGAATATAATATAGTCAATAGTATTGTAAAATGTTGCATGGTGGCTATGTTTATTGTGGTAAGCACTGAGCAGTATATAGAATTGTCAAATCAATATGTTGCACACCTGAAACTAATACAGCATTGTATGTCAGTTATACTTCAATAATAAAAAAAAAAAGAAAATGCTTTTCTCCAAAATTATGTTAATGGTTGCATAGTATTTCATTGTATGAATACACTGTAATTTTAGTGTATTATGAATAATGCTGTGATGAATATCTGCAAATAATATTTTGTATATTCATGATTCTTTTTTCTAAAAAGTAAATGTATAAGATCAAAAAGTTTGTTCCAATATATTTGTAAGTTTATTTGTATCATCAAGAAATCTGATGTAACTCATCTATTTTACCTATATCAGTATTTGTGGAATCTTGTGACAACCATGATTGTGTTACTGCTTAGCTTCAGTTATGTTTCTGTACTTTTTAACTGCTCTAACAATATTGAATTTTTTTTTCTTAAGATAAACAATTTAAAATATATTACAAAACTTATGGGTCCACCTGAGACATGGTAATTTATTATTATTTTTTACTGAGATAAAATTGGTACATAACATATTAGTTTCAGGTGCACAGCATGATAATTCAGTATTTGTTTAAACTACAAAGTGATTACCACAACACATCTGCTTACTTACCATCCATCACCATACAATTAACCACCTTCACCCATTTTGCCCATCTCCCTTCAATTTCCTTTCCCTCTGAAAACCATAAATCTGTTCTCTTTATCTGTATGGTTTTGTTTTTGTTTTTTGTTTGTTCATTTGTTTTGCTTTTTAAATTCCACAGGCAAGTGAAATCATTTGATATTTGTCTTTCTCTATCTGACTTTATTCCACTTAGCATAATGCCCTTGTATGTGGCACTATATATGTCACATCTTCTATATCCATTTGTCCATTGATGGACACTTATATTGTTTCTATATCCTTCTATAGCAAATAATGCTGCAGTGAATATGGGGGTGCATATATCTTTTTGAATTAGAATTTTTGTTTTCTTTGAATGAATACCCAGAGGTGTAATTGCTGGATCATATAGTACTGGTAGTTTTAATTTTTTGAGTAACCTCCATACTGTTTTTCCATATTGGCTATATCAATTTACATTCCCACTGATAGTGCAGAAGGATTCCCTTTTCTCCACGTCCTCTCCAACTCTTGTCATTTTTTATCTTTTTAATAATTGCCATTCTGGCCAGTATGTAGTGGTCATTGTGGTTTTAATATGCAATTCTCTGATAATTAGTGATGTTTAATATCTTTCTATGTGCCATTTAGTTATCTCTAGGTCTTCTTTGGAAAAATGTCTGTTTAGCTCCTCTGTTTTTATTTGGATTGCTTGGGTTTTTGTTTTGTTTTGCTTTGTTTTGCTCTCAAGTTGTATACATTCTTTATATATTTTGACTATTAGCCTCTTATTGGGTATATGATCTGCAAATATTTTCTTCCATTCAGTAGATTCCTTTTTCATTTTGTTGATAGTTTCTTTTGCTGTGTAGAAGCTTTTTAGATTGGTGTAGTCCCATTTGCTAATTTTTGCTTTTGGAATCAAATCCAAAAATTCAATGCCAAAATCAATGTCGGAGAACCTACCATCTGTATTTTTTTATAGAATTATTGTGGTTTCAGGTCTTTCATCTATTTTTAATTCTAATTTGTTCAAGTCCTTAATCTATTTTGAATTCATTTTATATTTGATATATGTAGTTTCATTCTTTTGAAAGTGGTTATCCAGCTTTCTCAGCACCATTTATTGAAGAGATTATCCTTTCCGCAATGTATATTCTTGGCTCCTACTTTGTAGTAAAGTAATTGACCATATATTGTGGGGTTACTTATGGGCTCGCTGTCCTTTTCCACTGATCTATATGTCTCTTTTTATGCAAATACCATATTGTTTTGATTATTATAGCTTTGAAGTACAGTGAAGTCAAGGAGCTTGACACCTCCTTGTTTGTTCTTCTTTCTCAAGATTGGCCATCCAGGGTCTTTTTGTGGTTCCATATAAGTTTTAAAATCATTTGGTCTAGTTCTGTGAAAAATATCATGGGAATTTTGATAGGTATTGCATTGAATCTGTAGATTGCTTTGGGTAGTATGGACTTCTTAACAAAGTTAATTTTTCCAACCCACAAGCATAGAATATCTTTCCATTTATTTCTGTCCTCTTCAGTTTCTTTCGCCAATATTTTATAGTTTTCAGCATGCAGAACTTTTACAAACTCCTTGGTTAGATTTATTCCTAGGTATTTTATTCTTTTTGATGCAATTGTAAATGGAATTGTTTTCTTAATTTCTCTTTGGTGGTTTGTGGTAGTGTATAAAAATGTGACAGACTTCCGTATACTGATTTTGTATCCTGCAACTTTTCTGAATTCATTCATTAGTTCTAATATTTTTGTGGAGTTTGTAGGGCTTTCTCCATATAGTATCATGTCATCTACAAATAGTGACAGCTTTACTTCTTCCTAATGTGGTTTTTTTTTTATCTTGCTTAATTGCCGTAACCAGGACTTCAAGTACTATATTGAATAAAAGTGATGAGAGTGGTAGGATGCCTGGGTAGCTCAGTCAGTTAAGCATCCCAACTCTTGGTTTTGGCTCAGGTCATGACCTCATGGGTTGTGGGATCAAGCCCCATGTTGAGCCCTGCATTCAGTGTGGAGCCTGCTTGAGATTCTGTCTCTGCCTCTCTTTCCACTCACACACTCTCTCAAATAAATAAAATCTTCTTTAAAAAAGTGAGGAGAATAGTGTCATCTATTCTTAGAGGAAAAGTTTTTAACTTCTCACCATTGAGTATAATGTTAGCTGTGGTCTTGTCATATATAGCCTTTATTATGTTGACATACATTCCCTCTATATCCATCTTGCTGAGAATTTTTATTATAAATGGATGCCAAATTTTGTCAAATGCTTTTTCTGCATCTATTGAGTGATCATATGATTTCTCCTTTCATTTGTTAATGTAATGCTTCATGTTAATTAATTTGCAGATGTTGAACCATCTTACTACCCTGCAGTAAATCCCACTTGATCATGGTATATGTTCCTTTTAATGTATTATTGAATTCAGGATGAGAATTTTTACGTCTATGTTCATTGGGGATATTTGGCTGTTATTTTCTTGTTTTGTGGTATTCTCCTCTGGTTTGTTATCAGTGTAAATCTGGCCTTGTAAACTGAGTTTGGAAGTGTTCTTAAATTTTTTTAGAGGCGTTTGAGGATAGGTATAAAATCTCTTTTCAATGTTTGGTAGAATTCACCAGTGAAACCATTTGGTCTTGGACTTTTGTTTGCTGGAAGGTTTTTGATTCCTGATTCAATCTCCTTACTAGTTATCAGTCTCTTCAGATTTTCAATTTCTTCATGATTTAGTCTTGGAAGACCATATGTTTCTAAAAACATTTATTTCTTCTACATTGCCCAATTTATTGGCATATAATTGTTCTTAGTAACTCCTATGGTCCTTTGTATTTCTGTGGTATCAGTTGTAACATGTTCTCTTTCATTTCTGATTTTATTTATTCAAAGTCCTCTTATTTTCTTCCTGAATCTAGATAAAGTTTTGTCAATTTTATCTTTTCAAGAACCAGCCCTTAATTTCATTGATCTTCTCATTTGTCTTTTTAGTCTCTATTTCATTTATTTCTGCTATACTCTGTGTTGTTTCCCTTACTTCTAACTTTGGGCTTTGTTTATTCTTTTTCTAGTTCATTAGTTGTTAAGTTAGATTGTGTATTTGAGATTTGTCTTGTTTCTTGAGGTAGGCCTAAATTGCTATGAACTACCCTCTAATAACTGCCTTTGCTGCATCCCATAGATGTTGGGTTGTTGTATTTCCATTTTCATTTGTCTCAAGGTATTTTTTGACTTCCCTTTTGATTTCTTTATTGACCCATTAGTTCAGTAGCATGTTGTTTAATCTCTACATACTCATGATCTTTCCAATTTTCTTCTTGTAATTGATTTCTAGTTTTCATACCATTGTGGTCAGAAAAGATGCTTCATATTATTTCAGTTTTCTTAAATTTATTGAGTTTTCTTGTGCTCTAACATGAGAGCTATCCTGGAGAAAGTTCTATGTGCACTTGAGAATATGTGTATTCTGCTGCTTTTGGATGGGATATTCTGAATAAATCTATCAAGTCCATCTGGTCTTATGTGTCATTTAAGGCTTATGTTTCTGTGTTAATTTTTCTCTCTGGGTGATAAATTTATTGATGTAAGTAGGGGTATTGAAGTTCTCTACTATTATTGTATTACAGTTAATTTTTCCTTTTAGTCTGGTAATATTTGATCTGGTAATATTTATATAATTAGATTCTTCATTTACAATTTTTTTTTCTGTTGGATTGACCCTTTTTTACATATATGATACTCTTTGTCTTTTGTTACTGTCTTTGTTTTAAAGTCTGTTTTGTCAGTTATAAGTATAGCAATACCACTTTTCTTTTTGTTTCCATTTGCGTGGAATATCTTTTCCATTCCCTTTATTTTCTTTCTGTGTGTGTCCTTAGATCTAAAGTTAGTCTCTTTTAGGCAAAAGAGATGAGTCTTGTGATTTGCCTTTTTTTTTTTTTAATAAATCCATTCAGTCACACTGTGTCTTTTGATTGGAAAATGTGGTCCATTTACATTTAAAGTAATTATTGATAGGTATATAACTTATTGCCATTTTGTTAGATTTCCTGTCTTTTTTGTAGTTTCTCTATGTTAATTTCTGCTTTTCTTGCTGTCTTCCCTTGTGGTTTAATGCCTTTTTTTTTAGGATTTTGGTTCCCATGAGTTTCATATATACCTAACAGTCTATATATAGCTGTCTGTTTTACATTGATAGCAGCTTTAATCTGAATGCATTCTAAAAGCTACATTCCCTCCCCCACACTTTGTTTTTAATATTGTACATATTTTAATTTTGATTATCCCTTAACTGACTATTGTAATTATAGTTAATTTTGCTACTTTTGCTCTTTAGTCTTTAGCCTTTGATTTTATAAATGGTTAATTCACTACTTTTACTATATATTTGCCTTAACTCATTAGATTTTTACTTGCATATATGTTCTAGTTATCAAATAGTGCCTTTTCCTTATACCCTAAAGGAGTTCCTTTAAAATTTCTTATAAGGCCAGTTTAATGGTGGTAAACTTTAGTTTTTCTTGTCAGAAAACTCATAATCTCTCCTTCAATTCTGACTAATAATTTTCCTAGGTAGATTATTCTTGGTTGGAAGTTTTGTTTTGTTTTGTTTATTTTATTTTGTTTTTTCTCTTTCAGCACTTTGAGTATATCATGATACTATCTTCTGGCCTGTAAAGTTTCTGCTGAAAAATCAGCTAATAGTGTTATGGGAGGGTTCCCTTTGTATGTAACTAGTTGTTTATTTTCTTACTGCTTTTAATATTCTCTTTTTATCTTTACCTTTTGATATTTTCATTATAATGTGTCTTAGTACGTATTTGGGGGGGCTCATCTTATTTGCAACTCTCTTTGCTTTCTGGACTTGGATGTCTGTTTCCTCAGGTTAGGGAAGTTTTTAGCCATTATTTCTTCAATAAGCTTTCTGCATCTTTCTCTCTTCCCCTTCTGGTACCTCAGTAAGGTGAATGTTATTATCCTTAATGTTGTCTTATAAGTCATTTTAGTTATCTTCACTTATTTTTTTTTTCTTTTTACTGCTCTCTTTGGGTGAGTTCCATTGCTTTGTCTTGCAGCTCACCGATCACTTTTTCTACTTCATCTAGTTTGCTATTAAACTCCTGTAGTGTATTTTTTAATTCAGTTTTTGTATTCTTTAGCTCTGTCACTTCTGTTTGGTACTTTCTTATATTTTCTGCCTCATTGTTGAAGTTTCACTGTGCTTATCCATTCTTCTTTTGAATTCAGTGAACATTTTTATGAATACTGCTTTGAACTCTTTATCAGGTAAATTATTTAACTCAGCTTCATTAAGATGTTTTTCTGATGTTTTTTCTTGTTCTTTCAATTGGAACATTTTCCTCTGTTTCCTCATTTTGCTTTATTCTCTATGTTTCTTTCTATTATTAGATGAAACAGCTATCTCTTCCAGTCTTAAAGGAGTGGCCTTCTATAGAAGATAAACCTTGTTGTTCAGCTTTGCCCTAGCTCTTGCTTGTCTCTCGAACTTTTGTGATTGTCTAAATAGACTCATTTATTCTTAATAGGTCCCCATTGTTGAAAGTGTGCCAAGACCTGTCATTGTTCCAAACAGGGTGATCTTAGTCAAGACCTAGTTTCCTAATTTCTGGACACCAGATCCTCAGGCAGCAGCTTTTGAAGAATGCAAATATATATATTTCTGTGGGACCACAAGTGTAAACTCTGCTTCCAGACCATGAGATCTAGAAGTGTCCCCTGGGCATCAATTAAAAAAAGCAGGACTTCAGACAAGTGCATAAGCTTCTTTCTGGGAGGTACCAGTGAGCTGTAACAAGGCCAAGGAGGGGCTCAAAGAAGGTATCTCCCTGCCTGTGGTCCCTGAGAGCACCTCAGTAATCTCTAGATATGTGACTAACATGAAGCCTGTCCCTCAGTTGAAGCTCCAGGACAAGTGGTTGGGCCATTTTCACAGGCAAACCTGAGATGAGTTCAGTCTGCTATCTGTGAGGTGCTGTGGGTTTGGTAACCTGTGAGAACTGTCTCTCTGATTGTTATAGTCCTGTGGGGCCCAGAAACAGAAGCCACTCTGGCTACCAGGTTGTGATGATCAAGGGGTGTCCCTTGTATGGACTGTGCTTGGTCGCCAGCTTTAGTGAGACTGGAGGAGAGTGCTGAGGGTGAGATGTTCATGGTTTTAGTGATGCAGGGGGAAGAGTGCTGGGTGCAGAGCATACTCATGGCTTTATCAAGATGTGGGAGGAGCACTGCGGTAGGACATGCCCACAGCTTTGGTAATGCAGTAAAAGAGCACTGGAGGTAGGGCTTACCCATGGATTTACCAAGGCCAGGAAAGTGCACTGAGGGTGGGGCATACCCATAACTTTACCCACATAGGAGAACAGTGTTGGGGGCCAGACACTTGTACTTGCCACCAGTACTTGCAAGGTAGGGAGAGATGGAGAGTGGGAAAATGGTGCTCTCCATCTCCAAAGAAATTCCCCCACTTGTCCTTATCCCTTCAGCAGATACTTTAACATTAGCAAATGCATCTTCATATAATCCAGTCATTTCTCAAACTGCTGACTTTGTGCTGGGTCCTGGAAGGAGTGAGTCATTGCACCAGCTCCTCAAAAGGAGTATCTCAAATCCCTGTAGTCCCCCAGTCCCCCTGGGTGTATACCCCGTTGGTTTTCAAAGCTAGATGTTTCGGAGACCTTGTCTCTCCTGTGCAGGTCCTACAGGGTTGAGGTGTCAGATGGTATCAACCTTTCACTCCTCAGAGAGAGGCTTCAGTATTGTGAGCTCCCTCCTTATTGTAGGTCACTGCTGGGGTTTGGGGTGAGATTGAGTCTCTGCTTCTGCCACCCACCTTGATGTGGCTCTTTTATCCCTTGTTGTAAGGGAGCTGTTCAGCTAGAATTCACTGGGAATTATTCTATATGTAATAGTTTTGGTATGTCTGAAGAAGGAGGTGAGTTCAGGTCTTTTTATGCAGCCATCTTGGACTGCCTCATAATTTATATATTTTTGTATGTCTTGTTGAAATACTGAATATAAAATATATCAAGATCATGTGGTTTATTTTTACAAATATTTGTCAAGGTTTTTTTCCTACAACTCTTGGTGACTTTGTAAATAACCTTGAATGATTTGAGAAACATTTATGTAATAAAATATTTAATTGAATAAACTAATCAAAATTTATTGGCTATATTCTTCTCTTTAAACATTTATTGTATATAGTTTTAAAAATTTATATGTATTTGTAATTAGCAACAGAGATGACTAGAGCTGATGTGAGCTGGATGCAGCTATGGACAAATGTGCAACTCTTCACCTTTATTTCACTTAGTAAATGCAAAGAGATAAATAGTATAGTAAGTCTCAAAGCAGTAAAACTCAGATGGAATTTTAAATCTCCTTTCTTTTTCACTCTGTTTTACTGATTATTTCCACTCTTATTGTTGCAGTGGGGGCAGATGAACTGGATAGCTACATGTATCAGACAGTGGGTCATCACGCCATTGATTTGTATGCAGAAGCAATGGCTCTTCCCCTCTATCGACGCACTATAAGAGGAAAGAGTGTGGATACAGGACGAGTGTACACCGAATGTGAAGGTGATGAGGTTGAAGACCTCTATGAGCTTTTGAAACTTGTTAAGGTATGCCCAGTGACCAATTACATTAACTGAATTAATTAGTAATAAATAATTAACAACTGTTAGTGGCTCAACTATTCTTTGAAAAGATATTTTGGTTTTTTGGGTAGAAAAGAAAACTTACTATGCCTTTATGTTAGGTATTATTAAAAATAAAACGTTGGTATTGTTTGGCATTCAGGATTGTCCGAGGATATTTAATTAAGTTTTCCTTAGGATTTTGTAGCTGATGACCTTTTAATCATTTTTTTAAGGAAATACTTATTGAATTCATACTATGTGCATGGTATATAGCTAGGGCAATGAACAGATTACACAAGGCCCTGTTCTGCAGTAGCTTACTTTCCAGTGGAAGCAGACAGACAATAGACAGACAAGCAAATCATATGCTTGGTGGTAAAGAGTATTATGGAGAAGAATGATAGGGAGTGATGACAAGGGGTGGTCAGGCAAGACCTTTCTGGTATGGTGAAATTTAAATAGACCTAATGAACATGAGAGACTGAGCCTTGCTTAAATCTAGTAAGAGATGTAAGAATTAAATACTTAAGTCCTGGGGCACCTGGGTGACTCAGTTGGTTAAGCGTCTGCCTTCAGCTCAGGTCATGATCCTGGAGTCTCAGGAACAAGCCCCACATCAGGCTCCCTGCTCAGTAGGGAGTATGCTTCTCCCTCTGCTCCTCATCTGCTTGTGCTTTCACTCTCTCTCTCACTCAAGTAAATAAATAAACTCTTAAATAAATAAATAAATAAATAAATACTTAAGTCCTAGTACATAAGAGTTTAGCAACCATTGTGCATTGATTGTTAATTTTTCTAAACATAAAATTTAGGAGAGAAAATCTGGGGCTCATATATCTAATAGATACTATATTTAGTATATGTTAATTCGTGGAAATTATTTATACTAAGCCATTATCTTTTCATTCTCATTGATAGTTAATTATTTGAATACATTCTATATTCTTCTTAATATGAAGTTTTTTCAGTCAGCTATAGTCAATTCATACAAGGCATATTTAATGAAATAGAGACTTTAAGCTGGTATTTCCTGCTTGTCTTACCATATTTTCACAAAAGAAAGGAAGATTTCTGTCCTTTCTACCAAGGAGCATTGCATTTCATTTTCTCATTCTTCAGAGAAGCTCAGCTTTTCAAAAGTTATATTATGAACTAATATCATGAAAATTTGCTGATGTCAAATAGCTACTTTAGTGCCATACTTAAAATTTTATGCTGATCAAAACTTAATACCAAGGGGCACCTGGGTGGCTCAGTTGGCTAAGCATCTGCCTTTGGCTCAGGTCATGATCCCAGGGTCCTTGGATCAAGCACTGCATCGGGCTCCCTACTGAGGGGGAGTCTGCTTCTCCCTCTCCCTCTGCCTGCTGCTCCCCCCTGCTCTGGTCTCTTCCTCTCTCACTCCCTCTCAACTAAATAAAAATAATAAAAATATTTAAAAAAACCTTAATGCCAATTAAGGATTTTGATTAAGAAAAATATATGAAGCACTTAAATTCTTTCAAAGTTTGCTTGATTAAAATATTTCTCATTTTGTATGTCAGAACATTTTCATGTTTATTTACCCTTTAAAAGAGAAACTGATAGGGAAATTTTTTGGAATAATACCATAATTTACTATTTAGTTATGGATAGTATAAGAAGTAGATATTTTTTAAAGGAAATTACAGGGACCTCCTTTCTTTCCTGTGGGAAGATACATACTAATAACAACTATTTTGATTATCAAACAAGGGAGAAAGGCATAAAAAGTTCCACTTTATTTATTTATGTATTTATTTATTAAAAGTTCCACTTTAAATGGTGTTCTCTATATAAATAAGATCTTGACACTGTTCATTTTAAGGTGTGAAATGCTGAGTGCAAAGTCTGCATGTTTAAAATTTCTTTTTTAGGGTACAAAGAAATTAGGTAATAAGTTTTTAGCATAAACCAATATTACAAAATGGTGGGACTCATATGAGAAGTAATTGGATTGCTTAAAAATCACTGATAACTGATAACTTTGGAGAAGCTATGTGATAATAACAGCCTTCCAAGAAAGGAAAAGATAATAAATTACTAATCAATTTAATTAAAAATGGGCAGATTAAGAGTAATTAAGAAGAAATTTCTCTTTCCATCCATGCTGTCTTTGGAGAAATGGATGCTTTGCCATTATCTTTATAGTAACCGTCAGTTATGACATAAATTAATGCTAATGTTAAATCTTGACAACTGCTTTGGAAGTTTGTACATGATAATTATAACTATAGTTGAAAGAGATGTTATCAAGTTGTCGGGGACTAAATAGTTCCTTCTTTTTCTGTACAGAAATATTAATTTTACTATAGGATATTTTAAAGACATAAATATTGGAAATATATTGTCTTTATGGAAGATATTGTATAACCAGACTTTTATGGTTAAATCCATTTATGAAGCACTGGTGTAAGGATTCCAATAGAGGTCTTACATATTCTAACAAATAATTGAATAATTATGGAAAAAAATGAATCTAAAAAAGCTATAATTCTTCAAGTTAGTGTTTACTCATTCTAAGAAAAAGATGGAATTGCATTTTTTAATCCTTTGAATATTAATGAGCATTGGAAACATTTAGATTCATTTTCATTGTAAACATTTATTTATAGCAGGTTGCAGTTTTGTGACTTTTATATATAAGTCAATCTTTTGTTTTTGTGAGTCTTTTTTCCACAAAATACTAGAGCTAATTTTTGAGTAGGAGATGTTTCTTTTTGCAAAGTATGTAATTGACTAATTACTGAAAAGAAGTCACAATGACTTGGAAGAATTTAGAGGTAAGTTTCCATTTTGTAGAAGTTTGAGAACTAATAGAAATGCAATAAGCCTTTATGTCTCATAGATTACCGGGTGATTATGACAAGTAGGTACATACGTATATTTCAAGGTTACAGGATAACCTGGTTTTCATATAGCTAGCCTTTTTTTCTTTAGAATTTATTTATTGTTAAAATTTCTCCATGGTTTTTATCTGGATTAATTTGGTATGTAGATAACTTGTATTATTTCTTGATAATTTTCAAATTCTTTGTGTTTTCTTTTTAAGTCATGGAAGAAATGTAATTGTTACTGATGGATACATGTAAACACCATATCCCTATGGAGAATGTATTTAAGATTAACATATTCATTCTTTCTCTAGTGGTTTGGAGGCCTTTCTTACTGTTCCTGATATCTTCCTCTTTCTTAGTTATTCCCTCTTTTCAGTATAGTCCATCTTTAAGAAACTTCCATAGAGAAAGTACTTTGAAATCCTTACATTTTGACAGTGTTCCTTTTCTGCCCTCACATTCGATGGATACATTGGTTAAACTTAAAATTTTAGATTGAAAAATAATTTTTCCTCAAACCATTGAAAATACTGCTTCATGGTCTGCTAGCATTTTGCTGATAAGTGATTTGCAGCTGATAAGATTTTTGTTCTTTTTAGCTGAGTCGTTTTTCCTCCCTGTTAACTTTTATGATTGTGTCTTTATGGTTGGTTTACTGAAATGTCACAACAATGCATTGGATATTGAAGGTTGCCTCTCCAGTATCCCTCCTGAAGCTTCGTATTGGGTGGCAGCATGTCCCTGTCCTCTTCCCCATAGTGACCATTAAGATTTGGTATGAATCCAGGTGAAAGCCATTCACATCATGACATTCTCCCAACTATAACAGTTGGATCAGAGATGGCTTTGTTAACTTATGTGTACCAAAGAGAATGAAGCCTAGGATGATGAATGGTTAGCAGAAGATAAACACTTTCCCCAGTACAGAAGAATGTATGAATGTAAGACCTAGAACTGCTATGGCTTTTTGTTTTTGGATGGAAGAAAACCTGATGTCAAATCTGACACAAAAAATAGCAGGGCCAATAGGATTGCAGTCTGAGGATGGCTCTGTGAAATTCTCTTCCTTTATTTGTTTGATAATTTGTTCTCCTGATTCTGTTCTCTTTTTCTAGTATTCTCCCTGATCAGATATTAGATAGACATCCTAGATTGAATCTTCACGTCTCTTATCTTTTCTCACATTATTTCCTACCCTTATGTCATTTTGTGTACATTATGTGAAATTACTTTTTAAATTCCCTACTTAGCAGGCATATTTTTGGTATTCAATAACTTTACTTGTTTATTGATTGTTTCTTTTTTATAACAGCTTATTTCTCCTATAGGTGTAATATCCTTATATCCCTCTTAACATACAAATTGGTTGTTTTAAACACTGTCTTTAAAAAAAAAAAAAAAAACACTGTCTTTTGCTTCCTAAAATATTAATGTTTTCTTTAGGGTTTTTTCTCTTATTTTTTTCTCTTTCATGTTGTAGTCTTTTCTCAACTGTTTTGGTTGTTTATTCATATCTAAGAATAAGGCAAGAGCAAAGTTGACTGTGAACATTTTTGGTTTAGAGTTTTTCAACCCCACATTTCACACTTATTATACCTGGAATTCAGGATAATGTAGCCTAGTTTGTTTTCTTCCTTGGTTTTCTTCTCTTCAATGCAAATAACAGGTTAAAGCTTCTTATGCTGATTTATCCAGTCGTTGTTTCTTCTGCACCAGTTTGCATTCCTACCAACAGTGCGCAAGTATTCCTTTAAGAAAAAGAGAATTTATTGACAATAACCTAAAGATAAGTTTGGCTTCAAGTAAACTAGATACAGGACACAGAGAATATAAAAAAAAATCTTTTTTCTCCCTAATTTCATTTCTTTCCTTTATTTTCTGTTGATTCCCTTCTCTGATTAGATCCTTATAGTTAGAAGATGGCTCCCAGTTACATTCTTCCTGGTTCAAAGGTAGTAGGAAAAGCTCCAGTCTTTTAAAATAACTTAAAGGAAAATCCAATTATATTTCATTGTCACTAGTGGCCTGACTTGTATCATCCATGAGCTAGTCATTGTTGGGAGATGATTTCATTTGAATGGATGGGCTTAGGTCATGTGAAAGACATGGGAGTCATGATTACTGGACCCACATTTTACTATGGTTCTATGGGAAGAACAGAACCCGTTGGGGAAAGTGGGTCTCCAAATACAAAGCAGGCTGTTGCTGGTAGAAATGCAAACTGTGTCAGAGTGGTAGAAAGCAGCAGGTTTCCTGAAAAATAGGTTTCAGCTGCTTACAATCTTGGACACCATCCTAAATGGTTCTTTTTATTGTCTCCTTCCCTCCTTTCCTCCATCTCTTCTCGCCCTCATTCCCTTTTAACCTCTTTCAAAAATAGTTTATCATTGGAACCACAACAGTGAGCTTATACTCTGGAACTTGTATTCGGTTGCTCGTGATTCCTCCACCTTAATATTCCATAGGCAAGATAAACTCAACAAGTTCAAAATTTACTTTCTCTTTCTACATGAACTTGCTCCATTTCCTATATTTCCCTCTTAGATAAAACCATCCTCATT
Organism: Procyon lotor; assembly: GCA_028646535.1. NCBI lineage: Eukaryota > Metazoa > Chordata > Mammalia > Carnivora > Procyonidae > Procyon > Procyon lotor. Next base: position 54,401,138 of record CM053609.1, read on the forward strand.
TACCCCATCATCTGAGTCTAACCTAGAGCCTCACTACTAGATTTCCACTTTCTCTTAGTTCCCATGCCAACCACCACTATTAAATCCCTAGGACTTGTTGGTATTACTTCCGTGACTTCTGATATCTGACCCTTTGATCTCATTCTCACCATTACTGGTTTTTCATCTTTGGTGTGCAAGTCTCGTCACTTGTCAACTTGTCTTCAATATCCTTGTGTACCATTCAGCCCTTCTACTATATTGTCATCAGCTGTTCTGCACAAATACTTAAGTAACCCATTATTAAGACAAACACATTGCCTAACATAAAAGACTCCAAGAAGAGACCCTTGCATCCCTACCTGTCTGATCCTGTCATGCCCACAGAAATTTCTGGGTTCAAGTTATGAACTAATTATGTTTCTAGGAGATTGGTTTTCATGTCTGAATCTTTGCCTGTGCTTTTCCACACTCTTATCTCTGTTCTGAAGAACCTCTCGTCACCTCATACCCTTCTATGAAATCAGCTCTAATTTATCTACTTCCTGTCTTTTCCTTGTCTGCTTTCCATACCTCTACTCTTTTTCTCAGGACATTGGTAGTATTGCTTATGTGCTTTTATTTTTCCACTTAGAAGCTTACATGGAATAGGCATCATCGTGTAACTTTGCAAAATAAGATAGCCTATCAGATTTGGCAGTGTAACTACTAAGTGTACCAAGAATAATTTCCAGCTGCAGAATATTTTATAAAAGTGCTGAGCAGACACTTCTTCAAATTGTTTTTGGTATCTGCATGTTAGAAAACATGCTTATTATGGTGGAAAATTGCTCTGTGGATATCTTTTCACTTTGGATCTTGGTGAAAAAAACCTTAGATGGTTGGGTGGCTTGAAGCAAATCCAAAGGGTTTAGAGTGTGAGAAACATATAAGAGGGCCTTAAGATTTTCAGGGAGGACCCAGACATACTGCTAATTAAACAGGCACATAGCCCTATACAGATTGCTCCTGGCTCTTCAGCATTGCACAGCTTGCCTCAAGCCCTGTCAGTTCCCAAGATTTTGGACATTAAACCTGGTCCCTTGGCACAAGATATGTTTTGCTAGTATCAATTCTGGACACCAAACAGAAGAGTTGGAATTAGCACAGACAAGTGTCATTTTGACTTCCAGGTGCGATTTTATTGAGGCTGTTTTTTGCTGGCCCTTCAGACAATAAAGTCAAGCATGCATAGAAAGCTCATGATGGAAGATCTGTCTGGAAATAAAATGTTAGCTTATACTTGTCAATTATTATAGTTTGTAAACTTATTACAGATCTAGAGTCTTCATCTGTAGATTCCTCCTAAAGCCTAGAAAATGTGACTCCCTCATTGTAGCAAAGTGATTATTCTGTCTCCTCAAATTTGAACTTTCTCCACTTGGTATCACTGATAGTGTGTGTATATTAAACATGCACATGTATACTCTTTATTTTTTTTTTTTTTGCCTGATTCAGTGCCTCTCTATAAATTCACTAGTTGACTTTTATGTCCCTGTATTCCTTTCTTCTATGAACTATAGATTTCTATCTTAACATATACTCTGTATATTTTAAAGTATGTTGGGTATATTTGACTTGTCTTTCAAGCCTCTGTTATCTGTGTCCTATTGACTTTTTGTCTTTTTTCCCAACTATTCTACTTTATTTTGTTAGAAACTTTTTGTAGATGTCTAGTTTTGTGTTGTGTAGTCTAAGACACTAGATGTATGTTTCCGTCTTATAGTCTTTTACTTTATCTCTAGACCTGTAGTTTACCTTGTCTTTGTTATATTCTCTATTAAATGACTGAGAACACATTATAAAAACTTATAAATATGAATTATTTTATTCATGGGGTGCCTGGGTGGCTCAGTCAGTTAAGTATCTGCCTTTGGCTCAGGTCATGATCCCAGGGTCCTGGGATCAAGTCCTATATCCAGCTCCCTGCTTAGCAGGAATCCTGCATCTCCCTCTCCCTCTGCCACCCCTGCTTATTATCTGCTTTCTCTCTCTCTTTCTGACAAATAAATAAATAGAATATTTTTAAAAAATAATAAATTACATTATTCATTTATTGTTATCCTTAACATTTTTTTGTGGCACAGGACTTTATTGGTAGTCACACAACATCTTGATAGATGATAGATCTTAAACTGATATTTTTACATTTACTTTCCCTTTTTTTTTTTTAAAGAGACAGAGCATACACACACACACACACACACACACACACACACACACACACACAACTAGGGGTAGGAAGGAAGAGGGAAAGAGGGAATCCCAAGTGGGGCTCAATCTCATGACCTTGAGATCGTGACCTGAACTGAAATAAAGAGTCAGACGCTTAAAATCTTTAAAAAAAAAAAAAAAAAAAGAGGGGCACCTGGGTGGCTCAGTTGTTAAGCGTCTGCCTTCGGCCCAGGTCAGATCCCAGGGGCCTGGGATCGAGCCCCACATCGGGCTCTCTGCTCTGCAGGAAGCCTGCTTCTCCCACTACCATTCCCTCTGCTTGTGTTCCCTCTCTCACTGTGTTTCTCTGTCAAATAAATAAAATCTTTAAAAAAAAAAAAAAGAGTCAGACGCTTAACCAACTAAGCCACTTAGGCGCCCCATGACTTTCCCTTTTAAATTGGGAACATCTTCATTTAGCAGACTTGTAGTTCTTAAATCATACAATAGCAATAAAAAGCAAAGATAAGATCAATAAATATTTAGAGTTTTTAAAATTATTATTGGTAAGAGATGATTCAATAGAGGTCTTTTCTGTGACATGCTGATGTGAGAAAAAATTGAGTGAATCAAAAGGGTGTATTAATTGACCTTGATTTTTCCTGTTAACTTTAACTTGATACTACTGCAATTTATAGACTCTTTTATGACTTTCATTCTGCAAACATTAATGCTTTGGATGCTTAAAATGTCCCAGTAATGTAAAGAGATGTATGAGACAGTCTCAGCCTTCACAGAGCCTGAGGGAATAAGACAGTATACAAAGAAACTACTGCAAGATAGAGCTGCCATTGGAGTATGCAATTTAAAGGGCTGTGGGGATGCTGAGGAGAAAAAATCTTGTCTTGGGGCATTGGGAGGGCCTTATAGGGGAAATTACATTTGATATCCTTGAAAGTTGTTTGGATTTTGACAAAGGCAGCATGGATGAATGCCTAAAAGAATGTTGCAGATTTGGGGCAGAGCTTAGCTAAAGTCATGGAAGCAGAAAATCATGAGATATATTAGGGAAATAGCAAGAAGTTCACTGTGGCTAGAGATCAGAGTTTAAGGAGTAGTGGAAAATCAGTCTGCATAGGTTGATTGAAGCAAAAAAAGAGTGCCTTAAATTTTAAGCCAAGGATTATTTAGGCAGTAGAAAGCCCCTAAGATGGCATTTTCCAAACTCAGTTTGATGTGTCACACCATTTTTTTCCCTTTAAATGAAAGAGACTAGAATAAAATAGAAAATATCAAAGTGCATTGTACATAATAAAGTTAATTATATTTTGTGACATGTGCTTTCATATGTGTGTGTGTATATATTATGTTTATTCTAGGCTGTTAAACAAATTAAGGTTAAACAAATTTGAAAGCCACTATCTTGAAGGACTTTACAAAAGAAATGACAGAATTGTACAGTTGAAGGGAACTTATCATTAAGTTGAATCACTATGATGATGAAAGAAATGGATTGGCAAAGTGGAATTCTGAAGAGGAGGGGTTCAAATTGAAAACTGAGATATGAGGCTAGCTGAAAGGTTCTGAGGACTTGAACTGGGGGAGTAGCAGTGGGAAAGGTGAAGAGAAGAGATTGCAGAGGTGGATTGATAGGGCTTGATGGTGGCTTAAATAAAAAGATGGTATTTAAGAAACGAAACAAAGGAACAAAGGGAAAAAGAGAGAAACAAACCAAGAAGACTTTTTTTTTTTTTATTAATTTTTATTAACATGTAATGTATTATTTGCCCCAGGGTACATGTCTGTGAATCTTTGGGCTTACACATTTCACAGCACTTAACAGCACATACCCTCCCCAATGTCCACAACCCAGCCACCCCATA
>CM053609.1:54405292-54536372 GCA_028646535.1 Procyon lotor
CACGTCTTTGCAAATGGCCAGATCCAAGAAGACTTTTAACTATAGAGAACAAATTGATGGTTACCAGAGGGGGATGAGGGGTGGGAGTTTAACGTAATAATGCATTTAGGTGAGATTTAAATTATCATCGTAATTGCATTGAAAAGTTATTTACTTATTTTTACCAGTAAATTACTGGTAAGCCAGTAAATTACTGGCATTTACCAGCAAAATATAGTCTTTTTAGTTTTATGATATAATTGACTTATAATATTGTGTAAATTTAAGGTATACAGTGCTTTGACATGATACATATATAAATTGCAAAACAATTATCACCCTAGCATTAGCTAACACCTCGATTCCATCACTTAATTACCATTTGTTTTTTGTAGTGGGAGCATTTAAGATTTACGTTTTTAGCAACTTTAAAGTCTATAACACGGTATTATTAGCTATACCCACTATGCTATACATTAGATCCCTACAACTTGTTAATCTTATAACTGGAAATTTGTACCCTGTGATCAACATATTCCCATTGACTCCATTCCCCAGCCCTTGGTGACCACCACTCTATTCTCTGCTTCTCTAGGTTTGGATTTTTTTTAGTTTCCACATGTGTCTTTCTCTTACTTATTTCACTTAGTATAATGAAATATATGTATACCACATGTTCTTTATCCATTTATCTGTTGATTAAGGTTAGGTTGTTTCCATATCTTGGATCTTGGGAATAATGCAGCAATGAACAATGGGGGTACAGATTATCTCTTTGAGATCTTGTTTTCATTTCCTTGGAATATATCCCCAGAGATGAGATTGCTGGGTTGTATGGTGTTAGTTTTTTTCAAGAACCTCCATACTGTTTTCCCATAGCAGCTGTACCAATTTACATTCCTACCAGCAGTGCCCAAGTATTCCCTTTTCTCCACACCCTCACCAGCACTTGTTATCTGTTGCCTTTTTGATGATAGCCATTTTAACAGTTGTGAGGTGACATCACATCATGGTTTTGATTTGCATATCCCTGATGACTAATGATGTTAAGCACCTTTTCGTGGTACCTGTTGGCCATTTGGATGTCTTATTTGAAAAGACATTCCATTCCACTGCCCATTTATTTGTGGGGGGTTTTGTTGTTTCTTTGTGTTTTGTTTTGTTTGCCAGTGAAGTGGATGAATTTTTTATGTATTTTAAATATTAACCTTTTATTGGATATATGATTTGCAAGTGTCTTATTCTATAGGTTGTCTCTTCATTTTGTGGATTGTTTCACTATGCTTCTATGGGGAGGTTTTTTTAGTTTGATTTAGTCGCACTTATTTACAAAATATAAAAGTCTTAATAGGTTCTGTAGGCTTTTGGGCATCATGTCAGATTGAACCTGGCTTCAGGCCTGTGAATTAATTGATCCCTTATATTCCATTTATGGTTTTCCTCTCACTCTATAATTTAGCCTTCAAACTCCTGCCAGATTAGTCTTACTAAAGTGTAGATGCAGTCACATACCTCTCTTCATCAAAAACCTTTGTTGCTGGGGCACCTGGGTGGCTCAGTCAGTTAAGCATCTGCCTTGAGCTCAGGTCATGATCCCAGGGTCCTGGGATGGAGCCTCACATCTGGCTCTCTGGCTCTCTGCTTTCTCTGCTTCTCCCTCTCCCTCTGCCCATCCTCCTATCGTGCTCTCTCTCTCTCATAAATAAACAAAATCTTTAAAAAAAAAAATCTTATTTGCTTACCATTGATCTGTGAGGTGCTCTATAATACAACTTCAACTTATATCTCATCTTTTCCCATTTCCCAGTATTCCCCTACACAGAACCTACTTTCCATCTATACTAGAATATGTCAGAACTCATTTCTCCCTCCCCCCACAGTCCATGTCTTTCTTGCATAATGTGTTATAGTCAGAAATAACCTTTCCTCTCCAATTGCTTCTTTCACAAGGCATCTCCTTTTGGTATTTTCCTTCAGATGCCACTACTGAATGTAATATCTTCCTCTCTGAAACCTTCATATAGCATTCAATTTCTCTTATAGTACTTAATCTATCTCGATATACAGAGCTACTAGGTTTTGTTTGTTTTGTTTTTTGTGGGTTTTGTTTAAAGATTTTAAGTACCTTGAGGAACAGGGATTATATTTCATTTTTCATTTTTTATGGTTTATACAACTGTTGAACTATACAGGCATTGTGTTTAACTGTACTCCTCTGGAATTCATTTATTGCATCTGTAAACTATGGATATATATATATTTTTTTTACCTGTTTTGTATATTGAGGTGAAAATATACAAGAGTCTCTTTAGATTTCTAGAAAGAAAGATGCTTTATAAATTAGTTTAGTTTTATTTTTTTCTTGTTGTTTTTATACCCTGTCAATTTCGTGTTAGTGCCAGGTCTTCTTTCTTCTTTATTCCTTTGCTTCCAAAATAATCCAGTGAAGCTAAATAAAGTCAGGTTTTGTGGTTTTTTTTTTTTTTTTGGCATTGCATACAAAGTTCCATTAATGCATTGTATTAAGTAGTAGCTGCAAGTTGGCATTGAGATGAGTATAATTCCTCTTGACTTTATTAGTAAGTTAATACAGAGAAGAAAAAGAATGGTAATCGTTCAAGTTGTGAAAGAGGTTTTAATGTGGGCATTTGTATTTTATATTAGATTGAATTTATCTTTCTGCATTTGTTGCCTTTAAATTTTGGCCCCCTTGAGTCTTTTTTGGACTTTTCATTCAGATAATTGAACCTTCTAAAGACATGTGGAATTGATGTTTTCTATCTAGTTACCAATGTGAATAAACTGATACATGGGTCATTTCAAAAGAAGATAAGGAATTGAGCCAGAAGATGACAAAGGTTTTTATTTACAGATGCTTTCTTTCCATCAAAACTTACTTTGGCGTGTTCTTTTAAAATTTAATTCTATGCTTATCTTAAAAATCTACGCAGTGTATTTTCTATTAACTCATTTATAAAAAGCCTCAAGCAAGAACTTCCATTTGAAAGTTACATGAATTGACTTTAGAGAATTTAAACCTTTGAAAGAGAATATGAGAAATTAAGAGATGTTCAGTGGCAATAGAAAAGGGCCATTATGTGCAATCCTGTATGTGAATGCTATTACCTTTCAATGCCAGGGGAATTATATCACAGTTATTCATAAAATCTACAGTTCTGGGTCATATGGTTATTTGTATACTTATACACATTAGGTGTTCAAAGAACAGTTGTTAAATTAAACTTAGTGAACAAAGTTAAGCCAGTCTAACCCTGACAAAATTCAGTTTTTCTTTTTCCTTATAGATTTCTATAAAAATACATTGAGAATCAGAAAGGCAGAAATTATTTATCATTTATTAACCTTTCTTGTATAGGATTCTTTGCTCTCTACTATAGGATTGGTTCCAGAGCCACTAAAATGACCCAAGGTCTATTTTAAGACCAGTTCCCTTATAGATTCTTTCCTACATAGTAATTTTGCTTGTACGTGAGGAGGTTAGGGAGAATCATTGTCATTTGATAATTTAATTCACAGTCTCCCTTTTGAGCTTTTCAAAAATTAGCTATTTTAATAATTTTTACTGGTCTCATCATCATTTTGGTGACTTTCTTAACCCTCACCAAAGTTCTACTGATTTTGACTGCTCATATAACCTGGACTTTGGTCATAGAAAACTAATAAAAATCAGTCTAGTGGAATTCAGTGCAAGATAACATATTATTATAAGACAAGATTTCTTAATCTAGAGGAGAGAAGTGTTTTTGAACTCTGAAATTTTGTGTAAATTTTTTATATATGTAAATTTTTCTGGGGAGAGGTCCAGATTTTTATTACAGTCTCGGTTGGTCTCTTCTCTTCAAAAGTCTGGTAACTACTGTTTTAACCATCAATTTCAGAAAGCCTTGTAGCCTGGGGTTATTTATGACTTCTCAACTCAGGAATCAGTTGTCCTTTGAGGCTGTAGCACATACTATACTAGGTGGTATGAGTTCAGAGGGTCCCTCTAGGTTTTACAAAAGTGAGGAGGAGAGTAGAATGGAGGTAACGTCTGAGGGCAGATGAGGATGACATGCATCTCTCAAGGATAGTAAGATTTCAAAGAAAATAGAGTGCAAAATGGTATCTTAAAATTTCAGGTAGCAAGTGATGGGTACCAGAGAAGGAACACTAGATTTGGGGACCTGTACATGGTCTGGCTGGCTCATAATAGACCCTTGGGTTTTGTGTTGAAGGAGAATAGGGAAGCAAAAGGCGATTTCCTTAAGTGTAGATTTCATTTTTTGAATTTCTGTTGTGTTTAATGACTTTTGAGGGAAGTTATTACATTATGCCTTCTTTTAGATAATTATTTGCATATACAGTATATCTTCATTGTTAGCTTATACCTTTTAAAGGCTAGAACTTTGTGTTTTTCAGTTTTGGATACTCTGCAGTGCTCACCATGAGGCCTTGTCCATATGTGATGCTCAAAATTTTTGTGGTATACTTGCTCTAAGGATGCTGTTGAGGATTTTTACCATATCTTTTTTTTTTTTAAGATGCATTTATTTATTTGAGAGAGCGTGTGTGCACACGAGCACATAGGGGCGAGGGGCAGAGAGAGAGAATCTCAAGCAGACTCCCCACTGAGCATGGAGCACAACACAGGGCTCAGTCTCAGGACCTTGAGATCAAGACCTGAGCAGAAATCAAGAGTAGGACACTTAACAGACAGAGCTATTCAGGCATTTTTACCCAGATTTTTATACCATATCACACATTCAACTTTATGATACTACAGGGGTGGAATTTCTTGTGTGACTTGGTCTTTAATAGTTTTGCCTTACTATAACTGTTGGACAGTTTTTGTTGTGTGAACACTGTAAATCATGCAACTCATTCTAGTTTTTTTTATATTGATTGTTAGAAAGCCTAGAGACGTGTGATTTTTTTTTCAATTATTTCTGCATTATAATTTAATTGATGTTGTTTATGCAGCACTATCTGGCAGGCACTGATACACATTTTATACGTTATATTCTTATTTGTCTTTATCAACTCTGGTTTATTTTCTGTATTTTACAGATAAGTAAACTGAGATATAGAGAGGTTAAGTAATTTGTCCAAGGTTACACAGTTAGAAAGTAGTAGAATATGTACTTTTAATCATTGTATTCTTCTGCCTCCTAGCACTATGACATGTTATCATGCAGATATTATCGTAAAATAGTACGTATATAGTTTATATATATATAAGCCAATCAGGCATGTATGAATTAACAGTGAGACAGAGGAGTGGGCATGAGGTTAGATAAGGGGAAGTGATGTTACTGAGTCAAGGATCAAAGTGATCTATCTGTGTTTGCTCTCATCTCATTTCAGAACTCTCAGAATTCTTTTAAATCGTTGCTACTCAAAGTGTGGTCTATGGGCTGGTGCTAGTCCATGAAATGATTGTTTTTAGTCCAAGGTCAGCTATTTATAGAAATGGAAAATAAGCATTTGGAAACTTTTATAGTTATTTGAGAGTAATTTTATATCTATTGAGTCTAATAATGAAAAATGGCTTTGTATTTTATATCTTTTAAAAATTTCTTTTTTTTGTAACTCATTTCAATTGTATTTTATAGACATTTCTGTCTTCCAGGTTTTGGAAATTAAAAGAAAAAAAACCTTGTCTTTAACACAGCTTGAGAAGCACTGTTCTAGGTAACAGCTTTAATCTATGGTTTGTTTGAAAAAGAAAAGACGTGATCTATAGTTTGAAATTACATTCTAATCTAAACCTGTTTCTGAAGATGAAGTAGGAATTAGTATATTTGGCTATTTTATCAGTTCCTTGGTTCTGTGAGAAAAGGCTCTAATTGAGCTCACTTGGGGGAGAGGGCATTTTTCATTTTTTTCTTATGCTTAGTACTTTTTTCAAGAATGACATGTTTTAATTAAGTCCTTGATCCAGGGTAATAATAGCATGAGGAACCTGTCCATCATCTATAGTTACAGTCTGTTTCCATGACTTAACAAAATAGCTAATAAGATAATTCACATTTTTTATGTGTGCAAACTGTTCCCTAGAATAACAAAATTTAAAAAAAAAAAAAAAGAGATTATCAGAACAGTACTGTTAATTCTAGGGAGCTTTAATGAGATAATATTTACACCAGTTCAGTTTTTTATTTTTCTTTTTCTTTTTGGGTAGCTTAGGATGTCTCCTTCTATAATATAATATATTGTAAAGGAGTCTCACATGAAGTTATCCACCCTAATAGGGTCTTTGAATGTCTATATAATTACCATCTACCTCTTCAAACTAATCTCTTTTGGGGGAATCCTCTAGGTTAGCATTTGAAAAGAATTTCTCACTATTTTTTGGATTTTTAAAAGCTGGCCTCCAAATAGAGATGGGCCAAGGATATGAACAGGCAGTTCATAGAGAAATCCAAATGGCCAAAAAATGTGCAACCTCACTAACTCAAAAATGTGGCTATCACTTTGGCAGGATTAAGAAATGATATTGGTTTTGAAGCAATGGGTATCCTATGGGCTGCCAGCAGCCCTATAAATTGGTTCAGCCTTTCTGAGGTATTTTGGCAGATCTCATCAGACACAAAAAATAGGCTCCCTTTACCAAGTACTTCCACTTTGGAAAATTTATTCTAAGGAGATAAAGATGTATTCAGAGATTTAGAAATGACTGGCAAACTGAATCGTGATGTAGAATATAGAGCATCAAAAATGAAGTTGCAGAAATACATCTGTGTATGTTATTAAGAGAAGTGAATAGATTACCAAATACCCTGAATGGTATATGATTATATTTTCATAAAACTTATTTGTAGAATATATGCATAGGAAAATAATTGAAAGACATAGTTTAGGTCTGCATATATGAAGTAATAAGAATGTTTGTATAATTTTTGCACATTTGAATTTTTAAAAGCGTTTTCCCTCTAATGACCATACATCATATTTGAAGCTTCTCTGTCGAAGATTTGGCCTCCATTTTTAAATGCACAGAATGGTATGGAAAGAGAGGAAACCTGAGAATCAACAGGATGTTGCCATTCTCTAGCTTCTTTGCTGAAGGTTCATGAGGAGCCTGTTCTTCTTAGCTTATCAAAGCTTATCCTTATTCTTTTTTTTTTTAAAGGATAATTTTTAAAGATTTTTTATTTATTTGACAGAGAGAAACACAGCGAGAGAGGGAACACAAGCAGAGGGAATGGTAGTGGGAGAAGCAGGCTTCCCACAGAGCAGGGAGCCCGATGCGGGGCTCGATCCCAGGACTCCGGGATCACGACCCGAGCCGAAGGCAGCCACTTAACGACTGAGCCACCCAGGTGCCCCAAAGCTTATCCTTATTCTTGAAAGCTGTGTTTGAGTTTTTTGGTTGTTGTATTTTATTTTGTTTTTCCCCGTGACAAATGCCTATCATTTTCTAAACAAGAAAGCCAGTGTCCCAGTTAGGTGTGTGGAGTTCTTTTCATTCACTCTCAGCCCCATCGTGTTAATACTGAATAAGCAGAGAGCCTGACTGGTGGTGAAAGATGGTAAACCAGCCTGAGGGCTTTTTCTGGTCAGCCCTAAACCTCTGATTGCCACGTTTTCCTAATTTCCCATTTCCAGGGCATCACTAGAGTGACCTTGCCTGCTGAATATGATGCTCCAAATCTTCAAGATTTTCACATGCATTTGTAAATGGGCAGTCAGGCAATTGTTTACAGGACTCCAAATGAACTGTGCACTCACAGCAAGTTTGATAAACACACATTTCCTCCTTTTATCAGTGAGATTGCAGAATGTGAAGTATGAGTTTCCAGTTTTACTCATTCCCCTCAACCCTTTTCCTGTTTAAAAACTTAGACATACTAATTGGATGCTGATCTGTCCTTGTTTTTTGGTCTGTTTACTGATAGTTGATGGTTTATTCTAATACTTACCTAGGCAAGGTTTGGCAATTCTTTAAAAAATAAACTTCCCATGTATTCAACTTAAAGGAGATTCATCCCAAGGAATGTAATGTGAACACTAATTAACAGTAATGACTGCTAATCACTTTGCTTTTTATACTCCTTTAGGAGCACTGCTATTATCCAATGTAGTTAAGTAAAATGCTTGTATATGAATCAACAATGCTGCATCCTTTTAGCAGCTATTGCTCACAATCAAGCTTTGCATAAATTAGAGTTAACTAAAATTGATTTTAATATGTTGCATTTCTTTCTACAATAGTAAACTAAAATATCTAGTTAAATACACTGAATATTAAAAAGCCATTACCTGATTTTTTTTTGCAATCATACTTAAGGTAGATGAAAAGCAATATTGCAAATAAATTTTCTAACAGTGTATGACATTTTCACTTATATTTCTCCAAAACTGCATGTGACATACTCTTCGTAGGCACAGTAACATTTTGATTTTGTTGAAAGCATTTTATCAGATCAATGAAAATCTGTAGGCTTGTGTTTAATTTTTCTGAATTTGTGCATTTACTTCCTAGAGGATCTTACAGTTTCTTTAAATTATATATATCGCCTATTTATATAAGCTTGGTTCATAGGATTGTGCATTCAATGTTCATTAAAAAGAGTTGTTTTATTATGTTTGGTGTGTTATTAGACTATTATAAAAGCTTTCTGTTTATTTACATGCATTCAACATAACTACAAGCCACCTTGCCTCAGGAGGAGACTAAGCAAAACTCATAAATTAATAATTTAAGGGAGCAATACTCAAGTAGCATTTTGGTTAACTTAATAAGTTAAAACCTTAGAGTCAGTGCTGCCCACTTTAACCATCTTTACTTTTGACTTTTATTGGCTGAAAATAACTTGTTAAACCAAGGCTTTTGTCATAAAATGAAATCTACATACCATCTGAAGCCCCTTCCCCTTTTTTTGATTTATGAGTAGGTTGACATATCATTGAAGAATTTTTAACACTTTCACAGTTCTGCACTTTGATTTCAGAGAAGGTGCTAATCTCTCTAGAAGTTTGAGAGTGACAAAATGAGTTGTATACTGTTTTTCTAGGGAATCTGGGATTCTTTATTAGAGGTCTCAATTTTATGATGGCACCTGTATTAATGTTGATTTATCTAATATGTGATGTGGTGTTGTGATCTGATATGCATTAATGGAGTATCCTCCTTTCTCATTTTACATGTTATCACTAGTTGCCTGCCTGGTCATGATGTAATTCTTACAGCTAATGTTAGTGTTTCTACAGAGGTTAAGCAATTCAACACCTTGTTTCTAAATTACAAAAGTAAAATAACTTTCCTTTCATTTTTGTGTTGTTTGCAGTATCAGAAATCTATATATGTGGTGAATAAGCAAGTGGAAAACATTAAGTGGTAGTGTAATAAAAAGCTTTATATTTTATATACTAGTCTTATTGTAATATATTGCAAACATGTATTAAAAAAACCTTTGGCACTATACTTAATTGAATTTAGTTTCAAAGAATTGTAACAGGAATGATGTGAAGAACAGAAAATGTATAGAAGCTTAATTGAATGCTACTCATATCTAATTATAATATTCGTGAGTATTGTGACTTGTAAATTTTGTATCCCAGTACTATTGTACAATAGCACAAAATGTATGTCTATGAGAAAAACCTGCTTTTTCTATCTCGTTTTGAGTTTGAGTTCCTATGTGTTAACAAAATTACATTTAGAAACGGTGAAGATTTAGGTTTTGATCCTTTTTTTTTTTTCTTCTGCAGCGTGTTTACTTTCATGTAAGAGTGATTGATCTGTAGCTGTCATTTTACCCAAAGAGGGGACAAATGGAATTGGCCTTTTAGACAAAAGTATGCAAACAGACTGCATTCTTTCTGTTGATAGAATTATGGAAGGATTGCATGAGGTGCCACATTCATTTTCCTATTGATTGTAAAAAGGATTCTGCAATAGGCTCCTGTTTCCATTGGATAAGGAGGTGCTATGATTAGTTACCTTTCTCATGAAAGCACTACAAAAGGAAATGCAAAATGTGTGTGGTGCAGTGTTCTCAATTTGACAGTTGTTTTTGTTAAGTTTTTTTTTTGCCCCATTGAAGTCCAGCCTGTCTAAAAAAAACGTGCATTTTGGTTTTATCCCTTATATTAAGCTTGGTAGTTTTCCATGCTTTTGACCCTTTAAGAAATTATATGTTATAGACAGTTTTTCTAGGCTTCTATTGTAAAGCTTCAAAGCTGATGCAACAGTGCCCTCTGTAGTCTTTTAAGGAACAGTAGATACATATAGATGATTCAGAATATTCAGGTAGGAAGCAGGATATTTAAATTTAATTTTTGCTCAGACAAGAGACTCCTTTTTCCTAAGTAGACATTCTTGTTTTTCACTAGCGGCTTTACTTTAAACAAAGGGAACAAAAGACCATTCTGAGTTTTCATTTAGAATTATTGGCTACCTCTTGTTGTTACCCAGTGGTAAATCTCAGGTTTTATCAGACATTCATCAGAGTAATTTGAGATAGAAAGAATCTTACAAGCTGTACTGTCTCTTCATGAGATATCTTTTTGAAGTTGAGTTCCAATAGGAGTATTTTAAAAAATAATTTAGTTCCTTTGTACTCATTTCTTCTATTTAATTAGAGCCTAAGTGGGCTGCCTAGAACTTAACTTTTACTTGTTCCTGAATTGGGCAACCCAGGCTTTATACAGGACATTATTTAAATTCAAACCAAGGGAGTTACACAATGTCTAAAGTATTTGTCATTCATTAGCATTGATTTAAATTTTAGATTTGCCTTCCTTTCTTTATTGGTTACCTATTTGATTATATATATTGATAACTAAATTTTTCATTATAAACACAACTTTATGTGAAGTTACTAGATGATAATGAAAGCAGGCGTCATATTTAGCTGTGATTAGAAGTAAAAAAATTCCACAGACTAAGTTTATTTTGCTTCTGAAAGTGTTTTAGTAAAAAGCATGGGCCCAAATCCTAGCTCCTCCATGTGTATTCACTATATAATGGTGAACACATTTCTGAATCTCTGAGCCTGCTTTCTTATCTGCAAAATGGGAGTAAAAATAGCTTATCTTTTGAGGTTTTTGTGAGGGATTAGATATAATGTATATTTAATTGGCCAAATTATTATAAATGTCCAAATGGTTACTTTGTTCCAAAAATCACAGCGTGAAGGTAAATAGCATTGTTTTTATACAAGGAAGTTTTAATAAAAATCTAGAGCATATTTAATATACTTTGGATTTTTCAAAAATTTCACTTCTGATGATTTATGTGAATTTGAAAGCTGCCATGGCATTTCTTGGTAATGTGGACTGATAAAATGAGGTGCATATTAACTTTGAATTCTTTACAGACTTCATCCCTAAACTTTTTAAATAAGCCATGTTTATAAACTTTAGTAGACATTTACCCACAAACTTATATTTAACAACATGTGAAAAAAGATAATAAATGAAACTCAGGAAAAGAGTCTTCATTTTTTTTTTCTCCCTTAGTGTATCTGAGGAAACAGGATACTTTTGATTTGCCTGTGTTCTCAGTAGTAATCTAGAGCCCTTCATATTTTCTAGGTAAGTGGATTTTGCTTTCTTTACCCAGCTACAAAAAAAGACTTGTAAAAATAGATGAAAGTGGAACTTTTCTGGTTGAAGTGGAGATCGGGGCCTAAAGTCTCTCTTTGAAGGAACAAAGTTTAAAAACCACTTTACCATGTACGTATATGTATGTGTACACTTATGTTATCTCTTTTGTGTGAAGGCTTTGTTCTTTGGTTTGAATTCAAAGCAGCTAATTCTTTACCTGGCACATAAAAGATGCTCAATTAATATATGCTAAATACAGAATTTTTTTAATATCAGGCCTTATTGACATAGAAGATTTGAGATACAGTATGTATTAAAATTCACAGTTTAGTGTGGCATTGTACTATTAGAATAATTGTTTCTATGTGAACCATTTAATCAAGCACATTTCAAGTGTAATCCACCAATTTATTTTTTAGAAATCAACTTGTGACTACAAATAATAATGAGAAATGAATAAAAAATATTCAGAACTTGTCTTCAAGATGATTAAAAGCTGTTGCATTCCACAGTGATAGGTTTAGCTAAAGATTCACACACCCAAATGACCTGATGATAAAAATAATCTTGCACAAGGAACTTGTGAATTGAATTTTCTCAACATTGAGTAAAGCATTATTTTTCTTATAAAGTTCTTATTTGTGCTTCATATTAATTTTGAATCCTGAATTTAATATTATAATAAATCACATTGTTTTTAGTATATTACTTGGGTTAAAATTGAGAACTGTGAAAGTATCTTTTTTTTAAAACATAAAGAAGGAACCAGTGTTTTAAACCGATAGAATGAGACTGAACAAGCTTTTAATAATCCAAATATAGTAGTTTAAAAAAAAAATAGTGACTAGTTGCAGTAAGAATCATGTTTAAAATTAAATTCTGGTTTATAAGACTGACAAGATGCTGTCTACCAAAAAAAAATGAATAAGCTATTTTTCTTTGCAATGAAAGTACCAAATTAAGAATCTGCTTAATTAAAATAATGATAAATGTAGATTACATTACTGAAGACAGTGAAATACAGCTGCTCTGTCTAGTGAGAGCCTGCATAATTTACCAAGACTGTACAAAGAAGCAATGGAGCAGCCACTGCAGACTGTTAGGGGAAATGTCCTGTTTATTCTACATACATTTCTTTTTTTAATTAAAATGTCACTGATAATTTTATAGCAGTCCTCCAAAGAAATCCTTTAAATTTCAAGGTGGTAGAATATGAGACGAGATCTTGCTGCTGAATGGAACAGCTTAAACCCAACAAAAAGTAACATTTTCTTATTTTCTTTAATTCAGCTTTCTTTTTTATGAGTTGATACTGAAGTATGTGATTATTTTTTTTTAACATGAGTCTTGCATGAGAGAATCATGGCAAAATCTTTGAATATAGATTTTATTTATTAAATTTTTGTGCCACAAGCAAAATTTGGGTGGAGCCATAAGTAGCATTGCTTACATATAAAGATAGAGGTTTGCATGTTGTGGAATTCTCAGGGTGGGACAGACAGCTGGATGGTATTTCCTTCTCAACTCCATCACTGGATTATAAGAAGGGATAATATGTTGCACGTATTTTAGAGACCAAAAAGGTTGAGAACCCCTGTTACACTGTATATTTTCATCTTTTACCTTAGTGATGTCCAATGATATCTTTATAATTACATATATTTAAGGAAATCAATATTGTGTGTAGTAAGACATGCTTTTTTGTTTTTTGATTTTTTGCCTACAGGAGATAAGTAGGAATTCTGGAGTCAGACATGTCTGTGTTCTAGGCCCTACCCTATGCTAGCTATATGAGCTTAGTTTAGTTAACTTCTCTACACTGTGGCTTTTACATTTGTAAAGTTGGGGCTAACGATAGTACCTACATCATAGGATTGTCATGAGCATTTAATGGGATAATCCATGTAAAATAGATCATAAAGGAAGCCTCAAATGTTAACTATTACATAATAATAATAATATTAACTAATGTTGATAGTATTGTTAATATTATTAATAACATTATATCAAGTCATTAGATAAAATATTTCTTTTGCATCATGGGATCAATGGAGCATTGCTCATACTTAACTAGTTTTAACAAGATCATTTTTATCTGTCATGGTTTCTCTGTTGATCTGGTTCTTAGAGAAGTTAACCATGCCCTTCTGTGAATTCAGGAATAGTATTGTAGAAATTTTCCTGCTCCTTATTTTGTCTTTAATTGCCTTTCCTCTTAATCTTTCATGTATCAGTTGCTTTTGCATTGGCAAATATCATGTCAAATTTTGTGCATTTTATTATTTTTTTTTTAAGATTTTCTTTATTTATATGACACAGAGAGAGATCAAAAGTAGGGAGAGAGGTAGGCAGAGAGAGAGGGAGGGAGCAGGTTCCCTGCTGAGCAGAGAGCCTGATGCGGGGCTCGATCCCAGGACCCTGAAGTCATGAGCTGAGCCGAAGGCAGAGGCCTTAACCCAGTGAGCCACCCAGGCACCCCTAAATTTTGTGCATTTTAATATGTATTTTGGACTTTGCTTTAGCTGGAATACCAACTGGAATTAATTGAATATTTTCCATAGTTCAGTTTTTCTTTAGGGTCTTCCAGGGGCCCATCTACTAAAAACTTCTTAATGAGAAAGCTTTGTGGGCAGAAAATGGGCACATCACTAACAATTAGAAAAGTTTATATGAGAAAACAGTATGAGGAGGAACTTGGTCAGATAATTTTATTCTATATGCTTTTTTCTTTGAATTTCAATAAAATGATAAATTCTAGAACTGCAAAGATAAAAAGTCACTATATAACCATTATTCATAATGTTTACACATGCTGTATGAATTGTAGAATGTTAATATACATTTTTTTTTTTTCTCTTGGTTTGTTGCAGGCTTTTGTCTAGTTGCTGGAGATATAGATGATTAAGGTGCAGTGCTTGTCTCAAGGAGGCTGATTACTGCTATGTGTTCATCACAGTTATTATTTGTGATTAATTCTTTGCTCTTTTAAAAATATGCTATATTCCTTGTAGTGTACATCTTTGTTCCATGACTTGGCATTCATCCTTCCTCGTCTGGTCATTGTTGCTGAGTTTCTCCTAAGCATTCTGTGATATTTAAGGCTCAATATTGTACTATATCTGTGTCTTTCTGAGAATTATACTTTTGGTTCTTGATTTAGCTTATACTTTTAATACCTTGAAATAATTTATCATTTATTCTTAGCCAATTCAGTCTTACAGTCTCTAGGTTTCTTCCCTTTGCTGGTCCTCTCCAGTAAAGAGCAGATCATTACATATTAACATAGTTTTTTCATGCTTTCACCATAGTACTACTAGAAAGTGTTTGCTGAAGTATGAAGTGTGATTTAATACTAAAAGTAAATCAAATTTCTTTTTTAATTGTGTTATGTTAGTCACCTACTGGGTACTTAACCCGAAGATACAGATGTAGTGAAAAAAGAGCCATATGTACCCCAATGTTCATAGCAGCAGTTTCCACAAAAGCCAAACTGTGGAAAGAGCCGAGATGCCCTTCAAAAGACATAAATCAAACTTTCAACTCAGTGTATCCTGAGATCATTAATTAGACGGTATTTACTTTCCTATTTTAAATTAGTTGTTTTGAAAAGCCAGTAACTACCCCCCACCATTACTTAAAGAAGCATCTTCACATTTCTTTCAGACATTCCTTAGGGCCATCATAGACTAGATTCTGTCAAAGCCTAGGTAATAGTATAAACTTCAATTTTAGGTTAGTATCAATGGGTCTTGTTTTCAGATGGAGTTTTTAAGCATTTATACTTACACAGGAATTCTGCCTTTATCTTTGAGTAGCTTAATTTTTCCTTCATGCTATTATGCATATAGTTTCTTCTTGGACTGTTAACTTGTCTATATTTTAGACAAAACAATGCTATTTAATAGATAAAACTAATCTAGTTTGTGAAGAAACTTACGTTGCTGTTTTCTGCCTTATGGTTAAAATCATTGCATCAACTGAATTCTTTTTTATATAATGCCTTTAGTGTGGCTACTCTTTACCCCATGTTTTTATTGATTTGAAACCAACTGATCTGTCAAGCAATCTGAAATAGAAACGATTATGAAGCATTGTCAACCAAGGGACGTTAAGGGAAAATACAGTAAATTACAACTAACTTAATTAACAAAGTAGCTAAAATATTATTTTATAAAAGATGCAGTTTGTGAGTTATACACGTTTTTGAGTATGTAATTTTCATTATCTGCACAGTTTAAAGATGTATTTAATTCTGTTTGAAAAGAAAAAAGCAGTCTTTGGTTATCAACTTTGTAGAAAACAAAATGAGGATCTATAAATTGTGTTTGGTTATGATTTGATAGTAACCAGTTTCTTATATTTAACCAAAGATTTGGAATAAGCCTCCTAAAATGGTTGCATTTTACTTTCTGCAACTATTTGATGCTTTTGCATAGTAAAAATAACCTTGGCATTGATGATATCCCCTTTGCTTTTTTGGTCTACTTACTAGATTCTAATAGATTTGACTTTTCTGCATTCTTGTATTTTTACTTTCATTGTCTTTATACTTAACTCTCTGTGATTTTCATCTGTCTTCTACGTTTCAGGTAGTCCAACAGCTTCTTTCCTCTGGGACTAGGTTCTTAGTACTCCTCTTGCAGATACACACACTTTCTCTATTTAGGGAAATAGCTTTGTTGTAACTTTGAACGGTTCTCACCCTTGTTCTTCATGCCTTGTTGTTTTTTGTTTTAATGTAAATTATTCCTTAATATTCTTTGATACTTACAGCTGTTTTTTAAATTAAGGAAAGGCATGAAAGTATAAAAAATGTGAATATCTTATTCAAAATTCAATCACTCAGTTTACGTTTTGACATATTTCTGCACATATATATTTAACATACTGTCATAGATACACACACACACACATGTGTATAATCATTTGTGTATATAACTTTGTTTTAACTTAAAATACCAGGAGCATTTTTCCATGCCATTAAAACCTCTTTATGAACATAATTTAATGACTACTTAATATTCCATCATGTAGCTGTATAATAATTTCCTTAATGATTCCCTAATTTTGTAAATTAGGTTGAGTCTAATTTTTACTATAAATTATAGCACTTTGATGTGGGCACATCAATTATTGTCTACATTTAAAAATATTAATTTCTTAGGACATATTTCTAGATGTATAACTAATGGATCAAAATATATGATTATTTCTAAGACCATTGATACATATTGACTACTTGATTTCCATAAATAATGTACCTATTTATGCATGCATTATTTATATTTTGAAATTCTAAGCCTTTGTTTAATGTATCTGAAACCTCAACTTGGAATTCTATTTTTACAGTTCCTGGCATGTGGTGAATACAAGCTGGGAGTAGCATTCTGCCCATCTTTGACTGTGTTTTACTCTTGGAACAAAACCAAAGAGATATGTGTTAGGGCAGCTCAGTCATGTAATGCAAGGCATAGGGTGATCCCCCCCCCCATATTGTGAGAAGTCATTTTCCAGCGTTTTAATGGGATTACATTCAAAAGATCAGTTGCAAAGTGGGATGAATTTTACTCTATTGTATATTGATAATGTGCCAAGTGGATGAACACAGATAAAGACGTAACATGTATGTTACTTTTTTTTTTAAGTTCCAGATACAATGTTAATTTTAACTCATTTTTTCTGACAGGTTCTATTTTCTAACTAGCCAGGCTATAGTCTCTGGCTAGCAACTGGTTTATTTTCTGTTGGCATCATTAAGTTTGGCTGTATTTAGAAATTATTTCTAATTTTTTCATTAAATAAATGCTGATAAACTATTGGATTAATCATAGGAGATTAATCATTTTGGGTATATATATTTAATATCAAGCATAATATTTTAGGCATATTCCACACTCTATAAATTATTATTGCAGATATAAGCCATTACTTTGTTTACTAAATATCCCATAGAAAATCTCTTATGTTTCCTTTTTTTAAAAATGAATTTATGTTGTTAATGTTGGCTATTTTTATTATGTCATTAAAAAAACAGTGCTATTTTGAATTTAGTAGACTTAGTATAATAATAATAATAATAATAACAATAGTACTGTAACAATAGTTCATTTGGAAGAATAAAACAGGTAATGTTGATTTTTTGGTAATTATAACTAAATGATTATTTAGACTTTGGAAAAAAAATCTTAGATCACCTTTTTAGTATCGTAACTACCTTTTGCTGTTGGTTTCTTTGCTTTTGCAGAACTAATTTTTTCTGTGTTGACTTGTATTGTTGTACAATTAATATTAGGGGATACGGGTTTCTGTGACATACTCTGTTTATGTTATACTTACCTCTTGATAATTTCTTGTTAGTGATATGCCCTCCATTCCAGTACACTGGCTTGGGCTTGTATGTATAAGAGGGGTATTGCTGCTTCTCCCCAAGCGGCTAGGTTTTCACTTCATTTCTTCTCCTTTTGGGCTCTAAACATATCTATCAACCTCTGCACTGTGCATACTTTGTAGTTCTATTTTCTTCTGATTCTTTTTCCTGTCATTTTCATTCTGTTTTTCTCCCTCTTCCTGTCTCATCTGTTACGTGCATCGGGCACACATGCACACCTCCCTATAGGTGAATTTTCAAGTGTTAAAAACCAAGATTGCAGGGTCTAGCTCTAATTAAGTTGCTGAAGTTTTACTTACATTTTCTCCTTGTTTTCTCTTTCATTATTTAAATTGTGGTCATCTGTAACATTTAAGTATTTTAATGAGTACAAGCTGTTCTGTCCTTAACTGCTTCGTGTCTCTCAGTGAAGAATAAATGGTGCAACTAGAACAAAATTTAGACCAGGGCTTCTGAAACATCAATATGTAGAGAAGTCATCTGGGCATCTTATTAAACATTCAGTTTATATACATCAGTTGATTCAGTTGGTCTGGGTGGAGCCTGACATTCTTCTCACATGTGCCTTGGTGATGCCAGTTCTGCTGGTCTCAGGCCCTGCTGTGGGTAGTGAGGTTTTAGAGTCTGGTTCCCTTCTAACTGAGAGTATCATTTATTTAGATAGAAATATTTGAATTTAAAAGTCAGTGCGTTCATACATAGGCTATAAGAGTCTAATATTTACAAGGATGAGGGCATACATTTTCCTTTAAAATGTAATTTGGCATGTTTCCACAGTTATCTAATGGAGGCAGTGGTAGAGCTTGGTGATTTAAATGATCTGCAAGTCTTGGATATTCTGTGATGGCCCCAGGTACAGCTTCCCTGACTCGGTTTGCTCCTTAGTGCAGACTAATGATGATGGGTCTCGGGGTTTCTTTTGGTGATGAGATTTAATGGTGTTTCATCTCCCATTGAAAAACTTTTCTTGTGCAGATTTTGGGAGTGAGGGTGAGAGGTGGGAATTGGGAACAGGGAAGGAGGCCCCACCGTGAAGGAGAATTGGGTTACAGCAGAGAAATGCTTTGTTCTTTCTCATCCCTATGGGTGGCACTAGGAGAATCATGAATAGCTGGATTGAAATGAATTACCTGTTGAAAGTGAGAAAATCACCCAATATACACACAGGAGTTGTTCCCGTTATGCTCTTAAATAAGATGTGTTTCATGTCTTTTAAAGACATCCACACAATCCTGTACAAAAATGGACAGCTTCTGACAATAAGGACCTATCAGAACCTGCAACAGAGTGACTAGAAGATGGGCTGATTTTAGAAAGGAAATGCTAAAGTCTTCTGCAGGTTGGCCCATTATTTGCAATCCATTAGTCACCATCAAAGCACCTGCATCTTTGAATGCAGGTAATTGTAATGTATCTTGATTTATAACATTGTCGAGGAAAAATAATCAAATTATCTAATGTAGTTGGTTCCTGAGGTGGCTGAAGCCACGTAGTCTGTTAAAAACTCAAAGAAAGAAATGTGGGAAGCCTTTCCCTTGCCAATAAGCACTGTGCTTGAAAATTAATTGTATTTTAATTTATGACCAAAAAAAATTTTTCATCTACCATGGATTTTGCTTTTTCAAACCATTTCAACCATTATTTTAGAACTAGGTACAACATTTAAGTTATATTTCTAATCTTATTTGTCGATGTACTTTCAATGAATATAGATTGCCCTTTCTTTAGGCAGCCTACATTTAAAAAGCTTATGTTTTGCCATAATACAGTAGAATTATTTGTGGTAATGTTACAAGTCTCTAAACTGCATGAGCATTATCCTGCTGTTTTATTGTTTTATAATGTAAAAGTAAATGCAAGCATTAAGAAATGTGCAGTGCTGTCAGGCTCCTTCAGGATTTAAGAAAATTGCCCCAACTATTGAAGAACTGAAAATAATCTTTCAGGTCTCAAAGAGCAGTTGTTATAATATTGCCTAACATTTTGCTTTCTTTTTACTCTAACCATGGTAGTGATTTGAGTCAAATGCTAGAAGAAACTCAGATTTTATTTGATTTCAACAAACTGCTATTGCTTTGTAAGAATTACATATAAAAACATCATGGTTAAAAAATAGGAATAAAATAGAGGACTCATTAACTTTGCATAAACCTAAACCATAAATCTGTTTCTTGCAATGCTAAAAATTTTACAGCTCAACTTCTTGATCCAATTTATAAATTTGATA
Organism: Procyon lotor; assembly: GCA_028646535.1. NCBI lineage: Eukaryota > Metazoa > Chordata > Mammalia > Carnivora > Procyonidae > Procyon > Procyon lotor. The sequence goes on from CM053609.1 coordinate 54,425,440, forward strand.
AAATAGGCATAAATAGTATGTGTTAATCACAAAACTGAAATTATGTTGCCCTGCAAGCTCTTCATAAAAATGAAACATGCAAACAAAATCTTAAAGCCATACCTTCCAGAAAAGTTCTCATGAAGCATTTTGGATTTTTAAGATGTAAGGAAGGAGGTATTCCTTATGGTTTTAGCTTTCTTCCTATCTGTTTTAAAATATTTCCATTTAAATGCAGATTTTGATTTTCCATCTGGGACTAGGTTGAAGCCATTCTATTAAACTACTAAAAGAATAATCCACTTTAACACAACATTTCTCCCTAAAGGGATAGTCTTTTCTAGTCATAAGGTATTATTTTTCTCAGAATGATATTAACATTCATGATGTAGCGATTTTATCTTGATTTGAAAGATGTTTTGTTCTGTCAGTAAAAGGGATTAGGAGAATGTCCTTTGTATCCTGTTGCTAAAAAAAAAAAATAGCCTTACCTTGCTCAAGATTAGGTATTAGTAATTTTCAAAGAGTTTAGGGGTGGGTTTATATTTTTATATTTTATATTTTGGGGGTGGATTTATATTTTTATAATATTAAAATCTTTAAGCCCAGCAAAATGGAAATGACCAGATTCATTTAATCGAATTCTTAAACATTCGGCGGTACAAATATATTTTTTAACAGATCAAGTAGCATGTTTGAAAATTTCTGAACATGTTATAACATTTTTTTGCTTTCATTTTCTTTTGCCTTGTAAAGAAGCCTTTTGGGTACATAAAAAAGTGTTAGAGCAACTAGTTACTGCATTCAGTGTCATAAATGTGTTGATTTTGTCTCACCTTCTAAATTTATTAAAACTTTTAGATAAAGAGGGATTACATTAATTAAATGGAATGTCTCAGAAGAAGAAAGGCTCTGTAGTCCTCTCTGCTATTTGTTGGGCAAAGTCTTGGCGTGCAGAATGTAGCTATCCGGGGCTTAAAGCACGTTGGGACCCTGTGTAGGATGCCAGCGCCATGCCCCTAGGCACACTGTCATTCAGCCGGCAGATTAATTAACCAGAGGCTGCAGAGGCTCGTGCTTTCAGTCAGCCCATTCTTGAGGCAGATAATGCAAGGTTTTTAAGACCTTGAACATTCAAGTTTTTTTCTTTCACAGAATCAGAGTGTGTAGTGACACTCTAGGAATCTCAGGATATATATACATACAGTATATATATAGAGAGAGAGAGAGAAAGAGAGATTTTTCTCTTTGCATGTGTGAGTGATTTTAATGGATTAAAAACTTTAAAATCCAACCAGAGTATGACATATATAACCCCTAAAGAGAGAATTTTTCTATTGGCAGTGTACATCCTTAAAAGTCCCTAATTAATGATTTATTAAATTACCCTGAGTAGTGGGCTCTTAATTATGATTAAGACTTAGGAGATGTCAACAGAGTCAACTCAAAAAATACATTTTTATATCTGATCGTAAACTATGTTCATTCAAATTTTCATTAGGATCACTTTTTATCTTCAACAAGGACGTTTCCGTTCATACATGCATAGAAATATTTCAAGATGAAGATTTTTACACTATAGTGTTTTGTTGAAACAACAGTTTTAAGTTTTAACTTATCTTACCTGTATATTACTTTCATCTTTAGGAATGAATACGTTAAATTCGGTTTGGTTTTCTTTTTAGTTTAGCTTATTTTATAATTATATTAAACATTATTGATAACTTACAGATAAAATATTAATAACTATTTTCTAAATATAGAGCAATGTCTGTGTTGATCAGATGTTTTATTTGTGCCTTCAAATGAGGCAGGAACAAGGACATAGTTAAATGTAAAAAAGGCATGTTTTCATTTTAATTTTTTTAGCAGTGTAGATACAACTCCCTCCCCCAACCCCCAGCCTTTCTTCCCTGACACTGTCAATTTGTTAGCATTCTTACTGGAATTTATTTTGTTGTAGTAAATAAAAGACAAGTCATTATTAAACAGATTTTGCTGTTAATTCAATGTATGATTACCCTTTGCCATAGGTACTTTTAAGGGCTTTTATCCAAAATAAAATTCATTAAAAATGCAATTAAAAAAATCTATTGTTAATGACTGCTTGAGTGACTGGCTCATAATTGGCTCATTACAATAAAAAAGCAACTGTTTAAAAATCCTGACAATGAGATACAGTACAGAGTGAACAATTCATTGTAAGGCCCTCTGTGATTACAGGATCCTGAAGGTGAAGCAGAGAAGCGTGCAAATCTGAGACTCCAGCACAACTTTCTCTTTTACACCAGTACAGTGAGTTCAGGTCATGACCTAGCATGGGCTGTCGAAGTAGGAGTCCCTCTTATTTACAGTGTCCCACACTGAAGAGTAAACTTAGGTAATATATTCCACTTTAATGCTAGCACTCAGACTCCTCTTTGTTTCCCTTCCCCAGAAATCTTTTCAGTTGACTTAGATTACAAAGTTGTAATCAGGAAATCTTTAGTTCTGTTGGGGCTAAACTAACAAAGACAATATTGTCATACAAGCCGTCATTATTACCTGCCCTTTTGTTAATGCAGGGAAGCATGTAAATAGCTCTTTTTCAAGCCCCAGAATTTTTATTTAAGCATTCCTAGAGATTTGTGTTCTAGTATTTTGGTGATTTAATATTTGTATTAAATTATTTTTAATTAATTAATTTTAATTCATTGTATTTTTAGGCCGTCAATCCTAAGTAAGATAAAAATATAAATTTGGTGATGTAGAAGGAAAAGTAAATTGTGCACGATAAGGTTTTTCTTGACAAATCAGTTTTATTTCTCGTTTATGTCTTGGACTTGGCATATTATGGTTTTAATAATGAACTTTGCTATGTTGAACGTCAGCTATTCTCTATAGAGTATAAAATCTTAAAATTCTGACAAGTGTAAATAAGAATGGTTAATAAATTTCTGTTCGGAGTTCCTCCTATAAGGCAAAAATCCTAAGTTCCAGCAGTAGTTTAAAGGGTGTTCTTTAATGAGCCCTATATTTCCAAAATGCTTTTCCTGTTTAAGGCTAGAAAAACAGTAAAAGTTTAAAGACTGATCACTCCTGCTTTTGTTTAGTCTACAGCAGCAATATTAATGTTGCCTTTGTGTTCTGGTGAGTGACTTAGGTGTAATTTTTCATTATATGTATTAAAAGTTGAATTATTTTGAACTCTGAACTTAAACCAGCCCATATGTGAACCTTAGCATATAAACAACACAGTAACTTTGGGATCAAAATCACTCAATACTACTCATATTATTAAATGCAATCAAAGAATGTTGATACTAGAATTTAATATAAATTAGGAAAAAACTGTCAGGGAGATATTCATCAGTTTTTAAAGAAATAAGACATTTAATTTCATCGTATTGTAGATAACCAAACTGCCTGGGTATTTCATCATTATCCTACTCTGTGCTACTCTGAATTCTCATCACCTTATTTTGTAATCTGTACTTTTGTTTTTTGTTTTTTTTTAGTAGAATTAAGAGGAAATGCATGCTGAGCAAATAATCATTTAAAGCATAGTAGAGGGGCACCTGGGTGGCTTAGTCAGTTAATTGGCTGCCTTTGGCTCAGGTTATAATCCTGGAGTCCTGGGATCAAGCCCCATATCTACTTCTCTCTCTGCCCCCCCTCACTCCCCGATTATGCTTGCTCTCTCTCTCTCAAATAAATAAGTAAAATCTTTAAAAAAAAAAAAATAGTGGAAATTACTTTGCTTTATGGTTGAATTTTTCTTTAAAGATTTATTTTATGCAGTTCACTTTTTTTTTTTAAAGATTTTATTTATTTGACAGAGAGAGAGAGATCACAAGCAGGATTTATTTGACAGAGAGAGAGAGATCACAAGCAGGCAAAGAGGCAGGCAGAGAGAGAGGGGGAAGCAGGCTCCCTGCTGAGAATAGACCCCCGCCCCCCATGTGGGGCTCAGTCCCAGGACCCTGAGATCATGACCTGAGCCAAAGGCAGAGGCTTTAACCCACTGAGCCATCCAGGCGCCCCTATGCAGTTTACTTGTATTCTTACAAGTAAAACTTGGGAGGAGTGTGTTTCCCACACTTGAGGCTCAGCTCAGCAAGACAGCATCAGTCCACCTCACATCTATATTTAGTCGGGCATGTAAGCTGATGTTGTTGTGATTTATAAATATGATTTAATAAGCCATTTGGTAAATGCCATGACTGTGTCATACCAGAGCCAAAATATTTTATACATCAAGGAATCAGTATAGTGAAGAAAATTATTGAGACTTCACACTTCACTGTTTAGTTCATGGGGATATTTTGTAGTACATATAATTTGATGGCTGTTCATTATCAAGTCTTATGGCTTAGATATAGGACTAACATTATGGCTTCTTTTTGTTTTCATGTATTTTATTATTTACTTCAAGATCCCTTGTGTAGATGGTATAGTTCTGTGCTCAGTGGCACTTCAAGAAAAAGAGTCTGTACTTTTATTAATATTTAAACAAAAATATGCTCTGTGTGTTGCTAAAGTTTTTAGGCATTTCACTGGCAAATAATGATTAATAAAGATTATGATGTTTCCTATGATGTATTAATTTATCTTCCTGTGTCCAGGGCACATTGATTTTGAATATTTAAGAAGAGCTACATCTATTCATTCATCATATGTGTTCTGAGTGACTGCTCTTGTTCTGGGTACTGAATACAAATATCAATAAGAGAATGTCCCAGCTCTGTAAGAGCTCATAGTCTAGATTATTGATGACAATACAGTCTTATACTGTGATAATAGAGTTATTACTTTTCTTTTTTTTAACGAATGTTCTGTGAACATAGAGGTAGGAGAGAGAGATTAGCTTTTACCTGGGGAAGGGGCAAATGGGCAATTGGGATAATACAGATGAGTAATGATTCATCAAGAGGAGAAGATTAAAAATGATTTTCCAAACTGAGAGAACATTATTTGTAGAGCATGGGATATGACAAAGTATGGCACATACTTTTCAAAGTTTGGTGACTGGGAGATATGTAAAGGAATGACAGGAATAGGAGTAAGCAGGTAATTTGGGAACAGGTTAGGATGAACCTTGCGTGCCTTACTGAAGAGTTTGTAGACCCCATTCTGTAGCTCATGGAGAGTCATTGAAGGATTGTAAGTTAAGTGGCAAAGTGGATAGAGTTGTATTTTGTAGTAGGGTAGAGGAAGCATAGGGAGAAGAGAGCCGGAGGCTGGGTCTTTCAGATACATTGAGATTAAGGTATCTTAAAATGGGAAGTAGAAAAAATAAAGAGGGAGAAATCAAGACTAGATAAACTGATGGTAGTGAACATTAGTATATAATTAATAATCGAGATCATGTGAGTAAATATGGGAATAGGGTGTTGCATACTGGGAAAGAACATGGGCTCAGATAACCTGATTTCCCAGCTGCCACTTTCTAGCTATGTGACTTTGGGCAAGTTTTTTTACCTTGCTGTGCCTCAGTTTCTTTCATAAAATGCGGATAAAAATTGTCTACCTTATGGGGTGTCTGACTGGCTCAGTTGGTAAGCATGGGACTCTTGATCTTGGGATTGTGAGCTCGAGCCCCACATTGTGTATAGAGATTACTTAAATAAGTAAACTTCAAAAAAAAAAATTGACTACCTCGTAGAGTTGCTGTGAAGATTGAATGAGTTAATATAAACTCACTTATTATTATTGTTACGTGCTATTATTTAGGGTTTAGAATAGGTGTTTTGTTTTTTCCCGTATCAAGTGTTCTGTTAAGGAGGAAGAAATAACTGATCAATAGAAAGAAAGAGTATTGTAAGATGAGAAAGATTGGGTTGTGTTTATCAATTAAGGGAAAGCAGCCAATAAAAAAGTTACTCAAGGTACAAGTGATTGAGTAAGATTCAGAAGATATGGAAATGATTGTGTGCAGAGCACAGGTTGATAGGTTAGCTCTGGACAGAAGAATATAGATATGTTTAGAAACCAGAAATGGAATGATAAAGGACTATCCATCCAGCAGCTGCTATTTTTCTCTGTGATCTTAGAGGCAAGGCCATCTCCCTCAGATGGGTAGAGATGATGGAAGTAATTAAGGGATTTGAGGAGAATTTTAAATATTTGGAATAATCTCTTAGGAGAAAGGAAAAGGGGATTGAGGATTGCCAAACGGCCAAGAGCCCATGTGTGGTTGGAAACCAGAAATTTGAAAAGGAGACAATCTTTCAAGTTTAATTTCAGTTAAATTGAAAGAAAAGTAAGGGTATTTGATAGTAAGATCTCTCTTTTAGGAAGTTACTTATATAAAGATAAGTAAATAATGTATTTTATTATGGAATACATTAGGTAAGTGTGGAATACAAAAGGTAAGTAATGTATTTTTATGGAATACATTTATTATTTTATCATTATTTTTAATATTTATTATTTATTATTTACACTTATTATTTTGTATGGAATACAAAGAGCAAGTAATAAATGTATTTTATTATGGAATATATAAATAAAGCATTTCAAAAATTATTGCAGACAACTGCTAAGTAAAATTTCTATGAGAATCACCTTCCATACTTTAGAAGGGAGAATACAGCATTACTATGCATTTAAACAAATAAAGTTGCTCAAAGACAATATTTTCTGGGCAACAAACAGATGATGCAGTCACTCTGTGATGATCTCTTAATATATCAGTGATGAAAGAATCACAGGCCAGAAAACAATTTATAGGATCAAATGAATAGTCCTCCCACCCTAGAATTAATAATGAGACTAATAGACATAGGTGCCTAGACTATCCACTTAAATGGATTAAAAGCAAAATGAGACATCCACAAATAAGTTAAATAAATGTCTGCATAACAACATAGTGTTGCAGTTTTTCTGTATTAGGTAAGTTGCTTCAAGAGTTATTTCATTAGTTTTTTTCCAAATACTCCTTTTTAAGTGTTTGTCTTATATTTTATTTATTAAACAATGTTCCCGTTTTTTAGCATGGAGAATTACCTTTAGAATACTTTCACTTAGTATACATGAATTTATATTACAAAAGATTATTAAATACCCCAATGTCAACTACTTAATATTTTTTTAACTTGTGAGAAACTGAGTGCTTATAGTTTGAATTCAAAATAGAAAATAATCACAACTCTGAATGGGAGATTATTTGTCAATAATAGGGGAAAAGTGATTGGAAATAGAAATGCAGAGACTCTGATGCTAGTTTGTTTCATTTCCTCTAACTCTGGTAACTATCCAAAGTCTCATTTAATGCTTAACTTTTCTTTTTTAAATTTTGATTGACAAAAATTTCAAGCATATATAAAAGTAGAGAGAATAGCATTATGAATCCCCACATAGCTTTCTCCAGCTTCAGTAATTTTCAATGCTTCACTTACCACATGCCGATTCCTATGATGTCTTGGTGCTGATATGATAATTAGCTATATCTTAATTATAAACATAGAAGAACCCATAGTAGCATCTAAAAGTAAACATCAGTTTGCATAAACAGGTTTTGAAGGAGTAAGCTCTCCCTGCCCCCCACATACTCTAAGTGAGCGTTTTAAAGCCATTGTTTTTATTATTTTCCAGTTAGGGCCATTAAGGCATCATAATTCTAGGTTATTTATCAAGTGAAAGATTAAAGTCAAGTCAAGAATATCTACTAACTACATGATAAGAATTGAACTTATTTTGGGAAAGCTAAACTTTAGTTAAGGTCTGTCTTTAGAGCATTTTTGACCCACTGAATAGTCCTTCTTACTCTGCTTAGGAAAACTCTTGAGAACTACTTTAAAATGCAATCACCCTTAAAAGTATATGAACAAAATTTTAAATCAGAATGGCTTTCTACTTTTTCTCCAGAAGATAAATGTAATAATTTGAGTTTCTGAAGTTTCTCAATGAAGGAACAAAAATATGATTAGAATTTTATTTTATGGTTAATTTTTCAGGAACACATTTCACTGTATTTACTTGAAAACAAACAGCTGGGTTAACTTTCCAGAAAAGTAATATGCAACTAATTTTTCTATGTTTTTCTTCTTTTATGTGAAACATGATGAAGGTTCCTGGAAAAAGTTATAGTTGTCAGAAATTGACCCAATGTCAGCAGTTGAGAGAACTAATTGAGTTTTTCACTGAGCTAAACATTAATGCAAACAGGAAGGCTGCTCTGGCATTCATGAGCATCACTTTGCTCAAAAGTAAAGAAACATAATATTAAATGAGAAGTGTAGTTTTCAACAGAACCTGATATAAATTTGAGAGGACACTTCTAATGTTTTTCCATATCTTAGGTTATTATTACTACTGATAATTAGGAATATGGAAGAAGCAATTTTTGAAAAGAAAATGAGCAATGAGACGGAGAAAGGGGGGAAATAAGTGGGCAATCTTCTGAATGGGCAAATTCATACGATGCATACTCAAGCTAAGACCCATTTTTATTTAATGTTAAAAGCTGATTATCACAAAAAGAGTACATATTAAAATCTGCTGGCTTAGAAGAGTTTATTCCTAATAGAAACAAGATGCTAGAAGATAGCCAGCTTTGTGTGGGCATGGTGGCTTGTCCATATTTGGGTCTCTCAGTTATTTGTTAAGTGAATAAATAAATGCTAGTGAATAAAGCACTGGGAGTTTAGCCTTCGTGTGAACAAGTATATAGTAAAGTAACTACTACTTGTAGGACCATAGGTTGAATTATTATTTAAATCAGGACAGGACAATTATTTAAATCAGGACTCCCCAAGTCAATAAAAACTTGTTTGTAAAAGTAGCCATGGAACTCATTCTCCTTGATCACCAGGTTGCATTGCTAGCCAGTGCAGTTCTGAGAAAAGATAGTGAATATCAAATTAAATTGACTGGGATCATATTGGGCTCCTTGTTAGTATTCCGAAAATATTTGCAAGGTGGGAAATATTGCACTCTTCTATTGACCATAACATTATGATTCTACTGATGGAAAGTATATGTATGAGGTTCAAGACTGAAAATAGGAAGCTTCTGATCAAGGGAATGCCCATCATTGTCTTCCCTGTCTGATGGGTAAGATCCATCAGCATAATAAGAGCTGATTATGATACTGATTATGTTGTGGTATACATGGATATATACATTATTCTGTAAAATAGAGGGCTTACTTAAAGGGTTATTTTTATATATATTTATATAAATATTATTTTACTTATATAAAATATATTTATATAAAAATATTTATTTATATAAAAATTATATATTTATAAAGAAATCCAACCCGTTAAAGGGTTATTTTTATATATATTTTATAGAAATATTATTTTATTTCTATAAAATATATTTTATAAAAATATTTATATAAAAATTATATATTTATAAAGAAATCCAAGCGTTTCTTATATTGATAGGAATGAACCTAGAAAAGTATGTCAACTTCAGCTTCACCTCTTACTCTCAACTTCTTAACCTCTTGGCACTATGGAAAACAAGTGACACCGTTGCAGTCTGTGACCTTGCTGACACCCAGAAGATTGGATGGTCCCTTTAGCAAGCTGGTTGTTAGGGGCACATTATTGCCAGGAACATCATTCCTGTTTCTGTTGACATTGTTACAGCTATTGGCAGGGTACTTACTGAGTTAAATGGTAAGCTTGCCAGGATGACACCCTTGCATTGATGACCAACAAGCAAACCTGCCAAACAGTTTCCAGAAAGTAATAGAGCAATATCTGCTAGACCCATAACCTGTGATTTCCTTTTGCTGCTGTAACTGGTATTCCCCTTAATACTTAAACAAGTCCACTTACTGGTATGTCAGTGATTTGGCCATGACAACTATGCTATTAACATTAGGAGATTAGGGCCTCTAACCCTATGGTAATAGTCAGGGATCATCTCTCTTAACTCTTCCCTCTCCCAAAACACAGCATAGAAAAATTCCTATTTCAAATATAAACCTTTTGCCATATTTTTATAGGGGTGGGGTAAGGGACAGAGATAATTTCTCTATTTTGTGCTATTAATAAAATTTGCACATAGCCCAAATTTCGTAGGTTGGGACAGAGGAAGTATTGACATCAGTCTAATAACGATTTTTTAAAAGATTTTATTTATCCATTTATTTGACAGAGAGAGAGCACAAGCAGGGGGAACAGCAAAAAGAGAGGGATAAGTAGGCTCCCTGCTGAGCAGAGAGCCCAATGTAGGGTTTGATTCCTGGACACTGGGATCACAGCCAGGCTGGGGACAGATGCTTAACAAACTGAGCCACCCAGGTGCCCCTCTAATATGTTTTTATATCCAAAAAGATACATTAAATCTCATAATAATCAGGAAAAGGGCTTAAGTCTCATAATAATCAGGGTGGAAGAAAGAAAGGAATGAAAGGAGAGAGGGAAGATTCTATTTTTGGGTAAGCTCTGGAAGTACTGCCCTTAGACTGTTTCAATTGATTCTGGTCATAGCATCTCAAGTGAAACTTCATCAATAACAAAGGGAATTGGAAAGGAGTGTGAGAAGTATGAACAAGTTCATTCTGTATTTGGTATTTTAGAGCTGGAAAGAAACAAACTTGGGAAAATTGACAAGTATAGAGTGGCTTTCTCAAAGAATAGCAAAATACAGGAACTTGCTATTCTCAGAGGTATATAACATTGTGGGGATAGCTAAATAAATAATCCCATTAAGTGGGATATTTCATGCAGCCTTAAAGTAAGTGCTAAAGCCCATATTTTAACACATACAAGCCTATAACAAAATACCAAATTACACATACACCTTAACAGCATCTATGTAAAAACAACTACTGATAGAGACCAAAAGGGAATATAACAAAAATGTAAGAATTTGGGCTATGTTGGAATGGGAAATTGTAATTTATAAGACTTGACATTGTGGGGAAAAAAGTGATAATGTATCAGGAAGTGTCTGTTGTTTGGAATTAATAGAAATCATTAAGGATAATAACATGCCTCTTCCCACAGCAGAATGACCCATTCCCATTAATGAGGAAGCATGTACTTCCTGCTAGCAGCAGTTTCTTAATGTACTTCTTGGGAAGTGGAGAGATGTGGGATGGAGTGAGGGAATGAGAAGATTCCTAGAATAACCTTAATCTTATGCTTTGGTAACCATGTGACAACCTGTGCAGAAATATGTTTCTTACGGTAATCAAGGAATAAGGGGATTCTCTAATTCTCTCCCAAGAAGTGATTTTATTTTTCAGACTGAGAGTAGGGAGGAGAGGAAAGATGAGGAACCGGAAAGAGAGGATCTAGTACCTGTATAAGCTCATGACCTTGCTGTTAAAAATGAGGGACCTGAGACTGAGAGGGTTTTGTTTACTTTTTATATATTTTATCATTCTAGATTTATCTGAGAGCTTACAAATATCCAGGAGCATAGTTAGAGGGATATTTGAGATACTCTAAAGGGCATGGGTTTTTAACTCCTGAATGATGAAATATCTCTAAACCGAACAGAGAGAAGTTGCTAACTGTTAAGTTCAGCACTGATCTTGCACAATGCTGGACTTTATGTACTCATGCCTACTCAAACTACAGAAAGTGAAGAGGTTGGTTTACAGAGTGATTAACTAATACTGCATAGCCTTTCTTCTAGTGTTGAAAAAAGAAGAACACAGCTCCCCAACCGTGAACAATAATACACCATTTTAACAGATGGTTCTTTTGCTCTGTTATCTTCAGCTCATGTGGTATTTGGTATTTGTAAACTGTTCTGCTTGTATTATTTTTTATACTACTGGGCAGTGTTAGTAGAATAGCAGTTTTTTAAATCTCTGATACTTTCAATAAATAGTTTTGAAGTGATCTTGGATAATTTTAACTAAGTTTGAGTTAGTTCTATTTTGTGCTTTGGTTTTATTACTTTTAACTGATTTTTGAGTCATCCTTTTCTCTCCATTTTATTCAGGGTTGATTGAAATTTTGATATATTGCCAGGGTTAATAGTCATTTTCTTTTCATTTTCCCCACAGAATGTAAAGACTGATGAAAAGGGTTTTATTGTTATGGTTTGTTTTTACTAGGAATGAGTTGACCATGTTATGGAGCACTTCCTTCCGGCTGTGGATATGGTTATAAAAACCTTGGGAGTACCCTTCCTTGGGCAAGCAAATATGCTGTATGAAGGAGGAACACATTTTAGAGAATAGTCAGTTCCAACTTCACTAGATAGCTTTGTATCTTGGTGTCAGTGATGGTTTCTAGAATGTGTAACTGGTTGGAAATTTACACTTGAAAAACAGCAAACATAAAAATTTCAGTATAAAGGAAAACTCACTAAAACTATTTCCTGATTTCATGATATAATTTTATAGTTTGATTTCATTGTATTTCTTTTCACTCCTTTACTTAACATTGAGTACTTCTTGTGTGACAGGCCCTATGCTCACTGCTAGGAGTGTAATGGTGAGCATCTGCTTAGAGTCTAGTAATTAATGTCTATGTTAATTACTAATTAATTACATAATTAGTTATTAGTGTCTATAGACATTAGTCAAATAAACCATCTAAAACAGAAAATTGCATCTGTGACAAGTGCTACAAAGGGGAGTTATAAGAGGCCATAAGAAGGAATTTAAACTGGTTAAAGCTTTGGAAATGCTTCCTTTTTTATTTTTTAAAGATTTATTAGAGAGAGAGGGCAGGAGGCAGGGGCAGAGGGGGAGGGAGAAACTCAAGCGGACTCTGCGCTGAGCACGGAGCCGGTGAGGCTTGAGATCCCGACTTAAGCAGAACCCAAGAGTGGGTGCTAAACCGACTGTGCCAGCCAGGTGCCCCTGGAAAGGCTTTCTTGAAGTAAGGCTTGAGTTTTAAGAGGTTTCTTCAGTTGGACGGTATCTCAGTGCTGGAAAAGAAGTGTTTCTATTCCAGAAATGGCTGTGGTCAGAGCCACCTAGTGTCAGGAGAGCTGCCTGGTGAGCAGCATTAGGTTGGGAGAAAGGCAGTATAGCCCCAGTATGTGGAGTGAAAGCTGAGACTGATGTGTGAGTCTGGAGAAGTGGGTGGATTTGGGTAGCAGTTTTTTGTTTGGGAGTATCCATCAAGCTGTCCCCTTTGATACACTTTTCTATATGTGCATTATACTTCAAAAATGAGGTTTGAGCGCACTTGAATGAACAGTTTAAAGCTCCAGACTTTTATACAAAAGAGCAACTTGGAACTCCATTATATCCACTTCTGGTCACAACTCTCCCTTTACCAACAGCTTCCATCACCACAGGTTATTTTCATCTGTTCCTAATAACATATAGTCAGCATCACAATATTTAGGAGTTTACATCTGGCTCCTTTTGATCCTTTTATGGTGATGAGATACTTCTATGTTTGCACATGGTGGTAAAATGTGCGCTTTTATTGTAACATAATATTCTAATGTATGGATATACCTCGCTTTGCTTATTTATTCTACTCTTGATGGTCATTTGGGTTATTTCCAGTCTAGGGCCCTTACAGAAACTGCTGCTGTGAATACTTGTATGTATCTTTTGGTGTTACATATGTATCCATTGTTAGGAATGTGTACAGGAGTCAAATTGCTAAGTTATAGGGTATGCCTATGTTAGCTTTAGTTGGTGCTACCATATAGCTTTCCAAAATGGCTATACCAATTTATACTCCCACCAACAATGTGTAAGAGTACTAGTTGTTCTACCTCCTTGCTGGCTCTTGTCATTGACAGAAAGAAAAAAAGTTAGTCATTCTAGTTGGTGTAGTGTTGGGTATTATGGCTTTAATTTGCATTTCTCTGCTGATATTGAAAATTTTTCATGTTTTTTGGCCCTTTTGATATTTCTTTGGGGGGGGTAGTGCCTAGTAAAGTCTGTTGCCTATTTTTCTATTTGATTTTCTCTCTCTGATCTTGTTTTAGGAGTTCTTTATGTTTTTGTTACAAGTCTTTTGTCAAGTCCATGTACTGTAGTCACCTCCTTATCTGTGGGGGATATGTTCTGAGACCCCAGTGGATGCTTGGCATGTAGATACTGAACGCTGTGCCTGTGGTTTTTTCCTGTAATACATACCTGTGATAAAGTTTAATTTATATATTAGAGTAAGAAAATATAACACTAACTACTAACAGAAGAATTAAAACAGTATACTGTAATGAAAGTTAAGTGAATATGGTCTCTCTCTCTCTCAAAATATTTTATTATACTCTACTTACCCTTCTTGTGATGGTGTGAGATGATAAAATGCCCACATGATGAGATGAAGTGAGATGAATGATGTAGAAGTGGTGCTGTAGTATTAGGCTACTACTTTTGACCTTCCAATATGTCAGAAGGGAGAATCATGTCCTTCCACATTATGGTTGACTGCAGGTAACTGAAACCAAGGGAAGTGAAATCCCAAAAAGGGGGACTACGTACTGCAGATATCTTTTAGTCTGTGGTAGAAAAGTATCTTCTACTTTTTTGATTAAACAAATTTTAAATTAGCAGTTCTTTTGTTTTATTTCCATGATTAGGTAAGGTGTTTTTAGGCCTTATTTAAGGAATCTTTCCCCAACCCCACGCTATTGTTTATTCACACATTTAGATGGACACTTGAAATTGATTTTTTGTATGGTGTGAACTACGGGTAAAGATTAACTTCTTTTTCCCCGAATGAAAATTCATTGGTCCCAGTATTATATATTGTAAAGACTTCATTATATTGCATTGTCATTTTTGTTATAAATCAGGTGGCCATACATATGTCAGTCTGTTTCTGAATTCTCTGATTTCTACTGTGGGTTCACTAGAGCATTTTTTAAATTACTGCAGCTTTATAACGAGTTTTGCTATCTGGCAGTGTAATTTCTCCACCTTTGTACTTTAGGAGTGCCATGGCTGTTTTCAGCTATCTTAGAATCAAGTTGCCAGTGTCTACAACAATAATCTGCTGGGATTTTGATTGAGATCACACTGAATCTGTAGATTAATTTGAGGATAACTGACATCATTACAATATTGAGTCTTTAATACATGAACATAGTATGCCCCTTCATTTATTTGGATCTTCTTTAATTCCTCTAAGTAATATTTTGAAGTTTTCTATGTAGAAGTCATGCACATATTTCTATTGGCTTATGTCTGATTGCTTTTTGATGTTACAGTGATGTTTATTAGTTTGCTAGAGCTGCCATAACAAAGTACTGCAGAATGGGTGGCTTAAACAACAGAAATTTATTTCTTCATAGTTTTTGGAGGCTAGAAGTCCAAGATCAAAGTGTCTGTAGGGTTGGTTTTATTCTGTGGCTTCTTACCTTCACTTGTAGATGGCTCTTTCCTCTCTGTATCTTCACATGGTCTTCCTTCTGTGTCTGTGAGCATGTCTGTGTTTTAATCTCTTCTTATAAGGACACCAATCAAACAGGATTAGGGCCTACCGACATGACCTTATTTTATTTTAATTACCTCTTTCCAAATACAGTCACATTCTAGGGTACTGAGAGTTAAGGACTTCAACATATGAATTTTAAGGGGATACAATTCAGCCCATAACACAATGATATCAAATTATTTGTTGCTGAAACATAGACATACAATTTCTTTTTGAATATTGATCTTATATGTAGTGATCTTGCTAAATTCATTTATTCTAAAATTTTTTCTATTAATTATTTTGGACTTTCTCCATAAACAATCACATCACCTGTGAATAATGACTTTTATTCCTGATCTCAGAATAAAGCCTTTAGTATTTCACTATTAAGTAAGATACATGCTGTGTGAATTTTGTAGATACTTTTTACCTGATTAAGGTAGCTTTCTTTCTATAGCTCATTGTGCATTTGTTGAGTTGTTTTTTTTAATTTGTTGAGTTTTTTAATATGTTTTGTTTTAAAACATTTTATTTTATTTATTTAAGAGAGGTAGAGGTAGGGGAGGATCAGAAGGAGAGGGAGAGAGAGAATCTTAATCAGGCTCCATAACCAGTAGGAGCCTAAGATGGGGCTCCATCTCACACCCCTGAGATCATGACCAGAGGCAAAATCAAGATTTGGATGCTTAACCCAGTGAGCCACCCAGGTGCCCATTTGTTTTGTTTTCAATCCTGTACTAACTTTGAAGCTCATAGACTATTTGAATGTTAATTGTTGCTATAATGGAGAAGGTTGATAGGATTTACTGTTGGATAATTTTGAAATGGAAAATAGTAGAAGAGAGGAATTTTTTGTTCATTGGAAATTAGAGTTTTGTGATGTCTCCTAGTTTCTGTAAAATTTGAAAGGAATGATTTGGAGGAAACTGGGAAAATTAGTTTGAAGTATGAGTTTCATTGAAAAAGTTAAAAATTCAGCTATCTACTCTTTCAGAACCTCTAGATATTTATGATCAACATTTTAGTATTTTAACACAATTTTTGATTCCTTAGTTTTTGCTACACAGGTATCCAATATTGTTATATAATTTATTTTCATTTACTAATGCAAATAACTGCTCTAGTTTCTTTTATTTTGGAGTTTGGTGCGCCAAAATAGTGAGAATGTACAAAAGGTTAAACTGTGCATTGCATAAATTGTTATCATTTAGAGCCATCTGGAAATCATTATAAAGAATGTCATATCATGATATAGATGCATGACAAGGAGTAGTCATAATGGTAGCTATGATAATAGTAGTAAGAGTAATAATAACTAAAGGTAATATTTTTTGAACAATTAAAAATTACCTGCTTTGGGGACGCCTGGGTGGCTCAGTTGATTGAGGGTCTGACTCTTGATTTCCACTCAAGTCATGATGTCAGGGTAATGAGATTGAGCCCCATAGGTTCCACACTCAGTGGGGAGTCTGCTTAAGATTCTCTCCCTCTCCTTCTACCCCTCGCACCTCCCCTCTCTCTTTTTCTCTCTCTCTCTCTCTCAAATAAATAGTCTTTAAAAAAAATTTCCTGCTTTTGAGCAGACACTGTTCTATGTGACCTACATGCATTAACCAAGTCCTTACAATAATTCTCACAATACTATTTATCCATCCTTTTTACAGATTAGAAGACTGAGGCAGAGAAAGATAAGTAATTTGCTTCACCTCACACAGCTAATAAATGATGGAGTCATGATTCAATCCCAGAAAATTTGCTCCAGAACTTTCTCCAGAAGGCTGTGCTATGTTATGCTGGGATAGAAATCTTTAACTTTAATAGAATCTTAAAATAGATGGATAATAATAAAACATTTTAATCTCAGACTAAAAAAATACTGCAGAAGCAACAAAAGTTGTTGTAAAAATTCTTCCAAATGAACTGTAAGAGCTCTCCACATTAAGACATCATTATTTGCCCCCATACATGTGTGTATACTCTGTTCCTCCTTCCTGTTTTTTCTAGACCATCTAGTCTGATCCTCGTGCCAACACCTCTTCCTACCCCAAACTACTTCACGTGCTCTGAAAATCAACAAAACTGTCGTGCAGTGAAATTAGATATAATGCCGAATCATACTCCTAAGTTTCCAAATGATAAAATAGAGTTGAATAATTTAATCTCTAAAATTCTAGAATGACTTAAGTCTAACCTAGTAAGACTCTTGAAATGCCTGTAATGACCTTTCAGGTATCCTAGAATGTCCCATTCTGCTCATCCCTCTTTCTCCCATTAAACATGTTTTCCTTCAAGCATTATATGTATGAGATAAAGCCTTTTTTGTGTTGTTTTAAATACAATTCTTTTTGTTATTGTTTCATTACCAAAATTTTTACTGCTTTCTACTCTTTTTTTTTTCATTACATGCATCTATGAGAATATTACTATTAGTTCAACAAATGAGCCTGGGACTCTAACTATTATTTAAAATAGATTTGTAAAGCATAACTTTTTTCTGTGGCTTGAAGTTTGCATACACTCTTCACACAACACACACACACACACACACACACACACACTGTTGATATTTCTGGCTGTTTAATTCATATATTTAGAAATAATGAGTGAGCCAATTAGCTTTGTTTTGTCTGTGACTATAGATTAAATTAAATTTAACCAAGGAGAACTATCTCAAATATGTTTTATTTTGTTTGCAAATGAGAGAATGTTGGTAGATCAGCCTGAATCCACTATTCTTGGATAAAGAACTGAAAAGTTAGTGGCATTCTCATAGTAGGAAGTAGAACCATCTTTTTTTAATGTTAAAGATAGCACTAAAAATCAGATCAAAGTAATGTATACATTTGGATATATATTTGTAAAGTTCTGTATATTGTCTAGGAAGCCAAAATGCTGGAATTAATTATTCATTTCTTTTAATACCTTTACTCTAGTATATACGCCTGCACTCAAGCCAATCTCCCAGGGTTTAGATCCTGGTGCTATACAGTCCTAATAGTTCTTGAGCAAGTTTCTTAAGCCCTATTGCTTCAGTTTTCTTATTTTAAAATTAAAAACAAAAGAACATACCTAATGAAGTTATAGTGAAGATTAAATAAGATAATACATGTAAAACTCTTAATACAGAGCATGCATTTAGTTTAACAGCTCTGATTGTTAGCAGTGCTCTCAAACTTGAAAATCTGTCAGTGATAGTCAGTGAAATATCCTTTGTGAGGGGAGAAAATGTTTCTGAATCTTAGGAAATCTTATTCCTGTGGTTTGCTATTACTGATAAAGAGGGAGGGAAATTTTATGGATTACCTTCTACCAACCATATGATAAGTAATTTTCATTTGTTTCTTGGTGAATATTTCCATGACTGAAGGAAAAACTTGAGTAACCTAGTAGGTGAATTAATTATCTTCTTTCACTGGCCTCATGTTTTATGTTGACCATGGCAGGCCAAATGATTAATTGACAGTGCCACTGAGAAAGTAATTATAGGAAGAACTTGAAAGAACTTGGTTTAGGACACTAATTTCAGAAACAGTGTACTTGGTAGAAAATTTTTCTTTATCTGCAAATCTAGTCATTTTACTTTGGGCCAAGTCAGATAGTCAGCTAACCTTATGGTGTTCTTGTTTCCTCTGTGCCAGGAACAGTATGTAGATATCCATTAATTTTCTCTTCTCTAGCGTTGTATAGACTTTTATCTGTCTACATTCTTCCATTCTTTTAAAAAATTTGTGTGTGTATATATATATATATAAATTTCTTTAAATTCCCAAAGCAAGCTGAGATGGCACAGTGTGTTTAAACAATGTGGACTTCGTCAGACATCACATTCTTCCAGATATATTTTTCCAAATGGAAAGATGGCTCAACATTTTCTATTATTATTTTAGATGAAATGTTCTGCAATATGTTGTTGACATTGTACTGAAGTAAATACTGTATGCTCAAGTCTCTCAGGGACCCTCATGAAAATGAGATGCATGTCCCAGGAGGCTATCTTAGAAAAGAGAAATTCTAAATAAAATAGCATGAATGAAGTGGCACACAAAAATTTATTATGAGAAAATATTCTTTCCTGTAATACTGGACCTAATGAAGAGGAAATGTTGACACAGCAGATTGCTATCCTTATATGGCTCTATGTGGTCACATATACATAATAATTCATATTTTTTCCTTTTTCAGTCAAATATACTGAAGGTATTTGTTTTACAGTAATAGAATATAGTTCATCTATTAGCTACATTCCACATTCATTTGATCTGCTACACATCTCTCATCATGACCGGCAATTCAGGCTGTCTTTTCTGTTTTTTAGTTTTGTTTTTCTTTGAGAGGACTAGAGGGAGCCACACAAATCTCAGACTTGACTGGTAAGTGAAGTGCCAATTAACCTGGGAATTGAGGTGTAGTTGAAAAGGGCTAGTGAGCCTGGAATAGATTTAGTCCAAGAAGAGAGGTAATTGCCCAGTCTTCTCTTAGCATTTACTGTTTTCTTTAAGTTTGGTGGGCCTTTTGCATGAAGGGCATTCCTTCTGGGCTTATGCATTTTCAACCTTTTTGTCTAATTGTTTATTTGCCAAAAATAGTTTATTTCTTTTTGCAGTTTTTTTAAAAGTCATCATCGTTAGGTTTTTAAATTCAGAGGAATAATAAAAAAATCTTGGAATCCCATAACCCAGATAACCCTTGTTAATGTATCATCTATTATTAGATGATAGAACTGCACATAAAGGTAGACTTTGTTTTTCATCCTCCCAGAGCCAAACATTCAATAGTTTTTGTATATTACAGTAGAAAAGATGATTTTCATATTTAATCTTTTAGTTTGTAAACAAAAGGGATCTCATTCTATGTACTATTAAATACCTCAGTTCTCTCCCCCCCACCCCACTTAATATATTAAGGATATCTTTCCAAATATTTGCTCTGGGGTAGATATTTTTGATGTCTCTTCAGAGAAATTTAAACAGGAAGATATAGGCCCTTTCCTTCAGAAATTGAGAGTATAACTTTTAGTTATAACTATAGTTAATATTTATTAATATGCATAATATTCTGTGTGTGTAATATATTAGTTGGGTTTCTGGTTATAAGAGAGAAACCAAGTTATGCTAGGTTAAGCTAGGAAAAAAAGTGCTTTAAGGAAAGAAGGGAATCTCATGAAACTAGGATTAGGTTTTGGAATATTTTCAAAACCTTTCTATTTCTTTTTGTTTATCCACTCTTTTTTCTCTCAATTGATTTATTCAGATCCACAGGTCTTGTAGTAGAAAACATGGCTGCTAATAGTTTCCAAGGTTATAACTCTTTTCAAGAACCCATTTTAGGTTGAGATTGAAATCTCTTAGTTCCAACTTCACACTTCTGAGAAATCAACTACTGCCCAGCTTGGAGTGCCCGTTATTGAACCAGTTAGTTATTGTCATGGGGACTGAATCATCTTGTAAAAAAAAAATCGCTGTGGTTACCTCATAGATGGTGGGTGGGCAGTTTGCAGAAGAGAGAGGCTGGACAGACAATTAAATATGTATTTACTCCATTAATTGAGATTATAAGTTGTTAAGTGATTTTATATCTTGCTGTACACAAAGTTGCAATATCAATCCTGTATTTTTAGGGAACTTAGTAAAATTCAAGTCTCATTATTTCTGAGTTACAGTATCTGGTGCTCAACCAGATTCTTTTTTTTTTTTTTTCAACCAGATTCTTAATTCCATTTTTATTATAATTTCCTTTCCTTATTTTTCTCTTTTATAGTTCCACAGAATTGTATTTTACATAATTTGGAATGTATTTTTTTTTCTTTTTTCCTGATATTTAATTACTTAAGACAGCTAGTGATTTGTGATGTCCTAAACTCCAGAACTACCTGGAACTACCAGAACTACTACTGGGAAGGGTCCTGGACTAAGAAACAGTAGTCTGGGTGTGAGCTTGGAATTCACCATCTTCTCATCATTATCACTATAATCTCAATTTAGCAGGATCTAAATTTAGCAGTCCTATAGTAAACTATAAAATTCGTCACAGACTATTGTGAAAAGAATTGAATAAGATAAAAAAAAAAAAAAAAAAGAATTGAATAAGATAAGATGTATGAACTTACTTCATAAATTCAGAAGTGTGCTATCCAAACAAGTTATTATTAGACATTTAACTCTGACACAGAGAAAGTGAAGCATGGGAAAAGGAAGTCTTACCTTGCCAACTGATCAGAGATTAATGAAGGCATGTGATGTGGTGGAAAAACAAAAAATGGTTGAAAAGAACAGTTGGCCACGTTATGATATGTATAAATATGAAATTAGATTGGCCATTAAAGATTGTTTATATCTGAAGATCATCCATGCTGATGTTTTTTGAGTAGAGGATGAACCATAGAATAAATTTATTTTCATAATGACCTGATCTTTTAATGGAATTGAGAGTTAAGACCTCCTAGTTATTTTGACATGGTAACATATAATGACACGTGAATTGTGTAGTGATGATTTAAACATTAATATGACAATACAAAAAATCTCAGTCACCTTCACCAAGAATTCCTAATTCAAAATTTTTGATGTATTCTCTATGTACCATCCAACTCCCATCCCCCTCCTTAGCACCATAAAACTCTTTGGTTCTACTGCAGACTAGCTATGTGACTTTGGACAAGTTATTTAACCTCTCTGTGCCTCAATTTTCTCATCTTTAAAATTGTGAAGTAGTATTATCTACCACAGAAGATTGTTGTGAAATTAAATTACATTAATACATGTTAAGTGTTTAGAACATTGTCTCCCATGTGGTAAGTGGTCAATAAATGTGCAAATTATCAGGTTTTTTTCATTTAATGGTATTTCCATTATCTTGCTACTTTGTAGAAACTTCCTTACATTTAGTTTCTGAAAATAATATTTTCTCTTTGTTTTTGAGCTTTTGTCATGGAAAATTTCAGACTTACATCAAAGTAGAATAAACAGTGTAACTAACCCAATTACCAGTCACCTATTGCATTTAGCAGCCTGTAAGATGGCCCTGAATGATCTGTGCTTCCTCGTGTCTGTGGCCTTTTGTGATATTCTTCCTCTGCATGTGGGCTGAACCTAGTGACTTACCTCTAATGGAAAGAATACAGCAAAAGTGATGGGATGTCACTCCAAGATTAGGTCACAGAAAGACTGGTTTTGGGGGCACTTGGGTGTATCAGTTGGTTAAGCAACTGCCTTCGGCTCAGGTCATAATCTCAGGGTCCTGGGACCGAGCCCTACAAGCAGAGAGCCTGCTTCTCTTTCTCCCTCTGTCCCTTTCCCCACTCGTGCTCTTTCTGTCTCTCTCTCTCAAATAAATAAATAAAACCTTTAAAAAGAAGAAAAAAAAGACTGGTTTTGTTTGTTTGTTTTATCTTGTGTACTTCCTTTCCTGCTCTCTTACTCAATCACTTTGAGGGAGGTCAACATGACAAGGAACTGAAGAAGGCCAGTAAGGCAGAAGGTCAGTAAGAAACTGGCATCCTTGGTGTATTAGGCTATAAGGAATTAGATTCTGCCAGTAACCATGTGAGTGAGCTTGAAAACAGATCTTGCCCCTCTTGTATCTTCAGATGAGATCATTGCCTTGGCTACAGCAAGACTGCAACTTCATGAGAGTCCTTATATCAGAGGTGTCCAGCAAAGCTGTACTTGGATTTCTAAAGCACAAAATCTGCAAAATAGTAAATACTTCTTGTTTTAAACCAGTAAGTTTTGGAGTAATTTCTTATCTAGCAATAGAAAACTAATAAAACCATAGATGAGATTAACCATAGATAACCATAGATTAGATAACCATAGTTTGCCAAACTTGTTTCATCTGTAGCTCCCTAACCCCTTATTCCTTGTTGATGGTTTGTTTTTATAACTTTATTGAGGCATAATTTACAACATGCTATAAAGCTTACCCATTGTGTAATATAAAATTTCCCACAACTGTATAGTATAATGATTTTAGTAAATCTACAGAGTTATGCAGTCATCACCATAATCCAACTTTAGAACATCTCTATTCAAGCGAGTTTCTCTGTATCATTTGCATTCAGCTCTTGCTCCCATATCCAATCCCAGGAAACCTATTTAATCTTAATCTGCTTTCTGTCTCCATGAATTTGCCTCTTCTGAACATTTCATAGAAATGAAGTAATCTAATATGGAGCCTTATGTGTTCGGTTTCTTTCACTTACCATGATGTTTTTTGGTTTATCCATGTTGTACATGTTTCTTTATTTCATTCCTTTTTATTGCTGAATGGCATTCTATTATATAGATATGCCACATTTTGCTTATCCATTCAACAATTAATGGAAAATGAATAGTTTCCAGTTTGGGCCTATATATATATATTATGGTGCTATGAACATTCACATATAAATTTTATGTACATATATTTTCATTTCTCATGTATAGACACCAGAAATGGAATTGCTGTGTATAGGGTAAATTTATACTTAACTTTCTAAGGAATTGCCAAATTGTTTTCAAACATGATTGCATCATTTTACTTCCCTACCCACAATGAATGAGGGTTTTAGTTTCTCCACATTCTCCTTATTGTCTCTCTTTTTGATTGTAGACATTTTAATGGGTATGACTGGAATCTCATTGTGGTTTTAATATGCATTTCCTTAATGATTAAAGATGCTAAGCATCTTTTCATATGCTTACCAGCCATTCATTTGTCTTCTTCAGTAGAATATTTATTTATTAAAATCTTTTGTTCACTTTTTAGTTGTTATTTGTATTCTTATCATTCAGTTTTAAGAATTCTTTATAAAGCGTGTATACAAATTTTTTATCAGATACATGGTTTGCAAGTATTTTCTCTTAGTTCATGGCTTATTTTTTCATCTTTTGAGTATGAAATTTTAAAATGTGAAGAATTCTAAATTTGTAATTATTTTCTTTTATGAATTTTGCTTTTGGCATTTTTTTAAGTTAAGGCCATTCATATTTCCTCTTATATTTACTTCTAAATGTTTTAGTTTTATCACTTACCTTTACATTGGAGATATAAATGTATTTCTTATTTGTTTTATATATAGTGTGAGGTAAGCATGCAAATTAATCACTGTGCTTATCAACATCCAATAATCTCAGTACTAGTTATTAAAAAACTATCACCCATTGAATTGCCTTGGAAAGTTTGTCAAAAATCAATTGGCCATAAATTATAAAGTTTGTGTTTAGGTTCTCTTTAAATTCAGGTTTGATTTTTTTAAATTTTTTTATTTTTAAGAATGCCTCACAAATGGTTTTATGTTCTTCCATCAGGAGACATATAATGTCTAATTATGTCTCTTTCTTGTGGTTACATTTCTTTATTTAAAAGGATGTTGCAAAATGGTGATGTTACTGATTCTGTCATTCCCTCTTTATTTATTAGTTGGAGTATTCTATAAAGTCATCCCTTTGCCTATTATTTGGTTACCCAGCAGTTACCCAGTGATAGAGTTCATGTGGGAAATATAGGACAAATTCTTATTTCTTATCTTAAAAATAACCTTTTCTTAACGACAATGCCCTCTCTTAAATATAAAGTGGTTTAGATTTTCTTATTCCATTATTTTAGTGGAATTCTTAGGTTAAATATTAGCATGGTATATGTAAAATATGATAGTGGTTGTTTTAAACATTAAACATTTTGTTTAAGAATAAAAAAATTAACTACTATATGTTTTACAGGTATTCTACAGGTATTGCTATTTATGTAGTTCATATTGGATAGAAATCTTTAGCCTTCAGATTTAATTGTTATGGTTGCTCATTGGTACCTCCTCACTGAAGAATAATTTTAAGTCTCAGGAAGCTTATATTCAGTTTTAAATGTAAGTCATCATCAGGTCTCTGATGGAGATCATCCTTACATAGGATTTCCTGAAAGAATTATCTATAAGTAAAATGTTCTGCAAATATCTGACCTTTTAAAGTGAAAAACAAAATGCATTTATTGGGCTGCCAATAATCATCTACCTGATACTAGATTTTTTTAGGTAATATTTTTATAAAGTCTTCTTGTTGACTTGAACCTACCCTAGGAGCAAAATTTGATTATTGCTATAAAATTTTAAAAAATTATTTAAGATTAACTTGTACTTTGTTTTCTTTTTTTAAAATATATTTTTTAAAGATTTTATTTATTTATTTGACAGAGAGAGAGATCACAAGTAGGCAGAGAGGCAGGCAGAGAGAGAAGGGAAGCAGGCTCCCTGCTGAGCAGAGAGCCCAATGCGGGGCTCAATCCCAGGACCCTGAGATCATGGACCTGAGCCAAAGGCAGGGGCTTTAACCCACTGAGCCACCCAGGCGCCCCAACTTTTACTTTGGTTTCTTCAACGTTTTATATGATTTACATCAGTCATCACATACCAAAATAAATATCATTAGAGTAATTTTTAAAAGACTAACATTTTTACTATTCAGAAAAATAAATTTAAAAACAGTAAAGTATATTTAGAATCCAATAACAAATACATTATTTTAATAAATGACCTTATTCTTATTTTCCTTTCAGTTACTTGTAGAGGATGGACCTAC
The DNA here is from genome assembly GCA_028646535.1 of Procyon lotor. Classification (NCBI taxonomy): domain Eukaryota; kingdom Metazoa; phylum Chordata; class Mammalia; order Carnivora; family Procyonidae; genus Procyon; species Procyon lotor. The sequence continues at coordinate 54,451,262 of CM053609.1, forward strand.
TATTGCAATTATAGTTTCCACTAAAGCTTTTGATAATTTTCTTTTCAATTAGAATTTCTAATACTTATAAATAATTATGTTTTTTATTTTTTATTATGTATTTATATTAATTTTATTTTTTGTGTTGTGTTAGTCACCATACAGTACATCATTATTTTTTGATGTAGTGTTCCATGATTCATTGTTTGCATATAACACCCAGCTCTCCATGCAATCTGTGCCCTCCTTAATACCCATCACCAGGCTCATCCACCTCCCAGAAATCCTCCTTTTGTTTCCCGGAGTCCATAGTCTCTCATGGTTCATCTCCCACTCCGATTTTTCTCCATTCATTTTTCCCTTCTCATATCCTCCATGCTATTCCTTATGTTCCACAAATAAGTGAAACCATATGATAATTGACTTTCTCTGTTTGACTTATTTCACTTAGCATAATCTCCTCCAGTCCCACCCATGTTGATGCAAAACTTGGGTATTCATCCTTTTTGATGGCTGAGTAGTATTCCATTGTGTATATGGACCACATCTTTATCCATTCATCTTTTGAAGGGCATCTTGGCTCTTTCCACAGTTTGACTATTGTGGACATTGCTGCTATGAACATTGGGGTGCATATGGCTCTTCTTTTCACTACACCTGTATTTTTGGGGTAAATACCAGGTAGTGCAATTGCTGGGTCATAGGGTAGCTCTACAGATAATTATATTTTCTATTTAAACAAATTGTTAACACTCTTGCCGAGATTTCAAGTTGTGGAGCATTCAGAGAGACACTGTTGTGACCATTCATGTAAGACTTGCACAGGTCAAAAAAAAAAAAAAAAAAGACTTGCACAGGTCAAAGGGCTTGTGGTATGGAAAGAGACCAGAGAGCCTGGGGGATTGCTAAGAGTATCTAAATCAAGTCATCTCTTGGTAACCAGTTCAACTTGTAATCTTAAGATAATTTTTCAGCTGCTCTCTGGTGAACCCTGAAATGTGTAAATGTCTTGGAGAAGCATTAGCCTGTGTTAATTTTAAACACTTTTAGACCTTGATGGACTTCCATAGTCAAAAATGTTTCCTGAAGGGTATACGTTGCTGCTTATAGCAGTTAGGAAAGCAAAAACATTTTCTCTACACTTCAGATAATTCTTTGTCTTTTTTTTTTTTTTTTTACATTATCGTTGAAATGCAATCTATTAGTTTCAGGTATACAACCTAATGATTTGACAGTTGTATACATTACAAAATGCTCACCACAATAAGTGTAGTTACCGTCTGTCCCCATACAAAGTTATTACGATATTATTGACTATATTTCCTGTGTTGTACTTTATATCCCCGTGGCTTATTTAGTTTATAACTGGAAGTTTCTGCCTCCTAGTCTTCTTCCCCTATTTTGCTCATCCCCTCTTTCCCCTCCTAGATAATTTTTAAGTAAAGTAGTGGTTTCCAGGGGTTTAAGTGTTTCAATGTATTGAGAATCCAAACCTAAAGATATAATAATCTTATATTTTTATGTGGGTAGTGAGTGTGAAATTTTGTTGGATAACTTTGTCTTTGTCTTTGATATTTAGCAGCTTATATTTGTATAGAATTGGCCCAATTCTCCTGTCATAGGTCTGCTTACTGAAAAGTCTCAGTTGAAAAAGAGGAATGAGAATCTTGTGGCAATTGAATACATTATCTGATTATAGTAAAAGAGAAGAATAAAGAAAATGGAGTATTAATTTGAAATTTTCTTTGTTGGAAGGTTTGAGACTCCTGTCCTACTCTATAAATGGATTTTTCATAGCTACTGCCCATTATGTCTTTCAGTGATAATTTTCTATTCTTTTCAGATTTAGTTTCTTTCTTGCAGTTGTTACTGATATATCAGTTTATAAGATAGCCTTCTTCTCTAGTTAAAGCAATCTTAATTAGGAATCTGAGAATGCTTTGAAAATCATAATATGCTTTGAAAGTTTAAGGTTTTGCCATTCTCTCTAATAATCGTAGGAGTTTTTAAATCCTCTTAAAAAAAATAATCAGGACCCTGATAATATGTATTATTTTAATTGGCAGTATTGAAAATAAATGACTGTTGGTGCTCATTATTACAGGTTAAAAATGATCTGCTTTTTAATTAATTTAAGATTTTGCTATAGTTTTAGACTACTGCAGGTTTTTAAAAAAAAAATTTGAAATTTCATCATTGTAGTCACTAGGTAGAACTGTGTGGATAAATAATCTTGAATTTATATAAACCTTCCCCTAACAAACCATGAAACATTTGGTTTACTTGGCATAATTTTCGAAGTTCCTAGAAATTGTATTGGTAATAATAAGTTCTATAATAATTCTTTTTCAATTCTCCAAGAATCTAGTTTTAAGAATTCCACTTTTCTAACTCACTGCATAATTTTACTCTCTTTATGTGGATGTGTTTATATTTATTTGTTATAAATAAATGCTATGAAAAAATAAAAAATAAAGCTATGAAAAATCCATTTATAGAGTAGGACAGGAGTCTCAAACCTTCCAACAAAGAAAATTTCAAATTAATACTCCATTTTCTTTATTCTTCTCTTTTACTATAATCAGATAATGTATTCAATTGCAACAAGATTCTCATTCCTCTTTTTCAACTGAGACTTTTCAGTAAGCAGACCTATGACAGGAGAATTGGGCCAATTCTATACAAATATAAGCTGCTAAATATCAAAGACAAAGACAAATGTGTTATTTATTTGTGTGCATGTTTGCTTGTGTGTACGGATAAAGTATCCCTAGCCTTTTTTCTAAATTACATTTTTTTCTTTAAAATTTTAGAGGAATTTGAATGTTGAATATAACATTTCTTTCCAGACAGACATTGTTACAGTGGTAAGCAGTTCTGTTTAGTTATAGTCTTATCAGTAACCTTTACACATAATGTGATATTGTCTGAATGTCTTATTTTGTTCGGCTTTCCCTGGCACTGATGAAGCCTAAGGCTGCTGTTTCTTTGAGTTACTGATAATTTTTTATCTGATTAACTGACACATTTAGTTGAAATCAGACACAGCCCTTAGGCTGGGCATGGATTTAATTTAAAAAGTATCAAAGGTTTGCTCTGTGTGCTATTTAATCATCATGTTTATCAGGCAAAGAAAAATTACCGGAAGGACCATAGGGAGAGGGTTATCTTAAGGAGCAGTAGCTTGGGAAATTGATAATAGCTACAAGGTAATTTACTGCTAACTTTTACATTCATTAATATAACATTTCCCGCTAATAATTACAGTGCATGTAATATACTAATTAAATTGAAAGCATTATCACTAATTTTCTTTTTGCTGAACCCTAAGATGGCTAGATAAGAAGTGAGAATGTGAAATTGAAGAAAATCCATGTAAGTCATACTAATTTAAACAATTGGTTAGTTGGCCAGTTAAACCATTTTGAAAACGGAAAATGTAAGTATCATGAACGTTCAGAAAAACTCATTTTAGACTGTGATGAGGAAATGAAATTCCTAAATGAATGAAATCACTATGTACTGTAGTTTATAAAATATTACACTGGTCTGACCTGTAAAAGTAATACATCTACCAGGAACCAATACATCACTACTCTCCAAGTGTATGATGGCACCACTCTAATGGATGAATATGCTGGGTTGATGAAGTACACTGATGCTGTGGGGCCTTTGCAGTACCTTTGTTTGTTATATAGCTCTTAACACTTCTTAATATGATTAATTTTTACTTGGAAAAATATTTTATGCTGTATAACAAAGCATAGTTAACTCCATGTTAATATTTAAGAGAAAACCTTCCTCCCCTCCAAAGACCCCTTAACAAAACACCAACAACAAAAAATCTAAAAAAGGGTTTATTTAAAATTTTATGTAATTTAGACAATAAATGTTATACTTTGATATATAGTTATTGTATAACTGTGCATTTTAATCTAGCAGTTAGCCTCCAGGGTTTTTTCCCACTTTCATTAATGATATGCATAGGGTATAATAAAAGCTAAAATAATATCACTTCAGCTTGTATGAAAAATAAAACCTATAATTAAGAAGTCTTATCTTTGTAGATGTGATAAAGTATTGTGCCCCCCTCTAAATGTCTTTTATCATAATTTACAATTGCATTTGTTTTTATTTTGTTTGATTTGGTTTGGCTTTTGAGTCTCATGTTCATTTTTAGAACAGAGTCCAGTAATTTCCATGGACAGAAAATGTTATGAAAAATGAAAAGCTTTATTGACTGGAAATCTGCATTGTCTTTTGTTATCTGCATTTCATAGATTATTTTTCTTAACACTTATAGTGTGCTATAGTTGTTCTATAATGATTGTTCTGAAGACTAAATCAATACATTTAGATTTCTTTATAATACACATTATTACTGGCAAGTGGGATTCAATCTAGTCACTCTTTGTTGCACTTGATTAATCAGAGATCCTTGTTTTAAAGAAGTTTCACCTCTGAGTAATCCCATAGAATAGATCTTGAAGACTTCGTAATCACAAAGTTATAGTGTATTTTTTCTGTTGTAAATTGAATATAGTGTATACTGTGATAGCAATAAACTAAAATCATCAAATAGAATAAGCAGAATCTTTGTGCTTCTATGTGAACTTTTTTTAAAAATTAAGATTTTTAGATTGTGTTTAAATGAGTGTTCTAATTTTCTGGTATTTCAGAATTAAAGATCATTGCTAGCATTTATTTATAGTAATTTCTTTGATAACCTCTGGTCGGCTTTAGAAAAAACGAGACTGTGTTTCATTTATTTGATTTAACACAGCAGGACCGAGTCACAATGTACCTTTTTAGATCATATGTTATTCCATCATCCTTTCTTTAGACATGACCATGTTTATTAGTCTCAACAGCTCACTATCAAAATAATAGACATGAAAAGAAGTCTAAGCCTCTCATTTACCAGTGAGGGAACAGAGGTCCAGAGAAGTTAGGAATCTTGGCCAAAGATCCATAGTTAGTGATTATCAGAAATATATCTTATAGATACCATTTCTGTTATGGGAATTCAGTCAGTTAGGAATATTTCTTGCTTTTATAAATCATCTAATAGTTTTTATCATTGAAAAGGGCTCTATATTTTTAAAGCTTTTTGTTAAGTAATAAGGCTTCTCTTATCCCAAATCTTTCCTTTTCATTTCTTCTGTACTTTTTGTAGCCTCTTATAGCAATGTTTTGGTGTTTTGTTTTATAAAAGTTCTTGTTTTTTTCATTTACCGTTTTGTATTAATTCTCTATATATCTATTTTTCTAGCAACAAGTAAGCTCTTTGAGGGCAGAGACTGTGGCTTATATTGCTTTTTAATATTCTTCCAGTTTTTTTCTTTTGATTTATGTTACTATTTTTTTTTTAATTTTTATTGTTATGCTACCTTTACCCTTCTTCTTGGCTTTTTTTTTTTTTTTTAAATCCAGTCTTTTTTACATTAGTTTCAGGTTCCTTTGGTGCTTTATGTTCAGAAATTAATGATATTAAAATGTTAACATAACTTTGGCAAAATACAAAATGCTTCAAAACAACATTAAAATCCCCCATTTCTTTGGCATCTGTATCAGAAAAGTTTGCTTTTCTGAAATTGACAACAGAATATCAAAGACTTGACCTAAGAAATACATAATTCAACTTAATCAGTGTGTTCCCAGTAGCATTGCATCCCTTAATTGTAACCGGATGTCATCTCAGTCAGTGCTCAGTCTGGAAAGACTTTGGCAACTTTGGAATACTGGCTCCTATTAGGTTCTCCAGTTTTATGATTTCTGAGGGCCTTTGATTGCAGAAAAAGTTTGGAGAAACTAAGTGAATAGCTTCTGAAACCATTACTGATATGGGGTTTATTTCTAGAACTGCCCCACAGCTGGTATATGACCCTGACCTAGAAAATCACATCAGTAATCTCTTGGATGTATGTGCAATTTAATACTTGGAAAAAAGACCTATAAAGACCATATCCAAGTTTTGTTTAATTCTTGCTCCCTATCCTATCTCTATTCTATACTATATCTAATGTTTGCTAGCCGGACCCAAGATAACCGTGCATTTAGATTAAATTTTCTTTACTGTGTCTGCTTCATTATCCAGATACAGAGGTGAAGCTTGAAGGAGAGATAAAAATCAAGAATGGTGCTAGCTGTTTAAATTGTCTTCAGTTCCCTCAATTCTGATAGTTTGCAGGTAGCATGAGGGGCAGTATTCTCACTACCACTCTCATAGGACTGAGCCTTTATGTCCCAACTTTTGATATCAAAGATTTGAATGGAAACATTTCTTACATTTACTTAATACTTTTCAGTGCAATTATAAAGCTGATATTCATTAATTAGATGCTGCTAATGATCAACCTTAAAAATCCTTTAATTATTTTAACTTTTTACATTTATATAATATTCCAGTGTTTGAGAGAAGCCCTGTTTGGCTGGTGGTCAGCATTCTTTTTTCCTCAGAAATGCTAGAATGAGTAACTACAAGATGATCTACCATGAAAAATTGGCAAATTGATCTGTTTTGTCTTAATTAGCCTAACCCTGTGTAGGCCGTCAGCAGGTTAACCTTGAAATAATTCTGAAAAGTACAGTCTCTGCCTTGAAACTTCAATGTTATGGCTGGTGCGTGCGTGTCTGTTTATCAGGGGCAAAGGATTGTTAAGAATGTAACTGGTCTTCAGTATTTGCTTCTCCTTTGTGCAATTCCATATGTTTATGTGGCAACATTCTGCTAGAGTTTTAAACCTAGTGACTCTGTAGTTGTAACAGCACTGCAGGCAATAATATGCAGATCAGAGCTAATTGGAATTTTTCCCTTGAATTTTTCTCTCTCTTAGAGAGAAGGGAAAAAATTAACTTGGTTTAGAAATCAGTTTCCTGCCAAATTTGCTAAGGGCAAAGATTTAGAGGATTTTATTGTTGTTGTTGTTGTTAATTTTATTTATTTACTGAGGAGGCAGTGCATTCACCTGGTTCTGAATTCAAAATATTCAAAATGTTTATGGGGACGTCCAAATTGTAGTCAAGTGACAGAAGCTCTGGGTAACCTAGGGACTTACCACTTGCAATTGCCATGTGAAGGGTGGGGGGAGGCAGTCCTATAGAACTGAACCATTAGGGGCGCCTGGGTGGCTCAGTCCTTAAGCATCTACCTTCGGCTCAGGTCATGATCCCAGGGTCCTGGGATGGAGCCCTGCATCGGGCTCCCTGCTCGACGGGAAGCCTGCTTCTCCACTACTATTCCCTCTGCTTGTGTTCCCTCTCTCACTGTGTTTCTCTCTGTCAAAAAAATAAAATCTTAAAAAAAAAAAAAAAGAAAAGAAAAGAACTGAGCCATTAACCTGTGGAATCTGTGTTAACTCCAGACAACTAGTGTTCAGAATTGAGTTAAACTGTAAGACACTGGTATTGCAGAAATGCTCAGTTTGGGGGGAAAAAACTCACATATCTGGCATCATAAGTATTGTGGATGTGATAGATGCGGTGTGAGAATAAAGGAGAAACACAGGAGGAATTGGGCTTTTCCTAACACAGTGTTTATATTATTTTTAATCTAGGCTTTTATTTTTACTTTTTAAATGAACATATAACTCAGTGTTAAGTCCTTGACTTGATAATGATGCCTCTGATTTAGTTGTTGAGCTTATGAAAATCATAGCATGTGCTTCATTTTTAAAGCTGGTACTATGACTTCGTTCTTTTCCAGAGTTGTCACCAGACCTCCTGTAAAAATGAGACAACTCCTGTTTGTTTACTAATCTGTGTGCCACTTATTAATGAGCACATATAAACATAGATTCTCTTGCTATCCCTGCCTGACTCCTAGCAAAGTATTTCTTAGCTTAAAACCAAGCATCTTAAAGACTTTTCCTCCTAAGTTCCCATTTTTGGTGTCATCAATGAAGTTTTTTCTGTCGTTTTCCAGATTAGCACTTAAAAGAATCAGAAGGAAAAAAAATTTCAGATAGAGCTGATAACCTTCTTTTCTTTTATGTGGTGATAATGGAAACCAATGAATTTTATGATATTTCCATATCTACTTAAAAGGTTGAGATATTCTGGAATGCCTTTATTAGACAGTTAGTTCCATGAATGTACAGGTGATGTCTACCTATGTATTGTTTAATCTGGAATGCATATAGAAACTCAAATTATGAGTAATTTACTGAGTTAAAAAAATGTTGTGATTTGTTGCTGATTTTTTGACATTTTACTTTGATAAGTACTATTTTTTCCTTTTCTTTAAATTTTCTTAAATAGTTACATATTGTTAAGGTCATTGTACTGGTTGGTCCTGGACCTCTTTGTCTTCATATCCATTCTTTGCCCATTCTAGACATTGTTTGTTATACCAAGGGAGTTCAGTTTCCCTTTGCAGGGGGGCTTACATTTCCTTGCTCCTTTTGGCTGGCTTTCCCTTGGATCTGGGCAGTGTTAGCTGCTGGGGAAACTGACAGTCAAAAGGAAGGGAAATACCCTGACTCTTTCTTGTCTTCGTGGGTGGAGTATATGCTGTGGCTGGTTTTCCTCTTGCTTCAGTTCTTATTGGACATAGCCACTGAGGTTCCAGCTGCAGCCAGACCACTTGTAAGTCCTTTGTCCCTTCATCTTAGAGACAGTAACTGCTTTTTGTTACTGCTCGTCCTGGGTTACCTCACTATGCTCTCTTTGCCTTCTCAGTCCTGTCATCTGTGTAATCAATTACCTGTACTTTTCTTTAAATTCCTAGAGTGGTTTCTGTTTTTCTAGTTGGGCTTTGACCAATATAGTCACTGATGTCCTAATCTTATGTAACTTTAATATTGCTAAATAATTATTTTATTAATGATTAATTTTTATTAATTATTAATCAAGTGTAAATGATTCTTTATATTTATTAATAATTGTAGAATCCCTTAAAAGGACTGAATTCTTCTTATGCACTTTTTGATGATTGAATATAAGACATTATACTGGGTGCTGCATTGCTAAAAGAAATCTAATAGAACTTAGAACATACATAAAAAATAAGGTAAAGGGCTTCAAGAAATGTACAGACTAAGAGATGTAAGGGGGTTAAGGGAGGGTGGGATCACTGCTGATCAGAGGAATGAGGTGTGGTTTCATGAGTTGTGAAGAATGACTAGAATTGTGCTTGGTGGGGATTGGGGCCAGAGGATGGATAGAAAATTGCAAATGGAAAGGTGAGTAAGAACAAAGGTTGAGAGATCGAATTAGCATATTCAGCCTAAATAGTAGATAGTTACGTAAAGGATTTATGAAAATAAATGTAGATTGAGAGAGAAGTTTATTTGGCAGGTGGGGAATACGAAGGAGTTGATTTGGAGAAGATAAACCTGTTAGGTCAATAAGAGTTGAGAGCATTCTGGATTCCTTTCCCAGCCACATGCCACTAAAATCTGTTGTTCTCTTCTTATGTCATAGATCTGCCATTCCTTGTTATCATCATACCACTACCTTAGTTTAGGCCATCATATTTTCACTTAGATTTCTTTTAGGGTTTCCTGAGTAGATATTCTAACTTTGTACTTTTCTGATCAGTATTCTCACATGATCTTTAAAAAATTTAAGTCTAGTGGTACAACATTTAAAAAATTTAAGTCTAGTGGTACAGCAGTGTTAATGTCCTTAACATTGCATGCTTATTGATTGGAAGAATTAATGCTGTTAGAATGTTCATACTCTCCAAAGTGATTTACAGATTCACTGCAATCCTGTCAAAATTCTAATGGCATTTTTCACAGATACAGAAAAAAAAATCCTAGCATTTGTATAAAAGCACAAAGACCTCAGATAGCCAAAGCAATCTTGAAAAAGAATAAAGCTGGGGGATAACACTTCTGGATTTCAAGCTATATCACAAAATCATAGTAATCAAAACAGTATGATGTTGGCATAAAAACAGATATATAGGTCGGTGGAACAGAATAGAGAGTCCTAAAAGAAACTCATCCATATATGGTCAATTAATTTTGACAAAGGTGCCAAGAATATACAGTGGGGAAAAGATTGTGTCTTCTATAAATGGCATTGGGAAAGCTGGTTAACCACATGCAAAAGAATGAAACTGGACTTCTATCTCATACCATAAATAAAAGTTAACTCAAAATGGGCTAAAGACCTGAATGTAGGATCTGAAACTATGAAACTTTTAGAAGAAAACAGAGGTAAACTTCTTGATAATGGTCTTGGCAATGATTTTTTGGATTTGACACCAAAAGTACAGGCAACAAAAGCAAAAATAAATAAGACTATATCAAACTAAAATGTTTCCATATAGCCTCAGAAACCAACAAATGAAAAGCCATCCTGTGAAATGGGAGAAAAGTAATTGCAGACCACATAGATGGTAAGTGATTAATATCCAAAATAATATAAGGAACTCATAAAACTCAATAGCAGTAAAATAACCCAATTAAAAAATGGCCTGAATATAACAGACATATGAAAAAATGTTCATCATCATTAGCCATCAGGGAGATTCAAATCAAAACCACATTGAGATACCACTGTACACCAGTTAAAATGGCCAAAATCAACAAGACAGTAAACAGCAAATGTTGGAGAGGATGTGGAGAAAGGGGAACCCTCTTACACTGTTGGTGGGAATGCAAGTTGGTGCAGCCACTTTGGAAAACAGTGTGGAGATTCCTTAAGAGATTAAAAATAGAGCTACCCTGTGACCCTGCAATTGCTCTACTGGGTATTTACCCCAAAGATATAGATGTAGAGAAAAGAAGGGCCACATGTACCCCATTGTTCATGTGGCAATTGGCCACAATCGCCAAACTGTAGAAAGAGCCAAGATGCCCTTCAACAGACAAATGGATAAAGAAGATATGGTTTATATATACAATGGAATATTATGCCTCCATCAGAAAGGATGAATACCCAACTTTTATATCAACATGGACAGGGCTAGACGAGATTATGCTGAGTGAAATAAGTCAAGCAGAGAAGAGTCAATTATCATATGGTTTTACTTACAAGTGGAGCATAAGGAAGAACATGCAGGACATCGGGAGAAGGAAAGGAAGGGTAAATTGGGGGAAATTGGAGGGGGAGACGAACCATGAGAGACGGGACTCTGAGAAACTGAGGGTTTTGGAGGGGAGAAGGGTGGGGGGTTGGGTGAGCCTGGTGGTGGGTATTGATGAGGGCACATATTGCATGGAACACTGGCTGTGGTGCATGAACAATGAATCTTGGAACACTGAAAATTTAAAATAATTTTTTTAAATGGTCTGAATAGATATTTTTCCAAAGAAGACATACAAATGGCCAACAGGTATATGAAAAGGTGCTCAAAATCACTAGTGATCAGGGAAATACAAATCAAAACCATAATAAGATATCTCTTAGTTTGCCTATTATCAAAAAGACAAGGTGATAACAAATGCTGACGAGGATATGGAGAAAAGGGAATCCTTGTGCACTTTTGTGGGGATGTAAACTGAAAAAGCCACTGATGAAAACAGTATGGAGGTGTCTCAAATTAAAAATAGAAATACCATATGGTCCAGCAATCTTGGTTCTGCATATATAGCCAAAGGAAATTAAATTAGCATCTCAGAGAGATATCTCTACTCTTGTGTTCACTGCAGCATTATTTGTAGTAGCCAAGGTATGGAAACAGCCTTAGTGTCCATTGACAGATGAATGAATAAAGAAAATGTCTGTGTGTATACATATAATATATACATATATATATATATATATAATATAAAAATATAGGATTATATATAGGATGGAATATTATTCAGCCTTAAAAGAAAGAGGAAATCTTGCCATTCGTAACAACACTGATGAACTGGGAAGGCATTATACTAAGTGAAATAAGCCAGACAAAGACCAATACCGCTTGGTATCACTTATATGTCAAGCTAAAAATAAAAATTAAAAAAGTTGAATTCATAGAATGGAAAGGTGGTTGCCAGGGCTAGAGAATGTGGGAAATAAGGAGAGGTTGGTAAAAGAGTACAAACTTTAAGTTGTAGGGTGATTAAGGTTCTAAGGATCTAATGTATGACATGTTACTACTGTTGATAATACCATATTGTATCATCGAAGTTTGCATTGAGAGTATAATTTAAATGTTCTCAGCAAAAGAAATAAAAAGGAAATGTGTAAGATGATGGATGTGTTCATTAACTTGATAGTAAGAATTCTGAATTCTTTCTTTTTTTTTTTTTTAAGATTTTATTTATTTGACAGAAAGAGAGAGATCACAGGTAGGCAGAGAGGCAGGCAGAGAGGGGGAAGCAGGCTCCCCGCTGAGCAGAGAGCCCGACGCGGGGCTAGATCCCAGGACCCTGAGATCATGACCTGAGCTGAAGGCAGAGGCTTTTAACCCACTGAGCCACCCAGGTGCCCCAGAATTCTGAATTCTTTCAAAATGTATCAGATCAGCATGTTGCACATTTTGAATAGCTTACAATTTCATTTGTCAATTATAATTCAGTAATGCTGGAATGATTTTTAAATCATAGAAAAATAATTCTTATTTATATAAGTTGCATTTTCAAAGTTATCTCAAACAAATCAAAGGAAGTTTCCTTAGAAGCTTAAAAAGTTAAGTATAGAAAGCAGCTTCTATTTATTTATTTACTTATTTATTGTGTTCAGTTAGCCACTGTATAGTACATCATCAGTTTTTGATGCAGTGTCTGATGCACATTCTAAATAGTTTAGATACTTTCTACCAAACTGATTTGCTTAGAATTGAATACTTTTTGATTGTTGCTTTATTTTCCCAACAAGGATTAACAAATTAATACTTCCTTTATTTATTTTGTTATTGTTAAAGAGTCTCACAGAAGTCACCTTATCATGTTAGCAAGAATATTCTTGGGGAACTCAATTGAAAAAGCAACTATAGTTCTAAACTTCTGTTCAGCTCCATATTTAGGTTGAATTTGGTCTAGCATGAACAGCAAACTCTCAGTTTCTGCATTGAGGTTGGGACTCACTATGTAGCAAACAGCTAATTTATTCAAAATTGAGAGTGTCATACTGTGGAGACGCAAAAGTAAAATAATATGCTAGCTTTAAACAGAAATAAATGACAAATGGTTATGATTTTCCACAGTTTCTTTGTCATTTCATTTTTAGCCTTAACAACTTTTTCCCTATTTAATTGAGAAAGCTCACAAAGGGAGACAATAATCCTACAAATTAGTGACCTAATACTCTGTCATGAGCTCACTGTTTAATGGAATAACTCCAGATGGTGATCATTTTCCATTTCAGAAATGTCTTATATTGATGATGCTAAGAAAAACAAAAGCCTTTTTAACAAGTCAAACAGAACTTTTAGTCGGAATATGTATCATTTAAAATCATTACCATTTGAAAATTCTCAGTGTTACTTTCAGAATTTCTTCATATAAAATAGTATCCAGTTCTCTGTTTTGTTTTTTTTTTTTTTAACTTGGATTTGTGTAATTCTACTCAAGTGAAGAATTGGAAGTTTAAGGAAAAACATTTAGTGCTGTACTGGCCATATAAATTTCTTGTTTAGTTATCCAGGCCCTAGAACATCATTGGCATTCACAAATGTTTCTTATTTAATAATGTCATGTTGCCAGAAGTCCAAATATCACCACTCAGAGCTCTAATACAAGTGCACTTCTTTAATGAATGGTTCATATTAAAAATGTTAGAATGGTTTTCAGATGAAAAACACTTTAAATTCAGCAGATCATTTTTTTCTCAACAGGCAGGAACTCATTAACAGAATAATACTGGTAACAGGCATTTTTCAAAGAAAATAATTTCCCCAATAAATGCAAGCTGCATATCTTCTTATCTTTAGAATAAGTAGGTCTAGTTTTCATTTGTTAAAAAAAGGACAGGTTGTTTTCAATTTATCTTGTCTTTGTGAACCAACTTCTTCATATGGGGACAAGTGAATATCGAGTGAACAAATCTAATTTCGGTCTGGATTTCTACTTCGAAACCCTCCTTATAAATTTGTAATTATCGCTATTACCAAATTGCTGCATGTTTTCCCCATTCCAGACTCTGAGTTAGGTGCCTTTTAGCTGTGATATGGTAGAGCTTCACATATGAATGAGAAAATCAAATCTGGTACCTTTCATAGTAGAAATCCCTTTCTATCCTTGTGTGTCAGTGTTCCTGATACTTAAGGTGCTGATTTTAAGAGTAGGCATTAATGAGGCTTTAGGACTATGGGCAGGTCCATGTTCATACTTCTTTTGGTGATTAGAGTAGGATTAATGGCATAGTAGGCCTTTATTAATTGGTTGTTTAATTATTAGAAGATTCAGCCATACAGTGATACACCAAATGAAGATAAGCAATTAGGATCATGTCAGTTTGTTAGCAGACAAGTCTTATAACATATATTTCTTTTTAGACACAGACCTGTTTCTTTGAAGAAAAATATTTGGTGGATTTTGTATTCTGTATCTTAAGGAAGATGTAGGAAGACAGTAGGAGTAGTTATCTGTTTTCCTATAGTCAAGAAAGGCAAAGAATCAATATTTCTGAGTATTCAATACTTGAGATATAATTTTTTAAAATGTATTTCCTAATGTCATTCCTTTTAGACAAGAAAGAATTCCTTCTTTTGTAGTTTATAATACTTTGTACAGACTTCTGTCACTTATTTAAAATGTTCATTCTCTGGAATCTCTCATGGGATTTTAATTTCTTAAGGTCATCAACTGTGCTGTTTTCAGATATATTTTCCCCTTCCTCATATAGGATTGACCACACAGTAGGATTTTATTTATTGCTGTTAAATAAATACATGAGTAATTTTGCCTGCCAGCATATCCACACATGGGACAAAAGATGAATACACATATGCATAGTTGTATTTTTAATAATATTTCCCCTGATTGAAAAAGTAATATACCTGGTATAAAGTTGTAGGTATAAAGTTATAAATAAAATAGAAACATGAAATACTATTTAGAAATAAGCACTAGTATAATTGTTCTATTTCTGGTCTTCTTTTCATGCCTATAGATATTTTTTTAAATCCATATATTTTAATACACAACCTGTGAAAATTTTTTCCACTGAATCTTATAAATAGTTCCTTATATTGCATAACCTTTGAAAATATTTTTTTTAAGATTTTATTTATTTATTTGACAGAGAGAGAGAGAGAGCCATCACAAGTAGGCAGAGAGGCAGGCAGAAAGAAAGGGGAAGCAGGCTCCCCACTGAGCAGAGAGCCTGATGCGAAGCTTGATCCCAGGACCCTGAGATCATGACCTGAGCTGAAGGCAGAGGCTTTAACCCACTGAGCCACCCAAGTGCCCCTGAAAATATTTAATTGCTGCTGTTTTTGCCCTACTAAATGTATCATGGTTTATTCAACCATCCTCTATTACTTGAGATTTTAGGATTTTCAGATTTCTGTTCCAGTAACATGAGGAATGTAAATCAGATGAATATCTTTATAAATAAACTTTTGTGCAAAGTTACAGTTATTTTTATAGACTAAATTTCTGGAAGTAAAATATGAAATTGCTGGGTCTAAGGGAATACATGTAATAAGGCTTCTTGATACATACTGCAAAATTGGTTTTCAGAAAGGATGCACTACTAACAACTTTATCTGTGGTGCGTGAGCTTATGCAGCTCTCCATATCCTAATCATCTTTGAGTGTTAATCAAATTTTAATCAAATTATACTCACACATGTATATATTTGACAAAAAATAATTCCAGCTTGTATTTTCTTTGTTCTTTTGAAGTTTGAAATTAGTCATTTGTATTTATTCTCTTAAAAATACCTACTAATATCTTTTCTCATTTTTACTGTTGGGTGTTAACCTGTTCCTTATTAGTTTGAAAGAGAAAGGCATTAACCCTTTGTCATATATGTTACAAAATGGTATTTTTATTTTTATTTGTTACCTTAGTTTTGTTTTGGATAACTGTTGAAGTATAGAAGTACTATAATTTTATTTAATCAACTTCATTCAATTACAAATATTTATTGAATATTCAGTGTCTTCCCAGGTACTTTTCAAGAGCTAAGGATACAGGGAAACAGGACTAAGAACCTGCCCTCATATAGCTGAAGACATATATTTAAAAATTAAATAAGTAAATATATGATGTAATTTCAGGTAATGCTATGAAGAAAAGAAAGCCAGAGTGAGGAAATAGTGATGGGGTAGAAGGGTATAGTGAGAAGGTAGTAGGACTATTTTATTTATTTATTTACTTATTTTTTTGGTAGTAGGACTATTTTAGAAAGAAGTCCTCTCTGAGATATTTGAGCAGGACCCTAAAAAAAGTAAAGGAAGAAATCATGTAAATATCTATAGGAAGTGTGTCATAGGCACAAGGAAGGAGATTCTGAGATGTAAATAAGCTTAAATGTTTGAGTAACAATAAGTGTAGTGTGGATCCTTGGAATGAGCTGAGAGGATAGTAGTAGGTGGTGATGTCAGAGAAGTTGAGAGTTTCCAGGTCATTTAGAACCTAGTATATTGTTCATGCAGAGCTTGTATATACTCATAAGTAGTATGGAAAGCCATTAGAAAATTTTCAATCCACGAGTATGTTCTGGTTTATATTTTGAGTGATCACTACTTACATTGTAGAGATAAACTATAGTGAGGAAGTATGGACTTAGAAAATGATTTTAATAGTCCAATTGCGAGTGATGGTGATTGGGACTAGTGGTAATGGTGGAAGAGATGAGAAGTGGTTGGATTTTGGAAGTTTTTGGAAGATGGAGCTAATAAAACTATTGCTCGATTGGATGTGTATCATAAGAGAAAGAGAAATCATGAATGACTCTAAGATTTTTGGCCTGAACAATAATGTATGTGCAATGTCATTTCCTAAGATGAGGAGCTATATGGAAGGACCTCCAGTACGATGGGTATACGTTCCTAAGTTAAGAATTTTGTTTTGAACTGCTCACATTTGAGATACTTAGTAGATACTCAGATAGGCATTAGAGCAGATATTTGGATTCTGGATCTCAGAGAGGTAGGAGTTATTTAACTTACAGATTATATTTAGAACCATACAACCAAATGAAATTACTGGGGAGTGAATATAGCTAGAGAAGGGAAGAGAGCCAAGGACTGAACTCTGGGCAGTTTAATTTTTAGAGATAATGAAGAGGACAAGGCACCAATAAGGGAGAATGAGAAATAGCCATTAAGGTAGGAAGAAGAATTCAAGTAAGGTAATGACAGAGAATTGACCATTGAATTTGGCAAACCTAGTGGTAACTGACTGACATGATAAGAGAGGTTTTAATACAATGATGGGAATTCAGGGTTGCCTGGAGTGGATTTAAAAGAGAATAGATGATGAGGAAATGGAGAAAACATATAAGCTCTTTTTAAGAGTTTTACTTTTATAGAGAGAAATAATGACACCTGGAAGAAGACATGAGTTTTTGACAGCTATCACGGCATACTATATAATGATAAACATGAACCAGGAGTAAAAATTGATGCAAGGGAAAACAAAACAAAAGGTTAGTCCTTAAGCTATCTAGATGGATTGGGATCTCATGCAGAGGGGTGCTTAGAAGCACTTAGGACTTAGGAGACCATTCTCATAGGTAGAGGCACAGGTACCAATATGTTGATAGAGTTGATGCTCCTTAGATCTTTCAGGCTTTTATGTTCTTTCTTTTCTAAATGTTTAAAATGGTTTCCCAAGAGCAGGGGAAAAAATCACCTATGCATTCTGGATGATTATGTTTAATTAAAACACAATACAGTTTCAAAAGGAAAGAAATGCTGAAGGTCAAACCACAGTCCTCTGCCTTAAGAGCCCAGCGCGGATTTGTAAAATATAATTGAAGAAATGTCTAAGAAGCTCACTAATATCTCCCAACTTAAAAAGACAAGTATTAGACATGTGCTAACAGGTATTCAGACATATTCTGAAGGTGCTATAATTAAAACAATGTGGTGCTGACCGAGAAATACTTAAATCAAGTGGAAGAAGAGAATGTACACAGAAGATTTCAATGTGTATAGGAATGTGGTATATGATAAAATTGACAGTGAAAGTTGGTGGAGAGGATTCTCTCTGTAAAAAATGATATTGAACAATTTACTGACGACTTAGAATGATAGAAATTTTGATCTTTGGTATGTCTTCCATGTTGCTAATTTGTTTTTGTTGAGGCCTGTCTGCCAACCATACCTATGTTCTTTCTTATATACGTAGCACCACATACTGGTAATAACGAAGCTATCTTTTTACCTGCTTGTGAGTATGTGTTTGCTTCTGCAGATGTTCCCTCTATTGTTATGACTGGCCGAACTGTTCAGATAGCTGCCTGGACTCGCTTCTCAGCAGTCTTACTTGTGTCTCACATTGACAGAGATTGGGGGAAAGGGTGCTGTAGGCAACAAATGGCCCTGTGATGTGTGCTTAGCTAATGGGATCATAGCTGACTTTGTAAATATCTTTTAGCTTTTTTTATTTACAAAACAAAGAAGATGATGATAGTCTACTTTAGAGCATTGTTGAAAGCAGTAACTAATATAAATATTTAATGGTATTATGTGCTGCTGTTTCTAGTACTCAGTGATGCCATTGCTGACTTCACTCTTTCCAGAGTTGAACTAACACATCTATCATTGATAGTGATGATGTTCTAAGCTAAGTAGTGACCACTTGTGTCTGAGAGCTCCTGTGGCTCAGCAAAATGCCCAACTGTTGAGGTCCAGTCTTTGTCTCTAACTTATTACTGACATTATTATTTTTTATTTTTCTCTTCTCTGCCTTTGTTCATCTAGATGACAAGAATGTAATTTAATATATGTCCATTCTCAAAATCCTATGAATTGTGTTGAATTTAGCAATAGATATTCATATTTTACTGAGTGTCTGCAATTCATTTTTTTGAAGAATTTGGCCCTGCTATGTGTCAAATATTTCATTCTTGCTTTCTTCAAACATGGCTGCAGCTTTTCCCATGGTGGTCATAACTAACTTATTAATTGGAAAATACAGTGGTTCTGTTGAACTTTCCACAGCATGTGACACTATGTATATAAGCAAGAGCACAGGTGTGGTTGGCAAACAGGCCTCAATGTAAAAGATGCTTATTCTATTGACCAGCTATGTCGACTTGAATGGAATTATCTTATTTTTTCACCTATAAAATAATTTTAATAGTATTTTGGATTGCTATAAGGAATAACCAAGACAAAATATATAACTTGCTGATCACAAATTTTGGTATATACTAAGCACTTAGTAATATCTTTCCTTTTCATCAGAATAGTATTTGTGCATGTACCATTACTCTGTCCTTCCTGTGTCTCTTATTATCATGACCACTCTTTTCCAGTGTCTTCACTGAAGTCTCTTTCTTATATTTACATTTACAGTCCTTACATTCTTACACTGAGCTCTTTTTGCTCTATGTCCTGCTTCTTGGAATTCTTGTTTGCTCCTGCAGCGTTAAGTTCTCTTATACACTGATAACACCCACATCTTTTTCTATATGCTCTTGAGCACCAGAGTATTCAATATATCTAACAGTCTTTTCTACTTTGGATACCTAGCAAACAAATTGAAAAAATATATACAAAGCTAAATAATTCATTATTTTGTTTTAAGACATGTAGTTCCTAGCTAATAGTCACTTGGTTCCACCCTCTGTGTGTGCTTCTGATCTCTGTGCTGATGGTTCCCAGGTTTTATTAATTTTGTCTTTAAATTGTTTTGGAAATTTAGCTTCTTATCTGCATCCTTCAGTTCTTTCAGACTAAGCTCCTTTCTCTACTCTCTAGTTTACCCTTAACACTGTCACCAGTCTTGTCTTTCCACTTGTAAATATGATCCTATCTTATTTCTTAAAATCCCTAGCACAATCCAAGAGAAGTGAAAATACATATTCACACACAGATATATAGGAAAACTCATATCAGCTTTATTCACAAGAACCCCCAAACTAGAAGCAAACCAAATAACCATCAATAAAAGAATGGATAAACAATTGGGGTATATCCATACAATGAATTAAAAAGGAATACAAAGGAATGAGCTATGGATACACACAATGTGAATCAATCTTGAAATCATACTGAATGAAAAAAGGATATATATTGTATCATACTATATATGTAACATTTGAGAAAATGCAAACTAATGCATAATGACATAAAGCAGATTAGTTGTTGCCTGAAGCCAGGAATGAAGGGAGGGTTGGGCTTCAGAGAAGCTCAAGGTATCATTTGGGTATAATCAAAATGATTTGTACCTTGATTTTGGTGGTAGTTTCACTGGAATATACATTTGTTAAAACAATGAATTATATACTTTAATTGAATACAGTTTATTGTGTGTAAATTGTGCCTCAATAGAGTTATTTTTAAAAATTTGTACAGGGAGGGGCTCTTCATTGCCTTCAGGTTGCAGACCACATTTCTGAACAGTCTGATCCCAAACTTCCTTTTCTAGCCTTTTTTTCCTTCCATTTCTAGCCTTTTTTTCCTTCCATTTCTTAATAGGTGCTTTCCGCTACAGCTGCTTCATACTGTTGACCATCCATTATGTGTCAAGCCCCTTATTTTGTTGCTTAAGTGAATAACTAAAGAACAATGTCAATTAGCATTATTGTTGGAGAGGGTTACATAACTAGTTAAGCTTAGCAATATTACTTTGGTGAGCACTGTGGTATAGTTGTTAAACACTGGGTTTTGACAAGGTACCAAGAAGTTATCAGTCTCTAGTATACATTAATATAAATCAAATTTGTTTAAGACTGTGTAAACCAGAACATCAGTTCATTCATTTATAATGTAAGTGTTTGTGTTAAAAGGATGAGAATGCTTGTATTGATGGATTAGCATAATCATTCTGGGTTTGAAAGTAACAAGGCAACCTAAATTAGAGTCTAAAGGTTGCTCAGTGGTCATAGAATTCTATCATAGGAAGATGGTCTGAATGTGGCCAGATTTATGGAGCCCAGATTCTGTGTTAACAATTTTCTCTAACACATTCATCTTTTATTTCCATTATGGCCCGGGTGATTTATTTGGCTCTGTCTTCATCGAGCCTCAGTTTATCTTTGATTCTAGGAGTCATTTTCTCTTTGTTTCTTAGTTGACACTTCACTGCTGTTATTTTGCTACTATTGTTAATTTTTTAACTTTTTTCTCTCAGGAGATATAGGTCATGGATCAAAGCCTGAGCTTATTAGCTTTACGTTTTTTTATGGAGTAGATTGACTCTGTTAAATCTTTATCTTTTAAAGGTTTATTTTGCCTTTCTTTGAAGTTAGTAGTGTGTTCTAAATGGTTAAGGATTAAACAAAAGTCTTACTTAGACTTAGTTTATTCAGGATTCACTATATTGGAAAAGTTTGTTGTAACTGGACTGTAGAGTTGAGTATTAAGAGTTATATATTAGTTATGGTTCTCTAGAGAAAGAGGGAACTAAGGATATATAAATATGTACAGAAAGAGATTTATTATGAGCGATTATCATCAGATTACGGAGGCTGAGAAGGCCTATGATCTGCCATTTGCAAGCTGGGAGCCCCAGAATGCTGGTGGTATGGTTTCAGTCCAAACCTAACGGCCTAAGAACCAGAGAAGTCAATGGTATAAATTTCATTGCAAGTTCTAAGGCCCAAGAACCAGGAGTGCCAATGTCTGAGAGCAGGAGAAAGTGGATATCCTACCTAGCTCAAGCAGAGAGTAAATTCATCCTTCCTCTACCTTTTAGTTCTATTCAGGTCTTCTGTGGATTGGATGATGCCTACCTCAATGGTTAGGGTTATCTTCTTTACACAGTTTACCAATTCAAATTATAAAAAATCTCTTCAAGTGATAATGAGCAAAAAGTTAATGCCCAGAATTGAAAGGGTTTTGTCTGTCAAGTTAGGCATTCGTCCCATAGTAGTAATAGTAGTGGTGGTGGTGGCAGTAGTAGGAATAGTGGAAGTAGTAACAGAAGTAGTTATAGAAGTAGTTATAGAAGTAGTAGTAATAATGAAGAAGATTATGATAATGACAGAAGAAAATACTGGGTGCTTACTGGTGCTGGACACTTGTTATTTATCTGGATTGTATTACTCAGTCTTCATGGTAACCCTAGAGAATAGGAACTGTTATTATCCTCACTGTGAATAAGGAAACTGAAACAAATTGTGTAAAATCACAGAGCTCGTAGGTGGTAGGGCTGGATTTTTAGTGGGTAGTATTAATCGGGTTGTTGAACAAGTCATTCATTAGATCTATATTTAGATTATGATCTCCCAGATGAAGAACTCAAGTTCTGACTGTCCTACCATCAGCCCTACCTTGCACTGTGGTTATTAACTTCCCTCAGATCAAGACTAGGCAGATATAAATAGTGGGTTCATAACATTTGACCTCACCTGTTTATTCTAAGTTATTTTGTACATTTTTCAGCAGCAAAACTAAACTGAGTCTTTAGCTTTATCCCTGTTAACGGGAAGGGAAGAGCCTTTATACAACTGGATACAGTTGTGTGTGTATGTGTGTAATGGAATATTATATGTATGATGGAGTATTATTTAGTCATTAAAAAAGAATGAAATTTTGTCATTTGCAGCAACATGAATGGACCTAGAGGATACGATTCTGAGTAAAATAAGCCAGTCAGAGAAAGACAAATACCACATGAAAGATAAATCCCGAACAGACCCTTAACTATAGGGAACAAACAGACTATTACCAAAAGAGAGGTGGGAAAGGGGAGAGAAGAGTCAAATAGGTGAATGTAAAGGGTTAAGAGTACACTTATCTTGATGAGCACCGGTTCATGTATGGAAGTGTTGAATCACTATATTGTACACCTGAAACTAATATTACACTGTATGTTAACTCTACTGGAATTAAAATTTTTTAAAATTAATAAAAAAAGATTCTCACATTAAAACAAGGTAATGATTTGGATTTAGGCCTTGTTTGGAAGAATAATGCAAATTCAGTTTGGTATATAATTCTATAGCTGAGGGGCGCCTGGGTGGCTCAGTGGGTTAAAGCCTCTGCCTTTGGCTCAGGTCATGATCTCAGCATCATGGGATCAAGCCCTGCATCGCGCTCTCTGCTCGGCAGGGAGCCTGCTTGCCTTTCTCTCTACCTGCCTCTCTGCCTATTTGTGATCTCTCTCATCAAACAAACAAACAAATAAATAAAATATTTTTAAAAATAAATAATTCTAGAGCTGATTAGTTAGGTATTACCAAATAGAAATAAAAGAGATAGAAACAGTAGATAATTCCAGATGAAAAATACAGACTGTGAGGAATTAAATAATAATTATTTAGGGTGGTGAGCATTAAATGAGAATCACAGAGGAATAGTACATTTTAAATGGATAATAAATATAAATTTTTATTTTAACGATGTCTTGACTTAATGTTAACTTGAAATTAAGAGAAAAACACCAGTGGCTCTTGTCTTTATTTTCCTGATGTATAGAGAAATACATACACACACACATATACACACATATAATATTCAGTGCTTGACATTTTCTTATGGCAGAACTTATAAACAACTATATGGTATAGGAATATAACTGATTTTTATCTTCTGATGACACTGTTCACTACTCTGATCTGTGTATTTATTCAGGAACACTATGTCTTGACCTTTTCTAATGAATACAATGCTTTTATGAAAAGAAAATTACTAGGAAGTGAAGAGAAAGGTTATAAGCAAATGCTCTCACAGATTTGCTAAACTAGGGAAGTAAAGGAAATAGCTTTTTTCCTGTCATCCTTATCTAGTAGAATCATTTTATTTTTGGGATGTTTGGGCAGATATTTTTTTATCATTTTGGAGGGGAAACTTTAAGGTGGCTTTTTGTCCAAAGACAAGAGATTCCTGTTGTGCATTTAGTTGTTTATTTATTATGGCATCCTATTAGGACACACTCGGTTATTTCAGTATGTCTTGAAGTATTACATATGTTTTTATGTGAGACACTATTGCTTTTCTTTGTAGATTTCCAAGTATGGAAAGGGTATTAATAATGAAGTCATCTCTCTCAAGTAGTTTCTTCTATACTCCATATACTGGGATGGATTTTCTTTTATGCCGATTCAGAGAATTTCTGTTCAGTTTGTTATTAGGAATTACCCCCTAGTCACTTTCTTCATATCAGTTTTCTAGATAACAGTTCCCGGATGTATACCTGTATTGTGTAGTATTCTTTCATAAGTCTACGATCTTATACTTCTTTACATTAAATCTCATCATAGACCTGTCCTTCTAAATCCACAAGTTCTCTGTATCCATACATGTACTTGATTGATCTCTTCTTTATTTTTTTAAATCTATCCTAGCTTTATATCATTTACAAACTTGATCATATTTGAATTTACATCTCCTCCATTATTAGTGAGCACTCTGGGTAGACTAGTCCTATTTCTTATGAGACTCTGCTGGATGTAGTGCTGGGTATTCTCAGTGGTAACTCTGTTATAGATAATTCATTATTTCCTTCTCATCATGGAATTTTTTATCTACTGTGCTATATTGTTATCCAGGTAATCGCTCTACCATCTCTGCTTCCTGGATGCTCCTGTTAATCACCTTTTGTGAGACACAAATAAAAATCATTGTGTCCCCTTTTCTACTTATGCCATTGCTTTTTTTTTTTTTAAGTTACTCAGTCGGAGAAAATATTGTTCTTAAATAGAAATTTCTCAAAAATTTCAACTGAACATCATTGAATCTTTAAAAATATGTTAAGTGAGAAAACATTTGAAAGCCCCATCTAAGTCTTTGCCCAGTCTACAGAAAATAGTCTCTAGTTATTTGGATTTTAAGTAAAATAATTATTTTTCCCACAGCTGAGATGTGACTTAAATCTATGTACGTATTTTTTCTGAATGTGGATTACATTTTCATGAATTATTCTACTTCAACATGGTTTTCTAGTTGAGACACAGTTCTTTAATAATTTTCAGAGTATGATGCATAGCCACACGTTTATTTATTTTTAAAGTTATATTTTTTCTTTTATTTTCAGGAAAAAGAAGAAGTAGAGGGGATATCAGTAGGTGCTATACTTTCTGACTATCAGCATGTTCGAGTAGAAAATGTGTAAGAGAACATTAATTTTTCCTATATTTTAAAATTACATATATTGTGAGAATGGGAATAAATTAAAAATATAATTGTATCCAAATAATAAATAGAATGTATATTCTACATGCTTCATGCACATAATAACTACCTATATTATCTAAATAACAAAAGTTGTACTTTTACTTTTTTTCTATCCTGATGTCACACATGGAGAAATTCCAGCTTACTTACCATGAGAAAAATAAATGATTTATAATAAAAAGCCAAGGCAAAGATTTTTAAAGTCAAAAGTATTGTTTTCAATTTCCTTATTTGAATCAGTATACCTTTTTAATCCCTTTTAACTCATCATCATTGGTAATAAAAATCAGGAACTAGTGAAATGAATGCAGTGATACCTTTTTTAAAAATTTATTTATTTATTTTAGAGAAAGAGAAAATGGGAAGGGAGAGAGAAAACCAAGTGGACTCCTCACTGAGCACAGAGCCTGATGCAGGGCTCAATCTCAGGACTCTGAGATCAGACCTGAGCTGAAACCAAGAGTCAGGTGCTTAACCAATTATATCACACAGACACCCCAGGAATGCAGTGAATATTTTAAAGAAAAAAAAAAAGCTTATTAAGGAATCTTTCCTTCTTTGGTCTTTAGAGTTCAACTCTTGGCCAAAAATATTCATATGATTAAAATACTCATATAATAAAGCATTCAACTTTGAAAGACTTTTTACATTATTGCTCTCTTCAACTTTCTCACCCTTCAAAGGATGTAGCACTGGTAAAACATTGTATCTCCAGATACCAAAACAATCAATTCCATTGATCTATTACATAAAGTGTAATAATAATATTGATTATTTAATGTTGGCTTGCAAAACATCACCTGAATTTATTTTTCATTTTTAGTTTATTTGGATAAATAAAATACTATATAGAGACTTTAGATATAATTATATTAGCAAAAAAGATAATATGGACTCCAGTATTAATGTTGAGCACAACTTGACCTAGAAATAAGTAATTTTGCCATGCAAAAGGATACATGGAAATCAGATAAGGGTTGTATTTTGTAATAGTTTTATATTCTTGACAAAGAAACATTCATACTGACTATCATATCAAAAACTTACATATTAATTGGCTTGAAAACTTTTTTTTAATTGCATTTATTTTATCTCTAATTCTACAGTAAATTTAAGGTAGTCAAAAATCCAGAATTTTTAGGGACATCTGGCTGTCTCAGTTGGCAGAGCATGCTTCTCTTGATCTCTCAGGGTCATGAGTTTGCAAACCATGTTGGGTGTAGAGGTTACTAAAAAATAAATAAATAAATAAAAGTAAAACTTTTTTTAAAAATCCAAAATCTTTTAAATAAATGAAAGAAATATGGGACAAATCATAATTAAATGAAGGGGAATATGATGCTCTCATATTTTGGGGGTATCAGTATCTCTGGAGAGGGAGAGTGGAGGTGGAAGTTGGGGGAGGTCATATGTGTAGTTTGAAAAAGATTTCCTTACATTCTGCTCGCCTACATTTGAGAACGACTGATCTACAGATGGAGATGGATTGCATATCCCTTAAACCATATGTTAGAAATACTATTTTCATCAAGTTTTAGGTCGTATTCTCTGAGAATTATTTAGTTTACAAATCTGTGTTTTATAATAAGTTCACGGCCACATGATTTAATGGGTAGCCAAACTATAGATGGGGCTGACATTTATTTATGAAAGTTAAAAGCCAAATGAAAGTGTGCTCCTGATTAGGGAGCTGCCTTATATCTATATGGGAGAAGGGTCCAGAGCATACCCATAGATAGAGGCAAGATTTTTCTTAAAACAATCTCAGGTGCACTTTAACACATGGTTAAAATACTCAGATTTTATAGACTAAACCTTATCTCCAATAATTTTATCCTTGAAAATTCGAAAGCATTGTTACTGGGAGTCCATTGGTTTACAAACTCAGTTTTGAATTAGCCTATCTCCAGTTTGTAGTTTGTATTGCATCAGTGTATTTTCAAGATATAAAGTATTTAATAAGTATCTCAAATGCAATAGTGACTTACAGAGGAAGTGTATTTGAGCCATGATATTTTGAACTGTTAAAGAATTTAAATAAGCAAAAAAAGCTTGACTTAAGTCCGGAAATAGCCAAAAGATTATGACTATCAAAGCAAAAACCAAGAATTTTACAATAAAAATAAGAGGAGAATAAGGTTTTTTCAATTAAAAGAAAATCTTAGCTAAAAAAGGTAGAGAGACCAGTTTGGTAGGTGTTAAGTGCTAGTGGGAGGACAGCTAGAATTATAATGCTTTTGTTACATAGGGACTTACAGTTTTGTTTTTTTTTAAGATTTTTATTTATTTATTTGACAGAGAGAGATCACACGTAGGCAGAGAGGCAGGCAGAGAGAGAGGGGGAAACAGGCTTCCCGCTGAGCAGAAGCCTGAGGTGGAGCTCGATCCCAGGACTCTGGGATCATGACCTGAGCGGAGGGCAGAGGCTTAACCCACTGTGCCACCCAGGCGCCCTGGGACTTAGAGTTTTATTACTTTTTTATTTATTAACTGCCTCAACATTGATATAAATGCTCTGGGACATTTTACAAAGGGAAAGTATATAAAACAGTCTGCAGTAGGAAGGTTTTAGAGTCCTTGAAAGTCAGGGTATATATACCTGGAAAAAAAAGAGTGAATTTTTAAGGCCATGTATGAGTAAATGAGCAAATATGTAGTATGTTTATTAAGTATTGGAGTTTGCTGAGAGAAAGATCATTGTGGGCTTGAGTAGTCAGCTGGGCAAACTTACAGATGCTGGGTTTTAGAGCTATGTTTTTTATTTGAAATCTGATCTTAGTCACTTACTCTGACTTGGGCAAGTCTCTTGGCTTTGACTAACATTTATTGAGTATCTATTTTATCCAGGCATTGTACTATTTTCTTTAACTATACTTCTTCTAATCAGTTATAGGCCTCCTTGAGAAAGTGACATTTAAGCTAAGGCATGAAACAAGTGAAGAAGGTAGGAAACATGGCTAGTATATTAGACAAGAGTGAGTAGGCCAGTGATGGTGGGTTAGAGTGAAGGGAAAGTAGTAGGAGATGAGCTATGAGCTAACCAGAGTGAGATCCATGTAGGTCTATTGCAAGGACTTTTATAAGGAGTGATGGGGAGAGTTTGAGAGAAGGAATCCCATGATTCATTTTATGTCTTAAAACGATCCCACTGGCTGCTGCACTGAAAATTGATTTTGAGAAGGCAAAGGCAGAAGCAAGGAAAGAAGTTAGGAGGATACTGACATGAAAAATAATGGTGGCTCAGACCTGGGTGTTAGTAGTGGTATTATTGGTGAGGAATGATCATGGTATGTGTTATGGTAGATTGGGTGAGAAATGTGAAGGATAAAAGAGGAGTAAAGAAGGAATTCACTTTCTAATTTCTTAATCTTCTCAAGAACTTTGAAAGGAGATATTTTTGTTCCTATTTATGAACTAGGAAGCTAAAGACCTAGAGTTTAGTTAACCTGTCAAAGTCATGCGGCTAGTGAGTGCCAGAGGAGGTTTCAAATCCAGATTTGTCTTGACTCCAAAACCATATATATTCTTTCTATTGCACTGTAATATAAAATATGTAATACAATGCCTACAGCATATTTGGACTCAATATATTGTACTTTTTGTCCTTATTATTATTTTTCACACTAAGTCAAATTCTTTTAAAAATATCAAAGTTAGTAGAGAAGAATAGTTCATGAAGCCATAGGTATTCTAAATTTAATCAATATATGATCATTTTATTAGGATAAATTAATTTGCCTGTTTTGCATATGCTTCACAATTTTGATACCCAAGGAAGTTCTAAGAACAAGAATAATCATCCATTGGCATTTGGAAGCCTTTTAGCATAGATTTCTAAACTTAGAGTCTTACTAAAATTAATATTTCTAATCTGCCCAGAGATTTCATTTTTATCTGTTTATGCATTGCCTGTGGAAATTAAATATGTTTATGTTGTATATATAAACTTCATTATGCAAAACATGTTTTTTAAAGCATTTTAAATGCTAAAATCCTTGAGAGAAGCATTATGTTTGAAATCAAAGTAATTGCTGTGGATCCAAGTATAGAACATCAAGATATCATCTGATTTTTTTCTTCTTATTTTATAGGTGTAAAAGGCTTAATCTCCAGCCTTTAGCTTACCTTTGGCAGAGAAACCAGGAAGATTTGCTCCGAGAGATGATATCATCTAACATTCAAGCAATCATCATCAAAGTAGCAGCTTTGGGTATGTAGCCAGACTTTTAAGGGAGCTGTCTGTTACCACACAGATAATCCGTGTTCACTAATAAGCAGTTATAACAGAAAAGGGGGAATAATTTAGAATGTAAAAATGTGGAGTCATAACTGAACAAATTGAGTAGGGGAAGTTTAAAATGGGCTTTTGACCATTTACCAAAGTGATTACAAGTGAGCCTCATCATTTTCTTTTTTAAATGTATAACTGCCTCTAAAGTTGTTATTGTATTTTGGTCCTTTGATTTAAGTTCTTTTTATAGGATTCAGAACCCAGGTTCATAGGAAACGGGAAAAGTATGTTGATTTTTTTTTTTTTTTTAGAAGCATCTTAAAATCTGTATTTGACACAACATGTGATATTTTTCATATATTTTTAAGCATTTTAAATATGCTAAATAGAATGATTGGCTTTGTGGTGTCAGAAATAAGCAGAGTAGTAGGTTTTTGTTGAGGATGGTAAGAAAATTATATTTGAGAAAATGTCATTTGATCAGTTAGCATGGATACAACAGGCAGGTGATAATGTGATTCAAATATGGATATTACATATGAACACACTTAATTTGTTGTTTTGAATTTTTCTAATTATATTCACTTTCAAGAAACCATAGGGTTTGAGCGTGAAATAAATAAATATATTTATTTCACGAACCTATTACAGTAAATGCCCTGGAGCCTCAGATTTCTCAAAGCCTAAATCATGTACCTTATTTGCAAATTTACATTGCTGATTTCTGAAATAGCATGGTCTCAAGCTGTGGAAGATTTTAAAGACAAATTCATATTTTGAACAACATTAAGAGAACGATCCCGTAATATTTCTCCTTGGTAAACACAAAGCTACTCTCTCCTTGTTGAAGGTGAAATGTTGTCTGTAGTAGAAAGTGTTATATAGAGACCCTGAAGTTGATCTCCTCGGCTGTTAACAAGAGAAAGGTCGAGGTGGGGTATTCTCATTTTTGAGAAAAGGTTGCTCGGCAACCCTTATGATTGAAGTTCTCACTATAGATATATTTGTCCTATGAGTTTCTATATAAATCTATACAGAGTATACTCTCTTGCTTTCTCTTTGTCTATTGCTCTCTTGGATTTCTTAATGTTGCCTACTTCGTAATGAAGTTCATGTGACACCTCACTGGACAGTGCACATTCTGTCACTTTTACTGGAATGGGATGGTGAATGGAATGGATTAGAACCCAGAGAACCTACCTCATTAGAAAGAATGAGCCATAAGATATAACCTCTCTGACACTTTTATTATAGTGTAACTGATACTGTGTGTGGTTTTTTTTTTTTTTTCATTTGTCTGTGTGGATGTGTGGATGCCACCACAGAGGGGTTAGAGATGGTGTTTAATTGTACTAAACTTTTGGATAAAGTATAAAGCTAAGCTAATTTGTCTTCGGCATTCGAATGTCAAAAGTATATATCTGATTTTAACATTTATAGCACATAATGTCTATTGGTTACCCAAGGGTGTGAAAAGATAAAAGTTATTCTTGAGAACAGTGTTAAGGAATGGTTTATTAAGTGGGACATTATTTCTAAGAACGCAAAAACATAAATGACGTGAAATAAGTTTCCAAGCTTTCTTCTCCACTATTTAAAATTTTCAGAAAGGTTTGTAATCAAAGAGTAGGACAATACTAATATAGAACTTTCCATAGGGAGAGGGATTCGGCAAAATTTTGTGACCCATTAAATTTTAAGAGTGGTCTTAGAAAAGGGTCAGTTCTACATGGATGAATAAAAATGTATTTCTGATAATTGTGTCACATAACCTTGGTCTCTTGTAGGCATCAGTGAACTCATGAAATCTGCACATTAACAACTTAGTGTTTTAAGAAGTTTCTGGGGTTTAGACTTATTTAAAGAACCATGTACACATTGTATTGAAGAACAATCCTGACTTTTAGAAATACTTTTTTTAATTGTATGAGTATTACATGAAAATTGTATGAGTAATTACATGAAAACTACATGAAAATTCTTGCCACATAATATTAAAATTTTATAGATAAAGTTTCCATGTGTTTCTGTTCTCTTCTTTCTCTCTAGCCACTCCCTTTCCCAGAGATATGTACCAGAGTAATAACTGGTCATCTTTCCAGATCACATTTTTCTTTTGGCGTATGTATTGTGTATGAGTAGAAATACTATGATTGTTTTATGGGATTTTTTAAAAAATATTACATGAATGGTATCATACTCTGTTGATTGACAACTTGACTTTTTTACTCAACGGTATGTCTTAGGGATTTTTTTCCATGTCATTAAATGTAGATTTACCTTAATTGAGTCCT
Organism: Procyon lotor; assembly: GCA_028646535.1. Taxonomy (NCBI): domain Eukaryota; kingdom Metazoa; phylum Chordata; class Mammalia; order Carnivora; family Procyonidae; genus Procyon; species Procyon lotor. The sequence continues at coordinate 54,482,890 of CM053609.1, forward strand.
CAAACAGTGCCTTCATAGTCATGAGTCTTAGACCAAAGGCTACTATGAACTTGATCTATTAAATAACTTAACTCATGCCAGAACAAAATCCTAAGCTATTTTTTCCATTTTTTTTTTAAATTCCAGAATAGATAGCATACAATGTTAGTTTCAAGTGTACAATATAGTCAGTCAACTATTCTGTACTTAGTGCTCATCAAGGTAAGTGTACTTTTTCTTCTTATGTTCATATATGTACATATAGCACATTATTAGTTTTTGATGTTGTGTTCAATGATTCAGTGGACTCTTAATCCCCTTCACCTATTTTGTCCTACCCCGCACCCACACCCATATCCTCTCAGATAACCATCAGTTTGTCCTCTATAGTTAGGAGTCTTCTTTTTTTAATCTCTTTTATTCCTTTGTTCATTTGTTTTGTTTCTTAAATTCCACTTATAAGTGAAAAAATCGTATGGTATTCACTCATTATCACTCATTGTTTCTTTGGGTAAATACCCAGTAGTGCAAGTACTGGATCACATGGTAATTCTGCAAAATCTTAAACTATTTAAAGGAATATTATAAAATCTAATACATAGTAATATAAAATTCCCAATGCCTTGCTTTTAAATTACCAGGCATGCAAAGAAGCAAAAACATTTAATTGATACTGAGAAAATCAATCAGAATAGACCCAGATTTGGAATTAGCTTGCAAGGAAGTTAAAACAGCTCTTATATATGCTTAGTATGCTCAAAAAAAAGTAGAATTATGATTATGGCAAGGAAAATAAAAAATATTAAAAGGCCCAAATATAACTCCAAAAATGCATTATCTGAATTGAATAATGCACAGACATTGCAGAAGAGATGAGTAAACCTGAAGACAAATAAAACTATTAAAAATGAAGCATAGAGGGAAAAAGAAGGGACTGAAAATAATTAAGACAACAGTAGCGAACTGTTAGACTGTATCAAGCAGCCTAACAAGTGGTAGAGTCTCAGGAGAGGGAATGGGAAGAATTTTGAGGAAATAATGGCCAAAAGATTTTCCCAATTTGATGAAAACGATGAATTTACAGATCAAAAATTTTAATGAACCCCAAATAGAAGAAACATGAAGAAAATCACAAAGCAAATCATAATTGAATTGGTGAAAAACAGTGGTAAAGAAAGAATCCTAAAGCAGCCACTCTGAAAAGATTAATTTTATGCAGAAAGCAAAGATAAAAATGTCAGCAGACTTTGCTTCAGAAACTATGCAAACTGGAAGATGATGAAAAGACATCTTTAAAGTGATGAAAATCAATAAAAATTACCAACGATTTTATGCTCAGTAAAAATAAATTTCAAAATGAAGATCAGATGAAGACATTTTCAGATGTACAAAGGTTGAGAGAATTCATCACCCACAGATCTGCATTATATGTAATATTAAAAAAAGTTCTTTGGCCAGAAGGAAAATAATAATTGAAATTTAATCTTATAAAAGGATAAAGAGCAGTATAAATAATAAATTGAGTTAGATAAATTCTAAATCTATTTTAACTTTTTGAATCTCTTTAAAAGATGTATTAAATTATTTAAAGCAAAATATTAGTGGGGTTGATAGCAAATGAGAAGTAAAATAAATAATTGCAGTGGCACAAATAACAGAAAGGGGAAAGTATAGTGTGTAAGATTCTTAAGTTATACATGATGTCGTATAATATTATTTGAAGGTAGACTGATAAAGATATAAAATGTAAACTATAAAGAAACTATTAAATAAAGCAGTGTAGATAATAGGCCAATAGTGGAGAATGAATTGAATCATTGTAAGATAATCCAAAAGAAGGCAAAAAAGGATAAAAAAGAGCATAGAACAGAGAGACAAATAGAAAACAAAAAGTCAGATGGTAGAATAGACCTAATCATTTTAATAATTATATTAAATATAAATGATCTTAACACCTCCAAACAAAAGGGAGCAATTTTCAGATTTGAATAAAAAACAAAAAACTAAGGCCCAAAAACTAAGGCCCAAGTATACTTGCCTGAAATCAGGCAAAGTATACTCTCTGACTGCAGGAATTAAATTAGGGAAATATATTTTATTGCTACAAATATACAGAAATGGACAAAAAATATTTCATGGACATACTATATTTATTAACACTCTCAGAGCATTGGTGTCACTGAAAGTTGGAATGGGCAGTCGATGCACTAGTTAATTAAAATGACTGGTAAAGGGGCGCCTGGGTGGCTCAGTGGGTTAAAAAGCCTCTGCCTTCGGCTCAGGTCATAATCTCAGGGTCCTGGGACTGAGCCCCACATGGGGGGGGGTCTATTCTCAGCAGGGAGCCTGCTTCCCCCTCTCTCTCTGCCTGCCTCTCTGCCTACTTGTGATCTCTCTCTCTCTCTGTCAAATAAATAAATAAAATCTTTAAAAAAAATGACTGGTTAAAAAAAAAAAGATTTAAGGATTAGCTTAACTAGTTAAATGATTTTGTACTAACATTGACTATAAAAGGAAGTAATGCCAAGACTCTAATGGAAAGATTTCTAGGATTAGGATGTAGGAATGAGGTAATGGGGCACAGTGCAAGTACACAACTTATATTTTTCCTATTTCACAAACTTTTTCTTTTGTCTTGCTTGATCTGGTGATTCCAGGGCTGACTTTAAAGTTATATGTAGCAAAGGAAAGTATTGTCAATGCACTAAACACAATATTAATACCATAAGTTTGATAGTGCATATTCTTAAAGACTCTTGGGGTTATGTCATAGCTTCATCCATGTAGGCAAATTAAGGTCTGTCTGTAAACAGAGGGCCATGTGTCTGTGATTCTTTTTCTGTTGAATTCTATAATATCACCCTGGGAGTGAGTCCAGGGAAATGTGTTAACAAGGTTGCTGTTTTTACTGGCCCTATGGTTTATAATATATCTACTGAGCCAGAAATACCAATCACAGGGGAAAGGATATGGGTCAAAGCAGTAATAAATGGAAATGGAGGGAATCATAGGCGATAGAAAGGTACCTATAAGTGGATTACAATTCCATGGAGGGGTGCAATCATGTGACCTTTGTGCCAGGACCTCCAAGCTAGAGAATTTTAGGTATCCCTCTCAGATCTGATGCTGACTACTTAACTGATGTCAAGAGAAACTTGGACCTGTTTTTGTAGAGAAGTACAAGCTCCGATGTACAAGCTCTACCTAAAGATTCCACCTGGATAATTTGGAGCAACTAAATGACAGCGTGGCACTTGATGACTCAAAGTAGGGGTAGTTTCTTACAGTTACCACTCTGTTATTGGTTTTAGGGCAATAGTTACCATTCTGATCATGTTTTTGCTGACCTGATAATTACTGATGAATTATATAGTGGGAGATTCTGAACAGTGGAGCTTTTGCTCTCTTTGTGGGCATAAATCAAAATAGTATGTTGCTAAGACATCTACCTAGCTAGATATAATGGAAAACAGATTTCTACTGCCTGCCATAGCTTGGTCTAGTTCTTTGAATACAGAATACATCAATGAAAGTGGAATTTATTTAAGGAAACACCACCCTTGAGGGAGATAAATTTGGAGGAGATACAGTGAATCAATATTACTGATAACTCCTTTGTGAAGTTATACAAAATACATTTATGGAAAACCTATGACACCCAGGTAGAGCTGTATTTGGTATAATATACCAATTGATGATCTCATTGAACTTTGTTATTTTTGTGTGCAAACCATTTTCCTAAATTCACGGATATTACTAATATACTATGGTAATAACGCATGTTGTAACTTGATTGCTCTTGCCTCCTCTGTGCCAGATGCTCTGTGCCAGATGTTCTGTAGGGATTTGGGGTACCACATCAGGCCAAAATCACAATCTTGACAGCTTATCATGATAAAGAGGACTTGCTAGTCCAAGTAGAGACACTAGAGGGAGCTCTCTTCCAGGAGACTGGCTGCATCTAGAAATGGCCCCGGAGGGACAACAAAACTTTAAATGACTGGACTAATGAAGTATTTTACTTTAATGGAACATCATATCAGTCAAAAGTGCAGGAAGAAGGCTTGTGTCCTTGCCCAGGAAAGACTATTTAATATTCTAATATTATGGTAGTAGATGTTTTTAAATATCAATGATCAGGAGTATCAAAAGCCAAGCGAAGCATGCCAACTGTGAGAATACTGTGGTTAATCTAGGTTATAGTGGGACATTACTGGGCAGTGTATCCTTTATGCTTGTTTTCTAATGGCCTAGGGTACCAGAGATATAAAGGGGGATTTGTCTTTCCCATGGTAAATTGGTTGGGATTGGACAGATAACAAAACAGTACTGTTTTGTCCTGAAGAGGGCATCTTGCATAATGACATCTGGAATCCATGACTGTTAAAGCCTGTACTGGGATTTGTGGGGTATAGTTATATTCTCAAACCAGATGGAATCAAGAATTTATTGAACGTTATGCTGTGGTTACCACCCCAGTCACTGTGAATGTGAATGTGCATGAGAAGAGTTATTTGTTGGGCAAGAAATGGAGAATGTTACCATGATTCTAATTGACCTCACTTGCTAATCTGAGCCATAGTATATCCACTGTAACAGGGAAGGACCTGGAAAGTTGTTCTTGTGGCCCTGGACCTCTCCTTGATTTGCTGTGCTTTTTCATTACTTCTGTTCTTTAAATATGTCTGCACAGTTAGGGTTTTCTGAGCAAATTTAACAGAAACTTGGGACCTAAGCTAAAAGACAAGCATTGAAATGTAATGTATGACTACTGAACAATGAGAACTCTAGAGAGATTTACTTCTCTGGAGATATATGTTTGCATTTCAAGGATGCAGGGATGAGGCCAGGATCTTGGAGACATCTGGTTTATAAAGCTGAAGACACTAGTTTATTCCTCCCAGGTTTTTTTGGTTTTTTTAGTTTTTTTACATTCTATAGTGTGAAGACACAAGTATTTTCCTCTGTATTTTCAAGGAAACTCAGAAGGAGAGGGGAAACAACTGTCTCCTTTTTCCTAAGTAAACATGCAGATTTGTTTTTTGGGGATTCCTTACCTGCTGTAGACACAATTACTTGAAAGATTACATCTCATTCTCATCACCTTGCTCCTGGAATAAGAGCTGGGGCAGAGAAGAGCCAGAATGGTATTGTCTACTTAGTATATGTAAGTAGTAATAATCATCTATTCTGCTCTAGGAAACTCATGTTAGCATTCAGCATATTAATAAATACCAATATTAAAAATTTAGCAATATATGAAACAGTCTCAGAATACCAGTGCTGCTGCTACTACCACCAATATGATTGTTGAGAATAGCTAAAAAGAACTCTTTACATTTTTTTTCTGAATTTCCCCTACCATTTTGAGTTCTATATCTATTTGGCCAGAGCATAAAGCTATTATATACCGTACACTATTTTTTAACAGTTTTTGGAGCTATAATTAAACATATGTAATCCACACATTTGAAGTATACAATTCAATGTTTTCTAGTATATTCACATGATTATGCAGTTATCACCATAATCAACAAAAAGAAACTTAGTATTCATTAGTCATTTCCCGTTTTTCCCCAACCTTCCCCTCGCATCTCTTTATAGATTTGCCTATTCTGTAACTTCATACATTTGCATTTGCCTATTTCACGTAAATGGAATCCTACAATATGTGATCTTTTGTGACTGGATTCTTTCACTTGGAAAAATATTTTCAAGATTCATCTATATTATATCATGAATCAGTATTTGATTTCTTTTTATTGTTGCGTAATATTTTGTGATGAATTATCTTTTATATGTATTGCTTTATTCAATTTGCTGGTACGCTTAAGGAATTTTGCATATATGTTCCTGAGAGGGACTGACCTAGAATTTTTTACCTAGTAATGACAGATGTGGATAATAAGGTTACATTGGCTTCATAAAGCTTTGTAGTTGTTTCTTCTTTTTTATTATCTGAAAGTTTTTCTGTAAGATTGGTTATTAATGTTTTCTTCAGTGTTTTGAAGTACTTATTGCGTAAGCCATCTGGACATGGAGCTATCTTTTGGGGAAGTTTTCAATTAGAAATTTAGTTTCCTTGTTAGATGACTGCTTAGATTTTCCATTTCTTATTTCAGTTTGATAAATTTTGTTTTTCCCAGAATTTTTCCATTTGTTCTAAGTTGTGTAAATAATAGGTAGGGTCTTCTCATTGTCCTGTCATCTGTAGGATCAGTAGTGATGTCATCTTTTTTACTCTAGTTGGTAATTTGTTCTTTTCCTTGCCTATATTGGTCTTACAGGAGTTTATCAATTTTATTAGTCTTTTGATTTTGTTGGTTTTCTGTATTACATACTGGTTTTCTATTTTATTAATCTGCTATCTTTATTATTCCTTCCCTTGTACTCTTTTTGGATTTAATTTGCTGTTCATCATTTCTAACTTCTTTTTTTTAATTAAGATGTAATTGTCATAAACAATATACTAGTTTCAGGTATACAACATAATGATTCAATATTTGTATCTGTTATGAAATGCTTTCTAATTACTTAATGTATACATATACACTAAATTTCACTATTGTTTATAGTAGATATGTTTAAGCTATAATTTTTCCTTTAATTGCAGCTGTAGTTGTATTTCATTACCAGTTAGTTCAAATTATTTTCTGCTTTGTATTGAAATTTATTCTCTAACCCATAAGTTATTTAGAAATGCATTGCTTAATTTCTTGCATTACTTAGTTTCCAAATATGAGGGTTTTGTATTTGGCCTCATATAATTGATTTCTAGCTCAATCACATTTTGTTGAGATAATACACTCAGAAGTATTTCAATTCTTTGCAATTTTGAGGGGATGTTTTATAACCTAGCTTATGATATAATAAGTTATTTCTCAATTTTTTTTATTTTATCCACTTTGTCATCAGCTTTTCATGACTTACTGCTTTTTTCTTTGTTTTCTACTTTTTTCTATATGGAATATTTTAATTTTTTTGTTGTTCTGGGAGAGATTAGCTTAATCTTTTCAAAAGCATTCTTTAACTTATTCTTTAAATATCAATATAAAAAATGCGATAACATCTTTTCAATTCTCCCTAATCACTATAAAAAATTTAAGGGGCTGGGCCCATAGAAAAGCCAGAAACAGTACTATTGGGGGTCCTTAGATCCAGGGATACAATGGATTGGCCTTTGACTCAAACTGACCTGCTGCATTTTTTCAAAAATATATTTGTTGTGTTGGATCTGATATGCACTAGTTTATAAGCTGGTAATAGAGATGAATATAAATATTTTTAGGACTACATGCTCTGGTACTCTCGCAGTTAATTTATATATTGTATAGGAGAGCCTGAGGTAGTACATTTAGGAATGTCATTGCCAAATAAAGACATCTAGTCTACCTCATTTTTCCCCCCCTACACAGACGCATATATAGATCAAGTTTCTAGAACAATGGTTTTTAACTCTGGCTTCACATTAGAGTCAACTGTTCACCTTTTAGAAATCCTGTGCCCAAGCTGTAACCCAGACCAATTAAATTAGGATATCTGGGGATGGAACCGAGGCACATGTATATTTTTAGAGCTTCTCAGTTAATTCCAATATGAAGCTAAAGTAAAGAACTACCCTTCTACTGCAGAGATCATCAGACTACTACTTGCAGGCTAAAAAGATTACCAGACTACTATTTGCAGGCTAAATCTGGTGCACCACCTGAATATATAAATAAAGTTTTATTAGAACATGCTCATGCTCATTTATTCATGTTCATTTTTTATTTATGGCTGCTGTGTTGGTACAGTGGAAGAGTTGAGCATTTGCAAAAGAGAGCACATGGCTCACAAAACCCACATTTACTATCTAGCTTTGTTTAGGAAAAGTTTACAAATGCAAGTCTAGTGAGACCTACTGGAATTTCATTCTAGTATGGCAATTTCATTATGAGCTGGGTATCTTTGAAGGGTTTTAACTTTGAATCTTGCCTTTCTGCCTGGGAGAATGCCACTGATTATCTGTATTGAAAAGCTACCTTCATACATTTCTAATTTAAAGGAATTTGGATCCTTTGCTTGTACCTTTTGGTGTATATCTAGTTTTTGTCATCTTTGCTTTTTCCAATACATTCCCCCCACCATTTTCTAGGCCTGAAGTTTGACTCATATTGTTGTTTTTATTTTTACTAATTATTTTTAGCTATATCTCTTGCTTCTTTTTCAAAAATGAATTTGACATTTACATTTAACAGTCTGATTTGTAAAACGTCTTTGACACAATTATATATCTGACCAGGTTCTGGTGCTCACCACTAATTATTTTATGTTATTATTTGTTATTTTTTGTAATCTCTTCATTTTTTCTTTAATTCATTCAAGTGGAATATGTCTTTGATACCTGTCTCAGGAATTGTCTGTATCTCAAAAACAATTTTTTTCTTGAGCCAGATTATTTTTCTTTTGCCTTAATATATGAAAGCTTACACATGTTAATGTATAACTTGAGCTTTCTACTTTCTACTTTTGTAAGTGACTTACCTGTTTGTTTATGTGTATATTTTTTATAATAATTCAGCACTTTGGTTTTGTTTTATTTTCACCCATCTCCTCACTTGCCTCCCCTCTGCAACTGCTAGTTTCTTGTCTATACTTAGGAGTCTGTTTTCTTGTTTTTCTTTTTCTTTGTTTTATTTCTTTAATTCCACATATGAGTGAAATCATATGTTTTTTCTGACTGGCTTATTTCACTTAGCATTATACCTTCTAGGTCTATCCATGTTGTTGCAAATGGCAAGATTTAATTCTTTTTTATGGCTGAGTAATATTCCATTGGTCTATATCTATCTATCTATCTATCTATCTATCTATCTATCTATCTATAAATACACACAAACACACACATACCCCACATCTTTTTTTATGCATTCATCTATCAGCGGACGTTTAGATTGCTTCCATATCCTGACTATAAAAATAATGCTGCAGTAGACATATGGGTGCATATATATTTTTGAATTAGTATTTTCAGTTTTTTGCATAAATAGCCAGAAGTGGAATTATTGGATCTTATGGTAGTTCTATTTTTAATTTTTTAGAAACCTCTATACTGTTTTCCACAGTAGCTGCACCAATTTGCATCCCCACCAATAGTACACAAGGGTGTTTTTTTTTTCTCCACATCCTCGCCAATGCCTGTTACTTACTGTGGTTCTGATTTGAGCCTTTCTGACAGGTATGAGGTGATACTGTGTTTTGATTTGCACTTGCTGATGATGAGTGATGTTGAGCATCTTTTCATGTGTCTGTTGGCCATCTGTATGTCTGTTCAGGTCCTCTGTCCATTTTTTAATCAAGCTGTTTGGGATTTTTTGGGGTGTTGAGTTGTATAAGTTTTTTATATATTTTGGATATTAACCCCATGTTGGATGTATCATTTGCAAATATCGTCTCCCATTCAGTAGGTTGCTTTTTAGTTTTGTTGATAATTTCCTTCACTGTGCAAAAGCTTTTTATTTTGGTGCAGTCCCAATAGTTTAATTTTGCTTTTGTTTCCCTTGCCAGAGAAGACATAGCTAGAAAGATGTTTCTACAGCTCATGTCAGAGAAATTACTGCCTATGTTGTCTTCTAGACGTTTTATGATTTTATGTCTCACATTTAGGTCTTTTAATCCATTTCAAGTTTATTTTTGTATATGGTGTAAGAAAGTGACTGGTTTCATTGTTTTACGTTATCGTCCAATTTTCCCAACACCATTTGTTGAAGAGATTTTCTTTTCCCCACTGTATATTCTTGCCTCCTTTGTCATTGATTAATTTACTGTAAAAGCGTGAGTTTACTTCTAGGCTCTGCATTCTGTTCCATTGATCTATGTGTCTATTTTTGTGCCTGTATAACATACTATTTTGATTACTACGACTTTGTAGTATATCTTGAAGTCTGAGATTGTGATACCTCCAGCTTTGTTCTTACTCAAGATTGTTTTGGCAATAATTCTATACTTTTATTGCTGTACCTATTTCTTCTTCCCCTGGGATGCAGGAAATGCTTTCAATTTAATTAAGCAACTCCTCTCACTTCCTCCCCTATGGCCAGGCACCTTTTCTCTCTTCCTAGTTGTGCTCTTTGGGCTAATTTCTGATAGGACTTTGCATAATCTGAGGGCTCTTGTTATATAATATGAGTCTGGAAAACCACCTAGAAGGATAGTGAATGATGGTAGGAAACTCAACTGCAGCAAGCACTGTATCTAGAAGATTGTATCTCTTTGAGAAGTATACATCAGCAATGTATTCTTCTGTAAGATATTCTTACACCATTCTTACTCCTTTCAAACATGTAGGGGTTTTTTCTTCTTTTCTTTCATGTGCTTCTTTCTCTTGTATTTAACTGGAAGAGCCTTGTCCATATTTTGTTCACCCACCTGTGTAATATTATATCAGTCATTCTCAACTATGGCTGCATATTAGAATCCTCTAGGGAGACTTTGAAAAAGTACTTATGTGTAGGCCCCACACCCAGATAGTCTAATTTGGTGGTTCTGGGCAAGGCACAGGATTGTTATTTGTTAAAAGTTTGCCTAGCAGTTGTTCTAAGGGACAGCCAAGATTGAGGACTTCTCTCTGCCTATTATAATAATCTGTCGTGCTACCTCTTAGACTTTTCAGTGTATGCCTAATATCAAAATGCTCACCCTCATTATATTCATTGTTTTGGGTATTTATTTCTCTAATTCTCATGACAAAATTATTCTAAGAAGGTATGCCATGTAAAATGAACCATTACAGACTGTGGCACATTGCTGCCTATGCACTGTAGGAGCACCTTTTTTATTTCATTATGGTTTAACTTGATCTTTAAGAAAGAGTACTGGACTCAGAATCAAAATATGTCATTTCAGTGCCTGATTTTATCATGTCTTAGTTTTGTAGTCCTAAAGAATCCACTTAGACCCAGGACCTCCATTTTCACAGCTCCTGTTTTCTTATTAGTAAAACAAATGTTTTAGCATCTGTCCATAAATGTTACTAAACATTTATTACTAAAATGAGACTTTATCTATGAAAGTTTTTTGAACATCTTAACATGTCACACCCATTATTATTACTGCTAAATGGGTCTAGGGGTGATCATGAGTAACTTTTGATATGCAGTGACATATGTGAACAAATATACTTAGTGGGCAAGCTTTCTCATACATTTCATTTGCTGTTTCACTTTCCTGTTTGGCAAAAAAGAAGCGTTGTTGCTGTATAAGTGTACTGCAACATAAATCCAATACACCTCTCTTTCTAGCTCCACCTATAAAAATCACTGGAAGTTTCCCATGCAAGAGATGTAATACAGATAAGACAATTAAAGCCTTTGGTTTTTCCATGGAAATGGAGCTAGGAGATATATTTTCTGTTTTTGATAGGTCCAGAAAAGTCAGTATCTGAACTATGGTTGATTGAATCTTGGAGCTTTTTGGCTTTTTATGTTTACTTGTTAATCTCACATTTTTATTTGGTTTTTAAAAGATATTTAAGATCAAATAAAGTTATATGTTTTGGGAAACTGGAACAGTATCACAGTTTCTAAATAACAATGTTTTTAAATGACTCTAAAATGTTTAATTTGAAAGATACAGGAAATGAATTCATAGTTGACATTGATAATGATTTACACTAATTTTTCTAAGAGGAAATGTTTGTATTAAGCAGTTAAAAACATAATTATAATGGTTATTGCACAAAGCCCAGCTTTATAGGGTCTGAAAGAGCAAGTGCTACAAATAGTTTTAGATAGTAATTAGATTGAAAATCACTGATTTTATTTCATTTTATTTTTTGGCTACCGGATAAAGAAAGATCTTATAAGAGTAAATTTCTCACCTGCCTCAGGCAGGAGTAATTAGATGTAAGCAAATTTAATGGAGCCTGTGTGCTCTGGGGCCATTCAGCTGTGCTTTGATAATTGCATTTTTTTTTTTAAGTATGAAGGTTGTTTAACATATCAAGTAGCAAAAAAGTTAAAGTACAGGTTATCTATTTATCTTTTAGGTAAATAACTGTAGTACTTTATAAACCAAGCGGTAATGAATGCATTACCAAATAATAGACTCCAGTCAGAAGTGAATGCAGCTGATAGTATGCAATTATTATATCTGTGTCCCTATTTCATTAGCATTAGCTTGACCTCAGACTACTCTTATCTTTTTCCCCTTTTTCTATGTACTTTCCCTGGAAAAGTTCAAGGTTCACTTAACATATATTTGAACAGGTAGATATCATATTTTGATTATTTCTTTTTTAATTCAATCTTTACATATTGACAAGGTTAACCTTGTTTCAAGGTACAGATCCACATTAGCAAATTAATCCCCCATGCCACTTTTCTCCCTCACAGACTAGTTTTAGCTCTTACATCCATGATCTCCTAGGATCTAGCTCCTGTTCAATCACTGTTTTGATTTTTACCACACCTAACTTATAAATACTACACACCAATATACAGTTAAAATAAAACAGCATTAGCAAAGTATTACTTATATTTAGGATAGATTTTTTTCATTACACAGATCCTTTCAATTTTGGATCTGTTGATATTTAAAATTTGATTTATTCACTTAGAGTTTTTTAAAGACACCAGAGTTTATATGTAGAATGTATGTATGTAAGTAATGTAAGATAAAAACAAACGATGTAATAGTTAATTCATATTTAGTTAAATAAAACTAATATAAAATTGATAGCAAGTCAGTATCACATGTAGCAAGAGCTATATCACTCTTTCTCCTACACGTTTCTTCCTTTAAACAAGTATTTGAATGAGCACTTGAATGGCATGCTCATAAAATATGTAGATGACCAGAGTTTCTTGGGATCACTAATACTTTGAATGATGCATTCAGAATATTGATTCATATTCATTGGCTGGGAGTAGGAACTAAATCTGATCAGGTAAAGTATAGTAAGTGTAAATATATAGAGTTCTGAATGTTATTCCCTAAAACCAACTCCACAATACAAGATGGGTGAGATATCGCTTAACATAAGCACTTGAGGGAAAAACCTTTGAGGTTGTGTGATGTCACATACGTGTCATTGGTACATTGTGGCTGCCAAAGCAGCTAATGAGGTCTGAGGGGTTGCATTAACGAGTTAATGTGGAATATTGTGTCTCATTGTAACACCTTCATTTAAGAAGTTTACAACTATAGCAATTTAAGAAAAAGGCAGGATAAATAATTGGATCTCAGATCTATGCAAAAGTTATTTACAAAAAAAAAAAAAACACTGAAAATAAAAATGACAGTGGATTAGCAGAAGATACCACCAGAAAATGTTAATGTGAAAATATTAAATTTTTTGCTAATGCTTTTTATATATCCTAAAATGAACAGAAATTGCTTTTTTAAACAGAGGGAAAGATTGCATTAAAATAAGACACAGAGGCAGCTATAGTTCAGTGAGTGGAAAGTGACCAGAACAATGAAAGGACAAGCAATGGGGCCATAGGAGGACTATTTAAAGGAACTATATATTTAGCCCAAAGTAAAGGTGGCAGATTATTGGGCCAAGGAGAATGAGGATTTTTGTAGCAATCCACAATATTTGAAAGGCTGCTGGTACTTTTCATGTCTTCAGAGGAAAATTCTAAGAGCAAGTGGAAGTTATATGATGCAACATGTCTTGGTTTGGTATGAGAACTTTCTAACATTTGGAGAGCTCTCAAATAATGGCATAGGTTTCCGCAGGCCTTTGTGTGATTTCTTCAAGCCTCTATTGCATAGCCTTTGCCTTTTCCCATATAATATGGCTCTGCTGTGCTGTATGTAACAGAGATGGTAATCAGAGGCTGTAGAATTGGACTAACAAAGTTTTCTTTTGGGGTGAAATGCTATCCTTCCCTAATGACTTCTGGCCTCACTGCTGAAGGATGAAGCTTTATCGCTATTGGGTAATTTCAGAACAGTTTGCCACTGGCTCTGAAGGCAATTCTGTAGAGAAAATTTTAGAAATGGCTTAATTACAAACATATAGCACTATTGGAATAAGCGTATAGTGTGAGAAGACCACCACTTTGAGGGTGCCAGCCCTCGTTTGAATACGTAAAAGTTCATCTCATTACTACGTGTTAGTTTTTATTAAACTCTGATGCTTACAGAGAGCACAGTGATGAGAAACTTAAGCCCAGTTATGATATTCATATTTCATTGGATAGGTAAAAGTTTTGTTATATGCTTATCTTGCCATTCATTGTCTTTTGGTCTCTTGTTTTCTTCTTGATTTCAGAGCATACCTTTCTTCCCTACTCTGTTACACTGCATCTTGTCTATAGTGAAATTCTTTTGTTTGTTTGTTTGTTTGAAGGTGATCTGTACTTTTGGAAGAGGTAACTTAGTGTTAGGGAAGAAAAGAGAAATTGTCCCTGAAACTTTGTTTTTGATACTTAGCAAGTTTTACAATTAATGACGGAAGTTTCTCTTGTGGCCTCTCCTCCCAAAGACTGTGCTTATTTATTTTCCCCAGTAGTCTCATGTGACCTTGTTAAAAGCTTCATGTAATTCCCAAATAAATTACATTTACTGGTTTACTTCTATCTAGTATTTTATTGACATTTCCAGATAAGTTTAATAGGATGGAGAAAAACAGTGTTCTCTTTATAGACTCAGTGGGTGATTTGACCTTAACAGGTTAACCTTATCCTGATGTTGAAGGAAGCTATTCTTAATTAGACTCTATCAGTTTCTCCATTATCACCAAGAGAGCCACTGGTCTGTAATTCTATAAATCTTCATTTGATTATTTTTTTTCTTTCCTACAGAAAAGCGACCATATTAGCTAAGTCCCAATATTTGAAAACAGTTTCTGGTGTTCCAGATACATTACATATCCTCGTCTGTAGCTCAGCCATTTCACACTTTATTTACTTCAGAAACTCTCAGTTGAATACCATCTGGTCATGGTGATTTATTGCTGTGGAATTTCTCAAGTTGCTCTATTATTTCCTCCTAGGAGATTGCTCTCTGTTACTGCCCCACTGATTTTCTCAGAAAGTGCCCTTGGAATAGTCGTTTGCCTAGTATCCTGTACAGACAAGGTCAATGCCAAATAAAACCGAATTAAACTTCTCTGCTGCTTCTTTTCCTCTTAATTGCTCTCTTCACTGAAGTCCTCATTGATGTGGAGAAAGTCACCACTTGGTCCAGCCATTCATGTTGGCTGCCTAGTCCTCATGTTATCTTTTGTCTTTTTATTTTTCAGATTCTCCCTTTCTTTGATAATATATTTTTAGTATTTCAGAAAAAAATGTTAAGTGTTAAAAAATGTTCTAAATACTTTGTGTGTTCGTAAATGTCTGTGTGAAGTTATTTCTAGGTGGTGGTGGTTGTTGTTGTTTTTAACTATCCACAGATTTCTCTTTTGACCTTTCAGATAATGGAATAGTGAGTACATCTCTCATAGCCAGTGTCCTTATCTGTCTTCCAAGCAGCCTGAATAATTTTTAAGTCCTTTACTTGCCTCCTAGAGGTCTGCTAACCTTTTTTTTTTCTTTTCCCCCTTAGATTTTTAATATATACTTCTTAAAGTCTACCCCTTTGGGTTAACATTTAAAGATGCCTATACTAATTAGAACATTAGCTTTAATTGTACAACCTTCCCAGTTCCTGAGTTCCACTTCTACATATACTTACCTGTGGTAATTCCTGTATGTCATATTAATCTATTTCCTCTTTTGTAACTGCCCAGATAGGCCAAAATAAGGCATATTAATTATTGCTTCTACACATTGTGCTCTTCTGTCATTCATTTGGATAATAATGGGCATAATTAAAACCACTCATTATAATAGCCTTCCTAGGAAATAATGCTAAACAGTAAAGGTTAGAAGCAATTTGCATTATTCATTCATATTCTGTGGTTAACGTATTATTTTTACCTGAACTTTGTTCAAATAATTACTTTGTTAAAAAAGGGGGTTGCTTAATTTGCATTCAAGTAGTTTAACTGCTATTAAAAATATATTTCTATCTTTATACAAAATACTTTTTTTTAAAGCTTTTTATTTGACAGAGAGACACAGTGAGAGAGGGAACACAAGCAGTGGGAGTGGGAGAGGGAGAAGCAGACTACCCCTGAGCAGTGCCCAATGCAGGACTTGATCCCAGGACCCTGGGATCATGACCTGAGCGAAAGGCAGACGCTTAACTACTGAGCCACCCAGGCAGCCCTATACAAAATACTTCAACACAGAATTTCTAAACTTCTAACTTAAGTATTGAAACATCCAAAGTTGAGACTTTTAACATTTCCCAAATGTATTGTAAGTTATCTACTATTTTATTGTAAATTACCTACTATTTTAAATTGAGGGGGAAATAAATCAAGGTTTAAATATCAAATTCTGAGTATATGTGATATAGTATTTCCTTAAGATTCGAATACAGATACTACTAGTCCCACAGCCACCCATCTCTGAATAGAGCACCTTTGCTCAGTCTGTAAAGGGGAGTAACAGGTTGTAATAGCAGAGGAAATAAATGCCAATTTTGTTCATTTTATTGCTAACATTTTTTTTTCCCTCTAGGTAGGGCATGGTGTTCTAAAAATAAGTTATGTCTATTACTATTTGGTGCTGGTATGCATATGTTCTTTGAATTTTTTAAAACATTAAGATCCTGTCCATCCCATAGCTACCATATATATTAATATATATACTATATTGCCTTAAAATAAATATGTACTATATTATATTTCTAAAACCTATCCTTCTACCTTCATCTCAACCAATTCTCTCCAGTCTGTAAAAATAAAAAATACACAGAATGCAATATTCACAAAAAAATAAGATCTTACTTAATGCAAGTATTAAAAAGTTAGCCCTCTGTGGTAATATTTATTTCTGTGTCAGGCAGCTTACACTAAAACAACTTACATGATAATATGTAAGAGTTAACTGAAAACTCCTTCTGGAAGGTAAGTCCACAAATCTTTCTCTATTCATCTACTCAATTGTTAGACTATTTAATAACTATACTGTTCAAGCAGATATATGTGTTTAGTACCTTAAAACCAATATTATTTTCTACTGGCCCTGGTTGGAAAGTGAGACTATCCTATATTAGTTAGGGGCCCAATATTTATCTATTAAAATTGCTTGGAGCAAGGATATGTTATAAAGTTTATAGGGCTTTTCCTCTGGTAAATTCTCTTTCAGATAGGTGCTATTGTATTGGTTGATGTCTCAAATGTGTATAAATGTATTTAGGTCATAGTCAGTATAAACTTACATTAGGAACCAGGTGAGGAATTGCATCTCAAATTGTAAGATCTGAAATATGAACTATTATCAGGATTCTCCAGAGTCCCCATTTGCTTGTTTTTCTAAAAACTTATTCTTTCACCGGAAAAGGCTAGGACAGACTTTCCTTTGAATTTGATTCCATCTTCACTCAAGCAGAATTTAGTTCGAGTTCTGGGTAGTTTCAATCCTGATATTTTCTACCTTTATTCAGTGATTTTTTTTAGTGGAGTTTGGAAAGGAGAAATGTTTTAGGCAATGTATTAGTCTGGGTTCCTCAGAAAGAGCCAATAGGTTGTAAAAGAAGATGTATTATGAAGAATTGACTTCCATGTTATGGAAGCTAAGAAGTCCCACAATTTGCTGCCTATAAGTTGGAGACCGAAGAAAACTAGTGCTATAATTTAGTCCAAGTTGAAAGACCTGAGAACAAGGGGAGCCAATTATGTAAATCCAAGCCCAAAGGCAGGAGAAGATGTGATTATGTACCAGTTTAAGCACTGAGACAGGAAAAGGGTAGATTTCTCCTTCCTCTGTGCTTTATTCTACCCAGTCCCTTAATGGATTGGTTGAGGCTCACCCACAGTAGGGAGGGCAGTCTACTTCACTGAGACCACATATTCAAACCAGTCTCATCCAGAAACACCCTCACAGATACACCCAGAAACAATGTTTAATCTGGGGACCTCATGACCCATTCAAGTTGATACATAAAATTAACCATCACAGGAAGAAAAAGAATCAGAAGCCAGTGCTCATATGACCATCTTTCCCAGAATATGACTGAAAGATTTTTATATGAAAATGGCCAGATCAGATTTGCATTTTGAACAGCTCTGTGACTACAGTGTCAATTAAAATTTGATATTCCTCAAAGCTCTCCCCTGTAGTTTCTCTTCTCACTTTGCATATCCTCCTTGAGTATTTTTATCTCATAGCTTCTATTCCTACATTAATATCTCTAGCCCAGACATCTGTACTGAACTTTAACCCCTCACATTTAATCGCAAATTAGATATCTTTTCTTGGGTGATTCCCTGAACACTCAATACATGTCTCAATTGATTCTACCTTTATTTTCCTTCCCAAACCTTCTTCTGTGATTGTTCTATACCTGAAGTAAATGTTACACCATCTTTAAATTTATCCAAAGTCAGAAACTGAAAATCATCCTTGCCTTTTCTCTTTCCTGTATTTCCCATACCTACGTCATCAGCAAGCACTGTATATCCTACCTGTTATATGTTGCTCTCAAATCTGTTCTTTTCCTTTCATGCTAATTACATTAGTCTGTATGTCAGTTACATTCTCTCTCACTATTGGAGCAGTGCCTTTATTTGCCTTCTTGCCTTCATTCTTGTTTCCTGCCAAGGAATTAGACTGCAGCTAGAAAGTCCAATTGGATTATGTCATCTTCTGCTTAGCATTTCTCTGTCTTCTCTGTGGCTTGATAGTCAAGTGTAAATTCCTTAAGATGAAACACAAGGGTCCTGTAGGATCTGGCTTTTGTCACCTCAACTTTTACTACTCCAAACACTCCCTACTAATATTGAACTTCCAGTTTCTAGTACTTATCATGTTAAATGCTACTATGAAAAGTTAGGAAGATATTTCTGAAATAAATAATTTTAAATCCCCCTTTTAAAAAATCCCTCCATTTGAAACTCACATTTTTTACTTTTGATTCATTTTTTACGTTAATTGTATAATATTTTAAAGGTAAAAAAAAGACTGGGATCAATAGCAAGTATTGATTATCATTAACTGCATAATAATTATACTTAATATGATTTATTGGTCACTCACTTTATGGATGTCATGGATCTTAAAGGTGAATCTATAAAGTATCTATGTCTCCTTTATGTTACTTACACTGAAATAAAATACCAATTAATAGATTTCAGAAAGAAGCTATGTTGAGATGAGTTCCAATACAACCTCTAAGGTTAAGCATTTAGTGGTCTAATTGTAGAAATGGAAAATCTGGAAAGTGAGATAATATCTTTCCCCAAATATTGAACTTTCAGAATATGTGAGTTTATCTTTACTTTGGAGATTGCATAGTGAGGCTTTCTTATCTGTTCATTTTAACATCAAGTTTAGTCATTTTATTTCTAAAATGCTCAATTATAGAGTAATGGTGTGCTCAACTGGAGTCTAGGAACAACAACCGAAAAAAGAAGTTGTATTTACCAACAAAACCATTAAAGTTTTTTAAATGGGATCTACTTATTCTGGTGGCTGATCAATCTGGTAGGAATAGGAAGAAATAATTAGGTGTGTGAGGTGTGTTTGTGTGTGTGTGTGTGTGTGTGTGTGTGTGTGTGTTACCTTAGCTTTCAAAGATACATAGGATGCTCCATTCCTGTCTGTACTGAATTTATCAAGAATTATAGGCAAACCAGAAATTGCTTCTCAGAGTGATTATACCTCTTCTAATACCATCTACTGATTTTACACTAAAAGTCTAGGCTACAAAAGTTGAGATGAGAACACGACTCATTTTACTTGACTCTCTTAAAAATAGCATTATCAAACATTTTGTGATGTTTCTCTCATATCATATATTGGGCTGTCGTGAAGAAATAAACCACCACTTGCTTTCATGACAGTAGATAATAAATTGAGTGATATAATTCAGTTGAGAATTTGAAAAATACATTGAAAATAATGGGGCATAACATTGTAGGGTTAACATTTATTCATAGATGATGCAATTAAATAAAACAGGCATTAACTTCAAGGTCAGTCAGTAAAGTAATAAAATTGAATATTTTAATTGAATTGTAATTGCTTCCCATTGATACATGAAAGTAAAGTAAAATAGATGTCAGCTCTACAAATTATGGTTCTTCCTCCTAATTAATTTCTTAATTCTGCATGGAGTTATCCAGTCCCTAGGTCTTGTTGTGGGTTTATTCATCCACCCAGCTTCCATCAAGGAATGTCTACAAGACATAATTAAATTGTTAGGTGTTAGGATTTATAGTAAATTTTTTTTCTGCACTTTGGAGAAAAATTTGTTAGTAACTTTTGAGTAACTCATTTATGTATTTGAGTTAAAATTTGCTCTAAACATAACATATTTCTGGGGCTTTATGGATTGTAATCATCTTTTTTATTAATAGTGTTATTTCTTGATATTGATATGTATATAAATATTAATAAATATAACCTTCTCAGTCATTAAAAAGGTTCTCATAGGGGAGATAGATACATTGAGACTCACATTCAACCACTCACTGATTCAGGAAGTAAATTAAACAGACTGTTATGGTTTTTGGGAAGCACAGTTTATGTCCATTCATGACCCAGGCTGCACAAGAAAAGAGATACCTAAATTGAATGAGTCTAAAAAAGAAACATCTTTTTCAAGGACTAGGATAAATTGAAGCTTTTAAATAAAGTTGAATTTCATTGAAAAATCCCATGAACCATTGTGGCTTTTTCATAGGCTTTTCACGGCCCCTCAAAGGATTTTAACATAATGCAATTTTACATAAAATAAAATGGGATGATGATATTACAAAGATTAGGAGAGATATTTTCATATTGTACTGAAATTGTATTGGGTCTAGATAGTAGGGTTTATTCAAAGAAAGAGAAGATTATATGCCTTTTGGACTGACTACATATACCAGCTAAATGGCTATTGCTTAAAAAGTGAAAATAGAATGAATGTATAAGATAGCTTATATCTTATTAAAAATTACTGAGGTATTGTTATATATTCTTACATTTCAAAATGACTCTATATATGGAGTGCCTGGCTGGCTCAGTTGGTAGAGCATACAACTCTTGATCCTAGGGTTGTGAGTTCAAGCCCCACATTGGGTGTGGAGATTACATGCATACATACATACATATATATGTAAAATGACTTTGTAATAGAATATAATACAAATATATTGGTATATTAGCATATTTGGTTGTACTTAAAAATATAAGTGGATTCTTATTGGTAAAATAAGAAATTAAACTGAGAAGTTATTAATGTTCTCTAACCTTTGTGTTAAATTTTAACTCAAATGTTGATTTCATTATTTAAACTGTTTCTCTTTAAACCATTGAAAGCAAAAATGTTAAAAAATAAGCCAAATGATAAAAAGATTTTTTGATACTAATCCTACCCCAGCCTTCCATTTTAAGTTATGAAGGACACAGTTAGGAGAGACATTTAAGAATATCAGAATTCTCCATCCATATCATCTAATTAAAAAATACCCAAACCAGGATGCCTGGGTGACACAGTCGGTTGAACAGCTGTTGGTTTCAACTTGGGTTGTGATCTCAGGGTCCTGAGATCAAGCTCCCCATTGGGCTTCATGCTTAGCAGAGAGTATGCTTGAGATTCTCTCTCCCTCTGGCCCTCCTGCTTGTGCTTTCTCTCTCTCTAAAGTAAATAAATAAATCTTTTTTTAAAAATAGCCAAACCAAAAATACATGAGATTAAGGACTGACATCCTTGAGCTTCATAATTATAGATAAGCTAACAGTTTTTCATGTTAAA
The DNA here is from genome assembly GCA_028646535.1 of Procyon lotor. Taxonomy (NCBI): domain Eukaryota; kingdom Metazoa; phylum Chordata; class Mammalia; order Carnivora; family Procyonidae; genus Procyon; species Procyon lotor. Next base: position 54,504,649 of record CM053609.1, read on the forward strand.
GTGATTTGTTTCTCCGGATTCTTGTTTTAAATTTTTTTAAATAATAATCTTTTTCCATTTAGAGAAATTAAATATCATAAGGACTGTACATACAATGCTAGAATGTTTCTAAATGAGGAAACTTGTCAAAAAATATGTGGAAGTGTAAGAAAATTAAATATTCAGTCTTTCATTATATTTATAAAAATAAGTTACAAAGAGTTTTCATTTGCATGTAGTTTAATATTTATGGAATCGTAAGTGTTCTAGGCAGTAAAGATTTCTTAAGAAAACTTCCATTTCTGAATGTATTCTGGGATAGGATGAATAATCTTCCTACCATCCTGACTAATATCATCCCATGTGCAATGGTGTCAACTGATTTAGAAGAGATCCCTGACTAAATACCTGACTAATATCATCCCATGACTAATATCATCCCATGTGCAATAGGGTCAACTGATTTAGAAGAGATCTCTTGAGATCAGGGTGGTCTTAGGCCATGGATTTCTCAAAGAGAGTAGCTTGACTTGCTAGTGATCTCTGGTTCTTATCCAAGAATGTATTTTACAAAACAGTCTGAAATTTCATATGGGCAGTGATGATGAGGTCCCTAATGATTTGTCACTTTCTAATGAACAGAAAAATGGAAGCAAAGACAGATTGCACTCAGACAGAGTACCTAGCAAAGCATCAGGAGAAAAGGACTCAAGTAGTCATAATCAAGTACAGTGGAATATGTTAGCCTGACACAAGTGTGTATCATATACAGTCTTGATTTAAAGTAGAAAGATCCATTCAAGAGAATATGTAGACTATAATATTGAATCTAGATAAACAGTTTCATTATAAAACTTAGACACTTTTCAGAAAAGAATTACAATCTATCCAAATAGTATCAGATCATGAGATAAGAACTTTTAAATCATTGTTCATGCGAAAGAAGCCTACCAAAATCACCAGATACAACCTCCAATAAATTTACAATTTATTGTAAAAGTTTTATTGTCAGTTGTTTGTCAAAGTTGTTTATTTCTCAGGTCCTGCCATTCTCTTGGTTTTATATGTCCAGCAAAATGATCTTTTGCTTTGGGTATGTGAAATGTTACTGATTGGTTGTCTTCCCTGTGTGAAATGTCTAAAGCATCAGACCATGAAATATAGCAGCACCTACCACGCTCAGTAAACATGACACAGACCCCATTACCATACTATAAAGACTTATACATGCAGCTTATTTCATTATTAACTCTGAGAAAAAAGAAATGTAGCTCTTTTATTTTAGCTATTTTATAGCTTTACAATAATTTTCTACTGTAATGAAATGGTCTACAATGTGTTTCAGGAAAATACTTGAGAATCTTTAAGTTTTAAATTTTGAATTATTATTTTTAGTGCCACAGATTGTTCAGTGCTTAGACCAGGAATAAATAAAAATATTTCTGTGAATACAGAAAAATCTTGAAATTATCAACTAATTTTTAACATAGGTTGCCTGTGTGATGATACAGATTCATGTGGAAAATATTGTGCTCTGTGTGGCTTATGTTTACATATTTTACTGACTCTTATCTAAAGGTAAGCCAAATTACTTTATCTACATCATGGAATGCAGCAATCACTGAAATGAGATGCAACAGCTATTTCTATTTGCTAACAGTTCAGGGCTAAGACTTGATGATTCTATAAATAGAATTAAAAAACTACTGCAAGAAAAATGGGAAGATCATCAATTTGATTTCCCAGTCTTACCTGTGTAAAACCATATGTTCTAAAATTCCTTTCATGACTTTTAGACAGGCATTTATTTATTCCCAGATCCTTATAAAAAAGCAAAACATAAGTTATTAGATTCAATCATGAGAGACTTTGATTTTAATGATGTGTGCCCAAATGCTAAGTGAGATAGGTTATGGTGTTTGGTATGTAAGAATCAAGGAATTGGAAGGAAAGATAAAAAGTGACTTCCATTCATTCTGGCCTTGCACCTTCATGCTTTTATGAGTATGAGGGAAAAGTATGAAAGACATAGCTGTGAAAACATTACAAACATCTCTGTGAAGTAGAAATGAGGAGATACAAAATAGTAAGCAGGACTGAACCAGGGGGCTATAATACAAAGAGTTAGGAAGCAAGCAAAAGCTTTTGTGAGATTATAATCCTGGCACGGACTGAAAGTGCCCCATATGAGGGACAACCTCAAAGAGAGAAAGAAAAATAAAACATCCATTAAAGAAAGAGCAATCAATTAGAAAAATAAAGAACATTGTCCTGCATGGGGCTCCCTGCTCAGCAGGGAGCCTGCTTGTTTCTCCCTCTGCCTGCTGCTCCTCCTGTTTGTGTTCTCTCTCTCTCAAATAAATAAAATCTTTTTAAAAAATTAAAAAAGAAAAAAAATCACAGTGAAACAGCAACAAGGTGACATGAAAAGTAACCAATAAGAAATATTGGAAATGAAACACATAGTCACTTAAAAAACAAAAAGCTCAGTGGGCAGAATAAACTCTAGGTGAGCCAAGTCAAAGAGAAAATGAATGAAGCAGGAAAAAAAATAATTGACCCAAAAGGCAACATAAAAAAAACATTAAGAGCAATTTAAAAATATGCAAGATAGTTTGGAAGTTGCAATATTTGTGTAATAGATGTTTCAGGAAACAAAATAGAAGAAAAAGGCAGAAAAATAGTATTTACAGATATAATGACTGAAAATTTTCTAGACTTGAAGAAAAATGTAAGTTTTGGAATTGAAAGTGTATAGTAGGTGCTGTACAATATAAAAAAAGTAAACATACACCCACACACATTATATTAAAATTATGGAATGTCACAACTACATAGTACAACTAAACTATTATATAATGATGAGAGTGAAATAGAACATTATCAGACAACTAAAACTTGACACTTTAGCACTCACAGATTATCAGTAAAAAAAAATAAAGAATGGATTTCAGTTAGAAATAGATTGAATTCCAGGAGAAATGAACGAGACACAATTGGGAACATAGACATTGTAAAATATGTTGGGCTTAATTTTTCTTGACAAAATGAGGCAACTAAAAGTTAACACAGTCGTAGCAACTGAAATAGTAGGGCTTATTTAGTATCTAGTGAAAACATGCTAACTTCTCTCAGTCAAAAGGGTGCTAAACAAATTGTTAAATTTATATTCTAGAATTCATACTCTTAGTACATTTAGGCTTTAAATGTATGTAGGCATTGAATGTATGTTAAAAATTACAAGTGATTACTGAAAGAGTAGAAATTCAGTCTACAGCTTCCTAATCAGCAGAGAAAGCAAACAGATAAAAATCCTTTCAATATAGCATAAGGCAGAAAATAGCAAAGGAACAAATATGTAAAAGGTTTAATAAAACAGGAAATCTATAATAAGATGATAGAATAATATGTTAAAATGTAAAATGGTTAAACTCTATTCTTCAGAGTTGTATTTCTAAGACAGGATAAAATTTTTAAAAATCCAGTTATATATAGTTGATAGATGGCATCTAAAACAAAAGCACACAGAAAATTCAAGAATAGATGATGGAAAAATACATGCCAGTAAAATGTTAACAAAATAAAGATGGTGTTGTAATGTTGGTAAATGGAATATAAGATAAAAATCATGTATTAAGATATATGGAGATGAATAGGTCATTACTTGTTGATAAAAGGAATAATCTTATCAAAATGTTTTAGAAATTGCAAGTGTATATGCACAGAATAACATAGCTCTCAAATATGTAAAGCATAATTTTTTCTGAAACCTCCCTACTATTTTCCATATTGGCTGCACCAGTTTGCCATCCTACCAACAATGACAAAGTTTCCTTTGTCTCCACATGCTCACAAATACTTATATTCTTGTGTTTTTTATTTTAGCCATTCCAGCAGGTGTAAGTTGATACCTCATTGTGGTTTAATTTGCATTTCCCTGATGATGAGTGATGCTGAGCATTTTTTCATGTGTCTTTTGGCCATATGTATGTCTTTGAAAAAGATGTCCATTCAGGTTCTCAACTGATTTTTAAATCAGATTATTTGTGGGGGGTTTTTTGGTGTTGAGTTGTGAAAATTCTTTATATAAATTTGGGTATTAACCGCTTACTGGATATATCATTTGCAGATATTCAGTAGTTGCCTTGTTGTTTTGTTGATGGTTTTCTTCACCATGCAAATAGCTTTTTATTTTGGTGTAATCCCAGTAGTTGGATATTGCTTTTGTTTCCCTTGCCTTAGGAGACTTATCTAGAAAAACCTGTCTATGGCTGATATCAAAGAAATTTTGTTTGTTTTCTAGGAGTTCTATAAATTTAGGTCTCACATTTAGGTCTTTAATCCATTTTATTTTTGTATATGGTATAAGAAAGTGGCCCAGTTTCATTCTTTTGCATGTAGCTGTCTGGTTTTCCCAGCACCATTTGTTGGAGACTATCTTTTCTCCATTTATATTCTTTATTCTTGCCTTCTTTGTCATAGATTAATTGACCATAAATGTGTGGGTTTATTTCGTACAATGATCTGTGTAACTATAGATCTGTGTTCCATTGATCTATATAACCCTATTTTGTAGCAGTACCATACTGCTTTTATCACTAAAGCTTTGTAGTATATCTTGAAATCTGTAATTGTGATACCTCCAGCTTTGTTCTCTCTCAAAATTGCTTTGGCTATTTGGGGTCTTTTGTGGTTCCATATAATTTTAGGATTATTTGTTCTAGTTCTGTAGAAAATGTTACTGGTATTTTGATAGGGATTGCATTAAATCTGTAGAATGCTTCATGTGGTATGAACTTTTTAACAATATTTGTTCTTCCAATCAATGATCATGGAATATCTTTGCATTTGTGTCATGTTCAATTTCATTCATCATTGATTTATAGCGTTTAAAGTGTAAGTCTTTCATTTCCTTTGTTAAGTTTATTCATGGGTATTTTGTTCTTTTTGGTGCTATTTTAAACGGGATTATTTTCTTAATTTTTTCTTTCTGCTGTCTCATTATTTGTGTGTAGGAATGCAGCAGATTATTTGTGTATTAATTTTGTATCTTGCAACTTTATTAAATCTTTATATCCATTTTAGCAGGTTTTTTTGGTAGAATCTGTAGAATTTTCTATATATGGTATCATGTCATCTACAAATATTGAAAGTTTTACTTAGTTCTTTACCAATTTGGATTCCTTTTGCTTCTTTTTCTTTACTGATGGCTATAGGAATTCTAGAACTATGCTGAATTAAAGGGAAGAGAGTAGATATCCTTGTCTTGTTCCTGATGTTAGAGGAAAAGTTTTGTTTTTCACCATTTAGAATGAAGTTAGCTGTGTGTTTTCATATATGGTCTTTATTATGTGGAGCTATGTTCCTTCTAAACCTACTTTGTTGAGAGTTTTATCATGAATGAAGGTTGTACTTTGTCAAGTGCTTTTCTGCATCTATTGACATGTTCATATAGCTGCTATCCTTTCTTTTGCTAATTTGGTGTATCATGTTGATTGGTTTGCAAATACTGAATCACCCTCCCTTATGTCCCTGGAATAAATCCCACATGATCATGGTGAGTGGTTTTTTTTTTAATATATTGTTGGATTCAGTTTGCTAGTATCTTACTGTGGATTGTTATCTATGCTCATCAGAGACATTGGCCTGTAGTTTTCTTTTTCTGTAGTTTCTTTATCTGATTTTCAATATCAGGGTAATGTGGGCCTTGAAGAATGAATTTGGAAGTTTTCCTTCCTCTTCTAAACTCTTCCTTACATATTTAGTAGAATTCATTGGATATGGTGCTTACTTTTAATAATAATCAGAAAATGAAAGTTAAAACAAGTATCTAAAACAGTTTTATTTATTTATTTATCAGATTAGCAAAGACTTAAAATTCTGACACCACTAAATTATTTTTGCATTATGTGAAATAGGAATTCTGTGTCCTAATAGAAGTACAAATTGGTAATACTGCTTTGGAGAGCAATTTGGCAATATCTAATAGACTTGAAGATTATACACACACACACACACACACACACACACGCATATATTACAATAATACATACAATTATATGTATGTATTTTCTTCTATCATGGTAATTTCACATAAAAATATATTTACTGCAGCATGCAAAGTACTTGTGGCAAAACAGAAATTAGAAACAACCCAGTGCCTAAATACCCATCTACTGGAAAAAGAAAAAAACCCATCTACTGGAAAATGCAGAATTCAATTCTGGTATATCCATATAAAGAAATAGAATACAATTATAAACATGAATGGACCAGAATCACAGTAATCAATATAAGTAAATCTCATTTAATAATGGAATTGAAAAAATCAAGTTAGAGATTATATCATTCACATAAAATTTTAATATATGCGAACAATACTAAATAGTGTTTGAATACATACATTTGTAGTAAAATTATAAAAGCATAATTAGCAACTCACCAGCTTCAAAAGAGAACTTACCATGTAGAAGTGTAGGGGATATAGATTAAGAGTAGATAGATAGACTGTGACGTTCTATTGTGTTGGTTCTTTTTAAAGAAATGAACACTCATTTCTTTAAAAAAAATTTAGAGGAAATATGGCATAATATTAATGCTTGTTAAATCTGGGTAGTGATTACATGGGTGTTTCTTTCAAAGTATTTTACTCACTTATTCTAAATGCTGAATTGCTAAATTGTGACGGAAGTAGAGGAACTAGACAGAATCAGTGATTGGTTCATCTACATGTTCACCCATCTCCTTGAAATTTTAATTTTAATGAATACACCATGGGAATAAGATTGCTGTGAAGGAAGGTGACACCAAAAATCTGTCTAGTGCTATTGGTCTGAGTTGTTTGCTTTGAGTTTCACCTAAAAATACTCAGTGGCAGAAGAGTTTTCAATCTTTGCCTGACTTCCTTTCATCTGATGTGTGATATAAGAAATAACATGTTACCCAAAAAAGCATCCAACTAGAAAGAAAAAATTATTGATCAGTTTGTGTAATTAATAGCTAAATAACTTAAGCCAATAAAAAATAAAAGCAATTTATTTAAATGAGGCTAAGTCAATACATGTATTATGTATGTAAATATCTAAATGTATTATGGATGTAATATCTAAAATGAATTCTTTCATTTCATAGCAGACTTGTGGCATGTGACTTTTTCTTCCCTGGCAAGTTAGTTTTGGTATGTGGGAAGAGTTTACTGCCCATACTTGTCTGCCTATACCTTATCACCTACATAAACTCCACTATATAGTTGAACATCTTTATCTAAGGTTGTACAGACGCTGTTGGTACAATAATGATTTTTCAGAGTTGTCTCTATCTTTGCTTAGAAAACATATTATCATGCAAGTTGTCATTGAAATAAAATGTCATTTAATTTGATAATATAATTATTGGTGTCCATATCTGTGTCCTTTGTGAAATGAATTAATTATATAGGCATAAGAATCTATCACTTTTCTATTTTCTACTCTTATTCTCTAAGTTAGAATTTTAAAGTTTAGATAAAACAGGAATACCTAAGAAAATTCTCACTATTTTCCATGAGTAAAATTGCCGTAATAATTAAAATACCAAGGACATAAATGTCCTATCTTTGAAATGATTCATGTTTTTCCATCCACATTACAATTGCTCAAAAATGAATTAAAACAATGCATCTGGAAGTTGACACAGTGAAATGAAATGATTTGGTATGGAACTTATTTTTCAGGAGCAAGAAAATCAGTTACCCAAGGGGAATAGGAAAATAAATACTAGCCAAATACATTTTACTTTAGGATCAAAGCAATCTGAAATATATATATCCTGGTTTCCTGAGCAAGGAGAGGCAAAGGGAAGAGGGAAATGTGTCTTCAAATCTGATAGTTATCTTTAAAAAAAAAAATCATCTTTCTTGGCAGGTTTAGATCCAGATAAGCATCTTGGAAAAACTCTGGATCAAATGGAACCTTATCTTTTAGAGGTAAGAATTCATACTATTTCTCAAAATATAGACATCTAAAGGAAGAAAAAAAAACAAGGCCATGATATGATGATTATAAAATTAATTTTATTTTAGAAAAGCTCTGATAACATTCATGATATAGTTTTGTGAAAAAAAATTAAACTTCTAATGGATATGAAAATAATAATTTTCATAACTAAAATTAATTATGAAAATCATTACCAGTTTCTTTGAATAAAGAAGTAAGTCTGAATAAAGAAGTAAGCTATACCTAAAATGAAACTGTCCTGTCAAGAGGTTTCTTTTATTAACATGGACATTATATGTTATGTTAGAAGTACTATACTCCTAAAGTAGCTGATATTCTCTGTGATCCGATGCTTTTCAATCAGAAATGTGAGTAGAAACTTCCTTCAAAGATGATCTAATCTAACCTCTTCTCTTTTACCTATTAGGAACTTAACTTCAGAGTAGCAAAAAAATTATTTTAAGGTTTCAAGTAACAACTGTTTGACCCATAGCATTGTCAAATCCTAAATGTGTTCTAAGCTTTAAAGATTTAGTTATTTTCATTTTTTTCTATTAACTGTTATTATTACATTTTATGAGGATTTGGGGCAAATGTTATTTACATGCTACTGACACCTAGAGGAGTGTAATGATGAGAGTATTTTATTTCACAATTTATGATGAAAAAAATGAAAATTACCCTGCTTCTGTGAAAGAACTGAACTCCTCTAAGTTATCATGTTCCCCTCCTCCTCTCTTAATTTATCAACATTGTCTTAATACAATTACTTCGATGTGCTAGCAGTTACCTTATTTACTAACTTTATGGTTTTCGGATTTTCTTTCAGTTATTTGCACTTGATTATTTTATGGTTTATCAATGTGTACCAAATGCTTAGAAATCCCTGAAATGGGGGTGCCTGGGTGGCTCAGTCGTTAAGCGTCTGCCTTCAGCTCAGGTCATGATCCCAGGGTCCTGGGATCGAGCCCCACATCGGGCTCCTTGCTCGGCAGGAAGCCTGCTTCTCCCGCTGCCACTCCCTCTGCTTGTGTTCCCTCTCTCGCTGTGTTTCTCTCTGTCAAATAAATAAAAATCTTAAAAAAAAAAAAAAAATCCCTGAAATGTTCATCCCTTTTTTCACTAAACATTAGTAAGCATCTAATGTATACGAGGCAAATAGTAAAAATAAAAATGAAATGAGCATATAATTGTAACAAATTATATTTGATTTCTAGATAATTTGATGTCACTTATTTAAGTTGATCTAACGGACATGGTAGCTTTTTATGCTAGTCTAATAGGACTTTTCTCACAGCAATTTGTGCTATGGTCAACATTATATCTGTGTTCGTATCTGTTCTCTATCATCAGATTAAATTTTGCTTCTGAAAAAAAAAAACGTAGGTAAATAATGAAATTAAATTTACGGGGGTAAAGAAAGAGTACTTAAGAAATGAGAGACTGGGACTTTGGCAAAAGAGCTTTTTGTAAGCTACTCCATAAATTTAAAGTTATGAGTTCAGGTGTCCAGCATGTAGAGGTTCTTTATAGAATAGGTATATAAGGCTTGGGATTACCATGATTATGAGTTAATCTGGATATTATCATAGAATATTTAAACACAAAAATTGCAGAAATTATTTTATTCAATCTTCAGTACGGCCAGGCAATCTCATATTTCTCTGGAAAAATTATCTACCCATTCTCCATAATGGCTATTGCATTCCTTCTCTACTCTCCTCTAAATTCAGTCCCCTTCACCGTTCCCCTCACTTTTGAGTGGATGGTTTGTTTCTTCACAAAGAAAATGGAAGCCATCATACTGGAAATCCTTCCACCACCCCTGTACCCAGGCACATTTTTGCTTCCTGTAACTGGGAGAAGTATACTTCTTCCCACAATATGGCTCACCCCAGTCCTGTTCTCTGGATCTCATTAGCAGCAATCACTCACCCCCTCCTCTTTCCCTTTACTGTCTCTTTCACATCATATTGAAACATGCCACCATCTCCCATCCTGAAGATTCCTTCCCTCCACTTCCCTCTAGCTACTTCTCTTTGCTTCAAAATCAAAAATTTCAGAGTGTCACCCATGTTGATCGCCAGTGCTTCTTCATGTCTCACATGCCTCGTGTACCTGGAGCCTGGCTTCTCCTTCCACCTCTAAATGGATACAGCTCTGACAAAGATCACACATGATCTCCATTTTACCAAACCCAACCAAAACTTCTTAGCCCTTATTTGCTCATCATAAACACTCCTCCTTAAAATGCTTCCATCAGCATCTGTGATGCCACATTATCCTAGTTTTTCTCCTTTTGTTCTTGTCAGTCTCTTTTGCCAGTTCCTAGCCTAAGCTCCATTTTCACTCTATCACCTTTTTCTGGACGATCTCAGTCACTCACATGGCTTTAAAAACTAACTATATTCTAATGACTCCCAAATATTTCTAGCCCAAATTTTCTAAGTCTTAGTGCTTAGAGGCACAGCAAATTAAATCTCCATGAACTTGATTGTGGCCTTTATATCCGTCACTTTTTTTTTTTTTTTTTAAAGATTTTTATTTATTTGACAGAGAGAAACACAGCGAGAGAGGGAATACAAGCAGAGGGGATGGTAGCGGGAGAAGCAGGCTTCCTGTCGAGCAGGGAGCCGGATGTGGGGCTTGATCCCAGGACCCTGGGATCATGACCTGAGCCGAAGGCAGACGCTTAACGACTGAGCCACCCAGGCGCCCCTATATCTGTCACTTTTTGCCATTCCTTTTGTCATCCTTTTAGTTCAGTGCCTGTCACTTCAGGTCTAGAGTATTACTGACAACTCCAAATTTGCCTCTAGCTTCCATTTTATTTCCCAAAGACTTCATTTGGCTTACTGCTTCAAGATAACTGTTCAAATAGATACTACTGTAGTTGTACGTCACTCACTCGCTTCAAGACTTTGAGTCCCCATTGCTTTTTGGCTAAAATCCAAATTCTTTAGACTCCTCTTTCCATTACTTACTGTGGCCAACCCATTAGCATAGTCTTTGTCTTCTCTATATCCAGAATATATTGTGAGCCCAAGCACTTCTCACTGTCTCTGTCGCTATCACTACAAGATAATCATCTCTTGTCTGGAATACTTCATCAACCCCTAACTGATCTGCTTACTTCCACCATTGCCCTACTATGATCCATTATTCATACAGATGCCAGAGTAATTTTTTTTAAGTGTAAATCAAATCACATTGCTGCTTTGTTTAAAATTTAAATAGTTTCTCACTGCAATTAGAATAACATCCAAATTCCTATGAGATCAAAACTGATGAAACTGTATATGATCAGCATCCTTATTTTCCACCAGGCTCTATCTCATTCACTGAGCCAGAGCCACAGATGCCTCCTTATTACTTATATACACTTTATTCACCCTTTTTCTCCTTAGGACTTTGTTCTGCCTCAGATGTTTTTTTTCCCTCAGACCACCACATGGTTAGTGCTTTCTCATATTTTTTTTAATGCTTTCTAATTTTTAAGTGACAATGCAAATGCTACCTTCTCAGAAAAGCTTTCCCTGACAACCCTACCTAACACAGATCTCTACAAGTTATCTCTACAAATTGTCTATCTGCTTACATGTATATTATCTGTCACCCCTTCACCCACTCCACTAGAATGTAAGCTCCAATAATCCTACCAAGATTTTGGCAAAGACCTAAGTTCTTTAGTTCTTTCATTCATTTGTGTGTTCATCTGTCTGTCTATCCATTCACTGCTTTTGTCCTTAAGTTACTTCATTTTTATTGAGGACCTGTTACGTGGCAAATGCTGTGGCAAGCACTAAGTCTACATGATGAATTAAACAAGATCCTTGTTCCAAAGGAGCTTAAACTATGCCATAGTTATTCTCAGACGTGAGGGTGAAGTTTATTTGGGACCTTGTTAAAATATACATTCTTTTCCTACCCTAAGAAATCTCAGTTCAGAAGGACCAGGAATCTAATCTCTATTTTTTTTTTTAAAGATTTTATTTATTTGACAGAGAGAAACACAGCGAGAGAGGGAACACAAGCAGAGGGACTGGTAGCAGGAGAAGCAGGCTTCCCGCCGAGCAGAGAGCCCAATGCGGGGCTCAATCCCAGGACCCTGGGATCATGACCTGAGCCGAAGGCAGACGCTTAACGACTGAGCCACCCAGGCGCCCCAGGAATCTAATCTTTAAACAAGCACTAGATAATTCTAGCACAGTGATCAAATATATCATCTCCTAGTTCTTCAATACCACTAACACATTTTAGGCACTGTATTTCTGAATTTCTCTGAAAGAATGTAAGCCTTCTTGAAAGCATCGTCATCCGCTGGTTTTCACTGTTTACTTCTGAAAGTTTTCTCAGTATTTTCTTAAGTTCCTTTTGGGGCTTATCGTATATATTCCACCCCTTATAAGTTGTTGTACCATCCATAGCCTTACCCTGTGGTAATATTAAATACCCCCATGACTTCAACTACCAGTTTTATTCTTATGACAATTTAGTCTGTTCCTCCACCATCTTTTTATCCTCCAGACATCTGTATTCAGTAGGACACTTTCCTCTCTTGGATGTACTCAATCACTTCAACCTCAGCTGTGCAGAACTGAAAATTTCTTTGCTGACATATCTATGCCATTTTTATGTTTCCTGTCAGTGAGGCGTTCCGTTGTCTACTCAGTTGTCCAAGACCAATAAAAAGTGAATTGTAATAAATTATTTCATATATTCCATTATTCATAAATAAGGCCCTAGCTCCTTTTAATTCTACCTTCTTAACATCTTATAATCTGACCCATTTAATCCTCATTGTCACTACATTAAGGTTTCCCCTAGGTTATTACAATCTTCTAGCTTAAGTCTATCTCCTCCCCACCTTACTCCTTGTCAATCCACAGGGCTATCATTATCATACATGTGAAGGGCAAATCTGTTCATGTTGTTGTTCCCCATTCCCTCAAAATAAAATTTTTCATTGTTCCCCATTCCCTCAAATAAAATTTAAACTCCTTAACACCATCTATTCTTGAGGAAGAAGAGTCTTGTAAGATAGGCAGTCTCCTACATCTACTCTATCCTTCATGAGTGTAGAACTATTAATGGTTACCCTAAAGTGAGTACTCCCTTGTACCTCCACGTCCTACTCCCCTTCTCTGCAGACTTTTCTCTCCTTCACTCAACTAAATCCAATCTGTCTAAAAGTCTAAGCTTTAAACTCTCGCATAAATAAGCCTCATTAAGGTTGCCTGGGTGGCTCAGTCAGTTAAGTGTCTGCCTTCAATTCAGGTCATGATCCCAGGGTCCTGGCATCAAGCCGCACATCGCGCCCCTGAGCCTCCTTCTCCTTCTCTTTGTGCCTGCTCCTCCTTCTGCTTGTGCTCTCTCTCTCTCTCTCTCTCTGTTTGCCAAATAAATAAATAAAATCTTTATAAACAAACAAATAAATAAGCCAGCCTCCTTTGAGCTGCCATTTTCTTCTTTGACTCCCAGGATATAGCACTTCTCATGCTATATATTTTTTTCGAGTGTTTATTATAACATTAAAGCATGTAATATGTAAAAAAATAAATTCAAACACTATCAAATACTGAATAATCTTCCACTGACTCCATGCTCCCCCCCATTTCCTTTCCCAGAGTAACTTCTCTTCTCTATTCTGAGGTATCTCTTCAAAAACTTTCTTTGCATATGTAAATATATATGCAGGTGTTTATTCGTTTTTACCAAAATTGGAACATACTGTACATCATTCTCCATCTTCCATTTTAAGGATAAGGATATCCTTAATAAGGATTCAGGTCATTGTTTTCGTGACTTCACTACGTGTGGAATATGTTTGAGCCTCTTCTTTATTAATGGGCTTTATTCCTTACTGATTTCTTTCATGTCTTTTGCTATTTCAAACAATGCTAGAGTGAATATTACTGTATATATATTTAAGGGCAAATATGAATTTATCTGTAGGATAAAATCCTAGAATGGAAATACTGGGTCAGAGTGTATGTATGTTTTTAATTGCAAGGGACACTGAAGACATCCATTTTCAGCTATGGTGGAATAACTTAAATCAGACCAATTCTCCCAATTAAAACAATTAGAATAGTTGCATGGAATTAAAACAAAAATAATGTTGGAAGGCATTAGAGAATTACAAAAAATGAGAAAATTTGAGGGGTCAGAATTCCAGTGAGAACAGAGTCTCTAATCCCCTTAAGACATTTCCTAATTCAAAAAATGGTACAGGTATACCAAGAAGTTGAGGAGAAAACTCCAGCTGAGAAGCTGAGTACAGCTTTCAGCAGCTTCATAGCGCTGAGACAAAACCTGGTTAACCCTCCAGGTATTCGGTTGGACTCCTGAATGGGTTATACCCTAGGGTAGAGGCAAACCAGAAATAGTCCAGCCCTTGCAAATACTTATATCCTGCTTTGAATCATCTGGTGATCTGGTGCTCCTCGTATTGCCTGTTTCTCTCTTTAAAAAAATAACATGATTCAGAGCCTCAGATTATCTCTAAAATATTTTACATACAATTTCAGCAATCAGAAATGGCCAAGCATATGAGGAGATCCGATGAGATAACCGAAAATAAGAGAAATATACACAATAGAAACAGTGTCAGAGGATTCATGTGATCAAATTATCAGATGACTGTGGCAGTGGGTGAGAAGATGAACAATTTTAGGGGCAATTTGGAATCTATATAATATAATCAAATAGAATTCTAAAACTTAAAATGCAAAACCTGAAATGAAGAACACAATACATGGGTTTACCAGTGGATTTGATACAGTTGTATAGACAATTAAAGATCCAGAAGATAGGGTGATATAAAGCATCCAGGCTGAAGCCCAAAGAAAACAGGATGGAAAGTAAAGAGAAAACTATAAGAGATGTAAGTGAAAGAAGTTTTCATACCTGTAACTTGAGTTGCAGGAGTAAAGGAGAGAGAAGAATGAACAGAAGCAATGTTTGAATAGATTTTACTATAGGATTTAGCTGTAGTTATTTTTGCCAATTTTGACAAGTAGCTTCTCAGAATGGTAAAAATTGCTCAAAACGGAAAGATTGAATATTAATGGATAATTGCATATTTTGAACAGAAATTATTTTTCCTGATAGTTATAGAAAATTATGCAAAACAACTTAAAGTATCTTTTTATCTGGTTTCTGTTCTGCATAGTCTAACCCGTGTGTATGTGAGCTTTCTATTAAGTGAGTGCCTAATCAATTTTTATACCAATTTGTTGCCAATTTGTTTCTCACTACATGTATAACAGTTTTCTGATACAACCCAGATTTTTAACCCATGTTTTTTCCTTTCTCTTTTTCCCTTCATTTTTATATACGCTCATAAAGGAGAGTCAATCAGTTGCCTGATGTATTCAGAGCACAATGATTCTAATATAAAAGCAAACGAGTCATTTGTCAAACTCTCATCTTTTTTCAGCATGTAGAGGGAATGTCTGTTTATTTTTATTTTTAAAAAACATTTTCTAGGGGCGCCTGGGTGGCTCAGTGGGTTGTGACCTGACCTTTGGCTCAGGTCTTGATCTCAAGATCCTGGGATTCAGCCCTGCATCCGGCTCTGCTCAGCAGGGAGCCTGCTTCCTCCTCTCCCTCTGCCTGCCTCTCTGCCTACCTGTGATCTCTGTCAAATAAATAAATAAAACCTTTAAAAAAAAAACTTATTTTCTAGGACTCTGTCTTCTCCCATCATTGCCTAAGACATATCAGATTTTAAGGACTGTGTATATGTCCTTATCTTTATGAAAAATGTCATTAACCTCATTAAGTGAGATAGAAAAAATTAACCATATATTCATTTTTCAACTTATTGACACAACTCTCTTGAATAGTCAAGAAATTCAAAAGGAGAGAACCTTGAACTTGTAGGGGTGGGAGAACAAGAGGTTAAGTAGAGGAACTCATTTTGTTCACCTGCCTCAGATATCCTGAACCACCTGTTAGGTACCTCTTGTGTAATGTGGGTGGACATGACTTGCAAAATGTAGTAAGTTATTTCAGCTAATGCATTAATCCTTTAATATATTATTGTATCCAAGAGTTAATATTTTTTAGTTAAGAGAATTTTTGTGTGTAACAACGACTTCCCTTGAAGAAATTAATATTGTTTGTGAGAATGAAAGACAGATTGGTGGCGGAGGTGGTAGAGAAAAGATGATACCTTTGGGCAAGGGTCCTTTTCATAGTTCATTCAGATCACACGAGTTAAGAGGCAGCATAGTACAGCAATCAGCAAGTTAACTCTGTACCTCAGAGGCCTGGTGTGAACCCTTACCTCAAATGTTGATCTAGTTAGTTTCCCCCATAATATAATGAAAGTAATAACAATAGGTGCTTAGCTTACTATCTGGCACATTCTAAGTGCTCAATAAATTTTAGCAATGTGTAATATTATGGATAAAATTTGCTATTACTGAAGAATAATTCTGCAACTTTTCTGTCTTAGAAAACACAAAACAAAACAAAACTGGGCAGACATTATAACTGGAGATTGTTAACTGACATATATCAACGTGTAGGTAACAATCCTAACAGAAAAATAGTAAAATCTGTGGAGAACCACTATGTAGAAAAGAATATATGAAGACCAAATATAGATGTAAGGAGATGCTTAAACAGCTTTAGTAATCGGAGAAGTACAAATTAAAGCAACAGTGAGATGTTACCTTGTACCAGTTCGGCAAAAAATGAGAAAATTAGATAATGCCTATTATTGACAGGTGAGGATTTACAGAACCTTAGGAATGTAGATTGCTACTACCATTCTGAAGAGCCGTATCGCAGTTCCTAGATTAAATATCTCCATCCTATCATTCTTTTAGGGGACACTAGCGAAAGTAGTCATTGCAGGGTTATTTTTGATGGTGTTGGGGTTGTTGGGAGGTAATATGAATGTCCATTCTTGGAAGATCAAAGAGTTAAAATATGGAGAATGCATGTTGTGAGATACAAATCTGCAGTTAGAAAAGTACATTCGGTGTGCATATAGCAGCAAAGTTTTGAATGCATAAAAGTAACATTGAAATGAATTAAAAATACAGGCACACAAAATAATATATTTGCAAAGCATAGACAAAAGATACACATTAAATACTTTTAAATTTAAACATTTAAATTTAAATTTAAACATTTAAAAGTATTTAAATGTTTGCATGTGATAAGGGGAAAAAAGGAGGATAAAGTATACAAATAAATTGTAATTAGAAAAAAACAACATAGGTACCTACATATTGCTGAAAGTTTGAGATATAATAAAGGTATAGAGAAGTATAAAAAGCATAGTTTTTCTGTCCTGTAATGCACAGGGCTAACATGTTGGTGTATTCTATAATGGTTATTTCCTAAGAGTTTTTCACACAAGTTCACATAGTTAAATAGTTTACATATTTTATTTACATAAATAGGTTTGATTATACATACAGTTTGTGTCCTTTGTTCTCCTAGCATTATGTCATATTTATTTTCCCACATAACTGAATATACTTAGAAAATGCATTAATTAATGGCTGTGTGGATTCCATCATATTTGTATCCTACCTATGAATGTATTATGACAGATTCAATGAGTTACCTCTTGTTGGAAATATTTGTTATTTCTAAATTATTATAAACAATGTTACTTATTTTAAAATTGTTATAAACAATGTTATGATTATGATCTTTCCTTATAAATCTTCCTATACATTTCTGATTATTACTTGCTTCAGATGAATTCCTAGGAATATAATTCCTGGGTCAAAAAATACAACTTTAAGGATTGTACATTTATTACTCTAAATTAACTATGGAATTATTGTAGTTATTCCTTCTTAAACTTCTGCAGTTTCCCAAAATTATCATCTGATAAGTGAACAAATGGATTCTAAAATTATTTTATTACCCCTTGTGGGTTTTTATCCCTAGGACTATTTTCTCATTGTTCAAAAAAGTAGGTGAATTTTAATATATAAGAGTTGCATCAAATTTTAAAGGTTTAGAACTGTTCCTTAAATGTTCATTAAGAGTATTCTTATTTTTGGGGGGCGCCTGGGTGGCTCAGTCGTTAAGCGTCTGCCTTCAGCCCAGGTCAGATCCCAGGGTCCTGGGATCGAGCCCCGCATCGGGCTCCCTGCTCCGCGGGAAGCCTGCTTCTCCCGCTACCATTCCCTCTGCTTGTGCTCCCTCTCTCGCTGTGTTTCTCGCTGTCAAATAAATAAAATCTTTAAAAAAAAAAAAAAAAGAGTATTCTTATTTTTTGATATTTTACAATGTTTGTTAAAGTTTGTACTCTCAAATGGGTCTTCAATAAAAATGTGTTTCGCCTACTTTTATAGTAAAGCTGTGTATTTAGTAAGCGCTCACTAAGAGCCATACTTTGTGCTAAGTGCTTTTTATGCCTGTTTTTTTTTTTTTTTTAAGATTTTATTTATTTATTTGACAGAGATCACAAGTAGGCAGAGAGGCAGGGAGAGAGAGAGGAGGAAGCAGGCTCCCCACTGAGCAGAGAGACCAATACAGGCTGGATCCCAGAACCTTGAGATCATGGCCTGAGCCGAAGGCAGAAGCTTTAACCCACTGAGCCACCCAGGCGCCCGTATGCTTTATTTTATTTGGTCAACTAACCTATGAGGTTGTGACTGTTGATACTTATATTTTACAGATGAGGGATCATTCAGAGAGTGAGTTACTTTTTCCACAGTCACACAGCTGGGAAGTAGCAGATGTTGAATATATGCTTAAATCTATCTGATTTCAGAACCTATGCTCTTTTGTATTCTTAAAAGTCATTTTGAGGATTAAATAATTATATCATCTTCTTAACTTTAAGGCATAAAATAAATGGTCTTTAATTAGTAATAATACTATTGGTTTTAGCAGCAGCAGAATAGCATAAAGGTGATGGTTGAAATCACAGGTGCATGGGCTATATCCAAGGGAATAAATTGATTAAGAAGAATATATTACAGAGATTCGTGAGGGATATTTATAATTTAGGAGCAGCAGGAAAGTGTCAGAGTAGCTTAAAAATAGCTTAAAACATATAGTGTGTGTGTGTGTGTGTGTGTGTGTGTGTGTTTATATATATATATATATATATATATATATATATGTGTGTGTGTGTGTGTCACAGTATCATGCCACATAAAATTTGAAAAGGATCAGGTCATTGGACTCTCCAAGTGACCTGCTATCCATAGTGAGTTACCAATAAACACAACCACCATCCATCCAGTTTCTCAATGCAGAAAGCTGGGAATTTGCCTTAATTCTATTTTAACTTTCCTCACTCCTCCATTCAATTAATCACTTATTCAGCATCCTAACAATATCTCTCGAAATATCTGCCCTCTCCTCTCTGTCCTCACTGCTATTTCCCCAGTTCAGGAAATCTTCATCTCCTGCCTAGATTACTCCAGAAACTTCTCAGTTCTTTGTGCTTCTTGACTCACTCACTTCAGCCCATTCTCCACTATGCAACCACATTGTTTCTAAAAAATAAATGTGATCAGTTCAGCTTTCTGCTTAAAACTTGTCGTGGGTTCTCATTGACCTTAGGATAATGACTCAGCATAATTTATGAAGCCCCATGAGATCTGTTCTCTTTCTAGTTAGCCTCATCTCACCATTACTCATCTAGTTATGATCCAGCTGTTCCACACTTACTTCAGTTTCTAGTACTCATCATGTGCTCTGGAACTTAACATATGTTGTTCCCTCTGGAACCATCTTTCCTTCTCTTCTGTCTTCTCTCTTTCCCTCGGCCTCTCTCTCACCCTTTTAGCCTTTCCTGGTTAACTCATTCTTCAGATATCAGCTTAAGTTTTACTTTGAGAAGCCTTTGGGTTCCTTCTGGTTAGGTACAATACTTTACAATCCCACAGCATCTCATGCATCCACCAAAGCAGTCACTACCCATTATTGTAATTTTTTGTTTGACTTTCTGTCTATACCTCCAGACAATAAGCGGCTCTGTGCAGAATTTATATGTCTGCTCCCATCATTATCCCCAACACCTAAAACAATGCCAAACCTGTAGTAGATACTCGGTAAATACTTCTTGAATAAGTGCTATGAATGATTATATACAGCTTGAAATTGTTTTGTATGTTAAGCATATCATTTATAAAATGAAATTTTAGCAGTTATTATAAACCTTATGGTTTTCTGTAGGTGGTGAGAAGGATGAAGTGTGGTTTGATTTGACTTTTTTTATTCTAATTTTAAAATTAACAGATAAATGAGGCAGGTTTAAAAGAAGAAAAATCTTGATTTAATAAGAAATTCTCACAATTGGGTTTATTATAATCTTTTAAAGGGATAAAAATTAACAGAAACCAGATGCCCTTAACATTTTCAGTTCAATAATCAGTAGTATTCAAATGGAATTATTATAAGTATGAATATTCATCTATATAAATAAGTACACCAGAAAAAATAGAATCATATAAGTAATTTCCTTTTCATTTACCAGGAATTCACTTTCTAAATGTTCAGACTCCAAGGCATTCTTATAATCCATGAAATGACCCAAGTCAGCCACATCTGTTCAAAATGCTTTTTAAAATGCTTATCTTAACAACAGTTAGATGGCAAACCAATGTTCACTTTCCCTAAAAGCTTTATCTAAAGGAGATCACAACACAATTTAGATGTATGTGAAGCAATGAACATAGTTTTATGCAAAGAAAATTATATGGTATAATAAGTTAAAAAATGATCTTCTTTTATTAGTAATCTAACTTGTTAGAAAACAGCAACATATTTCTTTTCAACTGTTTAAAATCCTTTAGAACTTTTATTTTACCAATTGTATTAACTTTATATCTTTGTACTCATACAAAGGTTGGGACCAAATTGTGGATGTCAGCCAAAATAGTATGTTTGTTAATCTTACCCAGTGGTCAGCTGGTCCAAATATTTTTCTATATAACATTCCCCAAATGGCTAAAAGTGGAGGTGGGGAGGAATGTGACATCACTGATTCCATGGCTAATGAGATAAGGAAAACGTTGACTATCACATCTGAATTTTATTTACTCTTTCAGATTTCCAGCACCAGAGGATAAAAATGCAATTTCTAAGGGTAGAGAAAAAGAAGTTAGTAACTTTATCTGCCCTTTTACTTGGTAATTCTGATCAGGAGTGGCTTTATTTCTGGTTCAAATTAGACCTATCAGTTTATGTCTATCAGGCCCTTTTCTGAGAGCATGCATGGGTATCTGGACTATACGGAGGACACCCCATTGGTCACTAAGTACCATGAATTACACACTGCTAGAAAAGAACTAGAAGAGAGTCTGAGGGATTTAGAAAATAGTTTCATGAGAAAAAGTCACACATGAAAAATTTCAAGTTCAGGAGGAACATAGTGATGCAGTGCAAAAATATATCACAAGGCAGCATAGGATAGTCACACAAGGAGTAGTAACAAGAACAATTCCTTTTAAGCTGTAGAGAAGGAAATTAATGTTGGGCTTTGTCACTTTATATTTCATTTTATAAGATTTAGTATCAAAAGATCCTTTTGAGTTTTTATTTTATCTGTTGTATTGGCTTTATAGCTTTATATCCATGCAAAGGATAGGGCCAAATGGCTGAAATGTTTGACTGTCAGTCTACAGAGTTTGATTGTATTAAATAGGTAATAGTCACCAAAAAGTTTTAAGCAGATGAGTGCCATGGTCATTTATTGTTAAGGAAACTTAGTATGGTGATAATATGTAGGATATATTGGGAGCTGTGAAAACTAAGCAGGAAGACAAGAGATGACTATAACAGTTTAAGTGTGAAGTGATCATGAAGGATGTTAGAAAACATTTATTTCTTCACTTTATCCATCTTTTTCACTGCCATGCCCTAGTATATAGAATGGGCTCTGGCCATTAGTAGGTACTGGGTAAAGATTTGTTGATTCAATAAATGAATTAATGAAAAATTTTAAAATGTAGGCTGTGTGGCAGAAGAAATGACAGAAGGAAAGGAAGGAGTTAAGTCCTTCAGTATTTCAAGCATTCAGGGTGATTGAACCACTGCAGAAATAGAGAAATGAGCAAGGAGAAATGGTTATAAGAAGAAAATCAAGAACTTTGTTTTATTTATTTTAAATTTAAGACAACAAGGCTCCCAAGTAAAACACTCAGTAAGAATTTTGAGTGGGGACTAATATATGGAAGAGAGATTGGTGGTTAGGGTATTTGCTTTGAGAACCATTTGCATAGAAGTAATAGATATAATAGTGATTTTAATCTTCAAAGAAGGGAGTACATAGATAAAAGAGCAGAAAGCCCAAGGGAAGGGCAAATCTAATAGAGAAAAAAAATGCCACGTTTTGAGTGTTTCCTATGCACCTGGAACTGAGTTAAAAGCTTTGCATGTATCATTTATCTGTTTTATTTTTTTTTCCAATTAATTTTATTTTATTTCCAGTGTTCTAAGATTCATTGTTCATGCACCACAGCCAGTGCTCCATGCAATACGTGCCCTCCTCAATACTCACCACCAGGCTCACTCAATGCCCCATACTCCTCCCCTCCAAAACCCTCAGTTTGTTGTTCAGAGTCCACAGTCTCTCATGGTTCATCTCCCCCCTCCGATTTCCCCCAATTCACCTTTCCTTTCCTTCTCCCAATGTCCTCCATGTTTTTCCTTATGCTCCACTCATAAATGAAACTATATGATAACTGACTCTCTCTGCTTGACTTATTTCACTCGGCATAATCTCCTCCAGTCCCATCCATGTTGATACAAAAGTTGGGTATTCATCCTTTCTGATGGAGGCCTAATATTCCATTATATATATGGACCATATCTTCTTTATACATTTGTGTGTTTAAGGACATCTTGTCTCTTTCCACAGTTTGGCGATTGTGGCTATTGCTGCTATGAACATTTGTCTATTTTAACAGTCACAAAACATTCCCATAAGGGTAGGTACCACCTAGGAAAATGGACATTCAGCAAAATTAAGTAATTCATCCCAGGTCCTATGCCTAATAAGTGTTGAAGTCAAGATATGAACCTAGATCTGTCTATTCCTAGTTTCCGTCTTTGCTGAAACTGCTCTCTTGTTCATGAATTTCATCTATCTTTTTCACTAAATCCTTTTTTTTTGAGATTTTATTTATTTATTTGACAGAGAGACAGATCACAAGTAGGCAGAGAGGCAGGCAGAGAGAGGGGGAAGCAGGCTCCCCACTGAGCAGAGAGCCCGATGTGGGGCTCGATCCCAGGACCCTGAGATCATGACCTGAGCCGAAGGCAGAGGCTTTAACCCACTGAGCCACGCAGGTGCCCTAAACTGACACTTTCTGTAAGGGGCATACGTCATGCTTTTGTGCTACAAGGATGTCGATTTCTAAGAGAATGCTAGGTCTTAGCAGAAGACTCATCAGAAAGTGCTTGACTAGCATGGGCTTCACTTCTTCAAAAGCTTTTTGCAGAACATCAAAGAGTCGTGAAGCTGGCTGAAAGTAAGCCAATAAAGAGGGATTTTTCTCTGAGGACTTATGTCTATTAGAACTTGAAGCTAGCAGAGTTTAGAGTGGCTGCAAAAAGACATCCTACGGATTCGTAGTTAGACTACTTCTTGGTTCATCAGCTATGGAAACTACTGAGCTCTTTATTCAGATTTCTTGACCTAGAATCTGTGTTCATGCTAATGAATCAGTAATCAAAAGGGGGAAAAGATTGCATGTGTCATTTATAGAAGCAACATCACTGTTTCATTACCTTGTGGTGTTGAAATATAGGGTGTAGTATATTTGATAAGCTTTAAAAGACCAGGGGTGTTGTCTTGTTTACTTTCAGATCTTCCTCATCTCACAGGACCTGCCTAATAATCACTGTTCAATAAATACTGATTGAAGAAGTGACATGAATTAATATTATGGAAATATTTTGCGTGAACTGAAAATATCACTGGATACATACAAATTTTAGATTTCCAAGTACTGGCAGACTTTTTATAATGAGAATATGTTGGTTTAACATAGCAGCTTATATTATTTTTGCTAGAGACTAATAGAACTACTTCACTAGGATAACAGCCATGCCAACTTTAATTTAAAAATCTAGTTATTCTTTGGTGGTAGATTATAGAAATTATGCAAAGCTTAAGTAAAGAATTTTTTGATAAAAGGAAGCTAATACTTAATAAGGTATACTCCCTCATAAAAAGACTGACCATAAAGGTGAGATCGGAAGGTTTATTTGGTGGAAAGTTGCTGGAATGGGAAGACCAGTGAAAGGTATATCAGCAAAAAAGAAGACAGATCCTAGCTAGCAGAATGAGGAAATATCCCTGAAACCCATATCCTGTTATTATTTCTACATTTTTATTGCAGAGCAGATATTAATTTAATTTGATTTAATATGGTAAAGTAATCTGTCCTCTCATAAGGACCAACTGCCATAATTCTGTCTTGCTGTTTCTCTACTTCATGACTCAAGGTGAAAATTTCTGCTTTGCTCTTGTGAATTCATATAGAAAATGCCACCCAGCTTTCTTTCCCTCACTTTTCTTACTGTTTGGCTTTACAGTGTCATTCACATTACTGCTGATCCTTGAAAAGAGCAGTAGAATTCTCACAGATACATGCTTTAAATCCCTAAGGGCACATAGTCAAGAGTTTAAATGTAATGGATTCAGAATTATAGCACAACCCCAAAAATAACCAGAGAAATAAATGCATAACTATTCAAATAAAACTGAAGACTTAGACCACAGTGCTAGCACTGGCAGTAGCAGCCAGCATCAGTGGAGTCTCTCTTCCTTTGGGCAATGAGGACTTTGGACTAGGGAGAGGCTATAAGCAGGGAACGCTATAAAATTCAGAGTGAAGGAGATGGAACATAGTAATAAAGCCTCAACAAAAGGACAGGAAGATTCTCTGACACAGTCAGTGAGAGTGTTCCCCAGCACTTAGTCCAGCCATACACCGAACCAAATGGGAAATGATTTTACTCTCAGTCTCAGGATTATTTAAGTAATATAACTTCTGTTTAATGCAGATCACAGGATGTTTGTTGTTTCTCTGCTTGTTTGTTTTTTTAATTTCAAGTTTAATTAGATAACATGATAAAGTATCCCAACCTTTCTTGGAGTTAGACCTTCCTAAGACTTGTCTACAGCCTTGGAACTTGCATTAGTTCTCAATACCTTTGGAACTTCACCAATAATAACCTCAAGCATAATGACCATGTCTGTGACTCCCTTTTGTTCACAGGCCAAAGGAAAGGCCTTAGATTGCTTTCTCTGTGTCTCCAAAAGATACTCTAAACACACCCTATTTTCCCCCATTCACATACAACTCAAAGGGCAGAAGGGAAGTACAGTTCTGCTGCGTAGTCTCATTTACTACTACATGACTAGGTACCTCTTCTCTTTAGCCTTCACTTATGTGTGGAGCATAAGGAAAAACATGGAGGACATTGGAAGAAGGAAAGGAAGGGTGAAATGGGAGAAATTGGAGGGGGAGATGAACCATGAGAGACTGTGGACTCTGAGCAACAAACTGAAGGTTTTGGAGGGGTGGGGGTGGGGCATTGGGTGAGCCTGGTGGTGGGTATTGAGGAGGGCACATATTGCATGGAGCACTGGGTGTGGTGCGTGAACAATGAATCTTGGAACACTGAGAAAATAAAATTAATCGAAAAAGAAAGAAGGAAGGAAGGAAGGGAGGGAGGGAAAGAAAGAGAGAAAGAAAGAGAGAGAGAGAGAGAGAGAAAGAAAGAGAGAGAGAGAGAGAGAGAGAGAAAGAAAGAAAGAAAGAAAGAAAGAAAGAAAGAAAGAAAGAAAAAGAGAAAGAAAGAAAGAAAGAAAAGGAAAAGGAAGAAAGGAAAGAAAGCTAGTGTCATTCTTAAAATTTATAGTAATCACTAAGGTTTCTCGTTATACATAAAATGTTGGCCTTTACATCATTTTATAGGGATTTCAGGATTACTAAGACTCCTGTGCTTTTATGATAACATTTTTCAAATGGCTTTAAACACATGTTTTAAGTAGAAATATAAAGTTATTTTCCTGTAGTTTGTGATCTATTTTAGAATTAAAGTTTCTTGCATGGATTTTTTTTTTTAGGAAAAAATGTTAGTTAAATGAGCATTTTTGCTGTCTAATTTAAGTTTCCTGTTTTGTTGCTGTTGTTCTCTTACTTTCAGCTTTCTAAGAAGTACGGAGTCCATGTTTGTGGAGAAGGAGGAGAGTATGAAACATTCACTTTGGATTGCCCTCTATTTAAGAAGAAAATAATTGTGTAAGATATCACTTCAGCATTTTCTTCCCTTTCCTTAAATTTAAGTGATGGAAACAACTTAACATTAAGCTTGAGGCAACTTTTGTTGGGAGAAATAGAATGTGTCCTCCAAGTTCACAAACACTCAATTTGTTTAATACCAGTGAAGTCGTCTGAATACTTAAATCAATACCTGACAAGACGAGGCCTTCATAGAAGGCTATAAACTTTTTAGACATTGCACTTTCGTTTACTTGCTGATTATGCCCTGCAGTAAAACTGGTACCTACACACTGACACTTTTATCCTTTCATGAAGTGTGAATTGCCTGTATTATTTATCTTTCATTACAGCTACATTTGATAAACTGCCACATCAGTAGCCTGTGGGTTCCATTAACTCTATCCTCTTTTTCCTTTTTCTTGGCTTTTACAACTCGGAATAGTAATGCTAAACATTTCTCTTTTATTATTTGGGGTTATTTTTACATATAAACTTTGTTTTTGAGTGAATACGGTTTATGGTAAGCACTCCGATTTCTTTGCCATAGATTGTTAAAATTAGTGTAGTGAAAAACAAGAACTTTCTTTTTTTTCAGCCTGTTAACGTTGTTATCTATACTGTAATTTGTGTTGCTCTTCTCCTATGCTAAGAGAGCACTCTATCTGCTTTTTCTAAGCTCTTATTCTTGGAAAAGATTGGCAAAATTATGCTTGACTTCAGGAACCACATCTGATGAAAGATTGGCATCCTGTATCAAGTGGACAACTTCAACATGTTCACCACTAAGGGGCGATTTCTTTGTACATATTAATAATGAGTGGAGGAGTCATCTAAGAAAATTAAAATGGGACACCTGGGTGGCTCAGTCAGTTTAGTGTCTGCCTTTGGCTCAGGTCATGATCCCAGGATCCTGGGATTGAGCCCTGCATCATGTTCCTTGCTCAGCTAGGAGCCTGCTTCTCCCTCTGCCCCTACCCCTGCTTGTGCTCTCTTGCTCTCTCACTCTCTCTCTCTGACAAATAAATAAAATCTTTAAGAAAAAAAAAAAGAAAATTAAGACAACTCTAGGTGAATTTTCTAAAAAATACATTTATCGTAGTGAAACGTGGCCAAGACATTGTCATTATCATATATGTAATATTCATTCACTTACTTCTTTCATGTTTTTTCTGGCTTCTTTTCCATTAATAATCATTGACAGAATAATTTATTTGGCAAATATTTATTGAGTACCTATTATGTCTAAATCATTTTACTCGGCACCATTGAGGTTCAAAGATAGCTCCTGCCTTCTGAGGTTGAGTGGAAGACACATCTATGTACAATTAAGATACAAGATGGTAAGGGATAAAAGTTATAAGTTCATATGTGGGAGATAGTTATTCTGGCTACTGTGATCATAAAATAATTCATGAATGAAATGTACATTAGGTCTTACTTCTGTAAGAAAATACTGTTTCATTATTCAAGAAGAGTATTTGCATTTGTGGGTAAAATTGTAGTATAATGGGGGAACTTGCAGTATATTTGCTTATGAATATGGGACTAACTAAATTCATTTAAAAAAAAAAGCATGATAAGAGAAAATGCCAAAGAATACAACTTTTCCCATTTACTTGACAACTTGAGGTTCTAGAAGTCTTTATGAACAACCTAGAATTATAAGTGATGTGCTGCTTTACACTACATAAGCAGAAGGTCTGTTTATTATAGCCCTTTAGACAACTGAAACTTCTGTAGACATCATTTGTAGGCAAGGAAACCTAAGCCAAGCTGAGACAATGACGTGGGAGAAATTAGTCATGCTATTATAGAGAGGGAGGTTGGGGGAGGTATGTTAGAACCCTCTAGTGCTGAAATGAGCTGTTCATTTCAATTGAATAATCATTTATTGAGGTGAATTATGTGGGTGGAACTCTGCAGGCTCCTGCTCTGCTCTGTAGAAGTTTTTCCTGTAACAGGAGAGACAGGTGAATCAACTGCATAAGTGCTAACCACAGGTGTGTATCTTGAGAACACAGAGGAAGCACTGTCTTTTCATTCCTACTCATTTATCAGTTCATCACTCATGTAATTCTGATGTTTAAACATATTCTGTGCTTTTTTCTTCATAAGCTATGCCTCACCTTATCTTCATAACTTTTTTACTTGATGCCTTTTCTCTAGCTTGCCTTCCTATTCTTCTCCTTTTTTGCTAAATCCTTCTTTTTTTCTTTTCTTTTTAATTGAAATATAGTTGACACACAATGTTACATTACATTACTTTCAGATATACGACCTAGCAAATCGACAAATCTCTAGGTTCTGCTCTGCCCACCGCAAGTGTGGCCACCATCTGTCACCATACAGCACCACTACCACAGTACCACTGGCTATATTTCCTATGCTGTAAAAATCCTTCCATTTAGAGAGGCTTTTGCTGCCATCCCCTCTTGTGCTTGTTCTCAGTCCTGAACTCTTAGAACACATAATTGTCACTCAAATGTTTGTTAAATATTGTTGAATTAATCAGTCATTTGTTGTTTGTTTTTAAAAATTTATCCCATTTTCACTTGTATGTGTTCCTTTTTAGGTTATAATTAGAGGTTATTTGTTGGAACATATCCTAGTTTGTGGAAAAAGCATGTCACCTATTATATATAA
This sequence comes from Procyon lotor, assembly GCA_028646535.1. Lineage (NCBI taxonomy): Eukaryota > Metazoa > Chordata > Mammalia > Carnivora > Procyonidae > Procyon > Procyon lotor. The sequence goes on from CM053609.1 coordinate 54,533,477, forward strand.
AATCTTTTCTCCTCTTTAAAATAGAAAATGTCATCATCATACCTACCTAATAAGCACTAAATGTGATACTGTGAGTGAATATACATTTCACATTCTAAAACTGTATGTAAGTGAAAGTTATTTTATTTAGAGATGATACAATTAAAAGATAAGTTTAGTTCTTGTAACTATCTGTTAGCAATTGACCATTAATAATACTGGGTCTGGTAACTTTGAATTCATTCTTGGACAAATTAATATTTCTTCTGTTCTATGGTCTGCCACAATTGGCATAAAACTAATTGATTATTGGGAATCCCATTACAAATGTCCAATTCAAATTTTTTTGATGAAAAGGAGATCACCTCTAAAGGGGAGAAACAATAAACTTTTACCTGCAAAATGACTTTTAGGATTTTTTTTTTTTTTTAAACACAGATTGAATCATTTTTGTATAATGAAGTAATTTGGAGAAATTGGAGTGGTTCTGGAAGTTTATTATAAGATACATTTTGCCCCAATTAACATTTTTTAAATCTTGTAGGAAAGACTGATGTAGCAGTCTTTGTCTGGAAGTAATTTAAAATTTTTCTAACTATAGCATTTTACAATTAACTTTTCATGTCAATTAATATGTGATTACTCACTTCTAGATAGAGATTTTTAGATCAGAAAGTGAAGGGCTTTTCCCTGAGAGGCCTTGAGGAAAAGAATTACAGCTTAGCCTTTATGAAAGGAAGATAATTGTGGGAAAATTGTAGGTCCTCAAATAGAGAGCCTGCTTTCTTTTTACTTCTTACTTTAAAATACATATGTATGTTTATCAGACATAAGAACTGAACTCTTAATGTTGTATTAATGGAAGTGATTTTCTTTTGTTAATGAACATATTTTCAAAATGTCAGTATTAGATACATCCCTATCTTTCATTTGAATTATTAATATTACTATACAACTAATATAAAGTTGCTAACATGGGATAGATGAAGGGAGGGGAGAAGGAAGGAAATACTAAATTCTGTGGTTAAAACACTTTGTACTCATTTTTCCTACCTACTCCTATTTTCTACCCACTCAAGGCATAATTCAATACAGGGCATCACAATGCAGCATTTAGCAGTGGGGATGAATCAAGTATTTATCTACCTTCTGACATCTCTCTCATATCATGTGGGATAATTTAAACTTATGAACTATTTTCCTTATATTTAAATGTTGAGACCTAGTAAATGTTATCTTTATTATGCTGGAGGTAGCACATAGTACATTGGTGTGTGTGCATGTATATATATGTACATGTTTACATGCAGTGTACACATATGAGAAAGTATTCATGAGAAGATAGGTAATTAAAAAATCAGTGTGGGTTTATGAGAATTCAGTAGTTAGTGTGTAATGTGAAGATACTTAACAAAATTTCAACTACATTCATTTATTCAACAAATGTCTGATGAATACCAGACAGTGTACGCTGTACTGAGCCAAGAGGGGTGGGACGGGGGAGAGTCAGACAAAGGTGATCAAACCTTAGTTCCTCACTAAGAAGAAAGACAAGCATGCAAACACATAATTGTAATGTAGTGGATGTGCAATGAAAGGCCTTCCTTCCTTCTCCCCATTACAAAAGCACATGAAAGAAGAAAACTATGACTATTGGAAAATGTCAAGGAAGGCTTCACAGGAATGATTCTGGAGATGTCTATGAGGACAAGTGTGAGTCCACAGGGAATATCTGTATACAGTTGTCTTCTTAGAGGAATGGTAGGAACAAAGACCATGGCTGTCTCGAGAGATAATGTCGGGATTTTTTTTGTTCTGAAGTGAGGGGATAGGGCCTGACCTCACACCATGGGAGCCTGGCCTGACTCAGCTGTCCTTTTGAAGTTGTATCTAGGGGTAAGCCTAATGCTGCAGTGAAAGGGAACATGGGCTAGCCCCCGAGGCTACCGAGAAGCCTCGGTTGTATAAGAGGCAGTGCCCAGACTGGCTATTTGTATTAATAGGGAAAGGGGAGGAGAAGACCAACTGGAAAGCATTTTTGCTGTGGCACAATTGTTCTTAATTTTCTGGGTCACTCTGAGCAGATTTCAACAGATCCTACTTTAGGTTTCGGAGAAATCCGTGAAGCAGAAGCCAAAGATCCTTGAAAGTTGAGTTTCGGTTGAGTTTCTGAAAGGGAAAAGAAGAGCAATAGTGGCATTATTCTGTTTGAAACTAAAAACTGTTCATTTGAGAACCAGTCTCTTCCAGTTGTCTGGCTTTGTATAAGTGAATGAAATGATGTTAGTCAATTAGAGATTATGAGTTTAGTAGAATCCGTAAAAATCATATTCTTTATTTAGTGCTTAGAATATTCTATATTTTCTCTGGATAGCCATCTTTATTCAGAATGCAGTAATTACATTAATTAAATGAGCTATTTGCTGTCAACCTTCTGTTTCTGGTGCAGATAACTGGCATGAGAAGGGAGGGCCCGAAACCCTTTCTACTGACATAGCGTTGGTTCCGGGTTAATTATAGTTTTGGGGCACTCCATTGTCAAGGATATCAAAACCAAGCTGCCTAGATTAGGCATAATTAAGGTTCAGGGTCAGTTTCCAAGGCTGAGATCAGGGACAGGGAGATTGAAATTTAATGTAAGAGTAAGGTTGTACATAGGAATTGGAATTTGCATCTGATCTGAGCTAAGATATGACCAGAACAAACAATTTTGGAGTAAGTATAAAAAACAAGACTAGGGGGGCGCCTGGGTGGCTCAGTCGTTAAGCGTCTGCCTTCGGCTCAGGTCATGATCCCAGGGTCCTGGGATCGAGCCCCACATTGGGCTCTTTGCTCAGCAGGGAGCCTGCTTCTCCCGTTACCATTCCTTCTGCTTGTGTTCCCTCTCTAGCTGTGTTTCTCTCTGTCAAATAAATAA
>CM053609.1:54536472-54641275 GCA_028646535.1 Procyon lotor
CTGTTCCTTTTATAACATAAGTCACTTTCCTTGTAATGTTACAGAAGCCCTTTTTAATGTTATTTTTTCCTAAGCATTAACAAGAGGCATATTTGATATTAAAGGTTTGTGAATGGTAGTTGACTTTTTTAATCATCAAACTTTTTTTCTCTATCTCTGATCTTTCAAAGGGGAAAATAAACAGATTTTGTCCGTGAAAATTTTATATTCTGGAACCAAGTATTTTGAGGGTTCCTTTTTTTTTTTTTTTTTGAGGGTTCCTTTTATTGCCACTAAATAACTTTACATTACAAAAGTTGATTCAAAAATATCTTACATTAGCGACAAAGTCAAATAAAGTAACAATTTGTTTTGCTATCCTACAAAGGTTAAAATGCTAACAATGTATTAATATAAATAATGGAACTAGTTCCCAAGGCATTAAAGAGATATGGGGAAATTCTATTTTTAAAATTTAGTTGAAATGCAAAACACTATTGCTTTCTTAATAAACAACAATAAAAAATAATTAGTTATTAGAACTTCACACATAATCTTAGTTATTCATATGTGCTTTACAGGGTATCTTTGATAAAAGTTGAGTTAATTTACATGTATCCATATGGTGCCAGCAAGCAGTTCATACCATTTTACCTGAATGTGGTAATTACTATGTCAGACAATCAATTTTAATAGCAATGATATTGCAGTGTGAAGAGTTCACCTAGAGCTTAAAACTGTCACCAGTACTGCTTTTGTGAAGGATAATTGAGATTTTGTGTGAAACACTGAATGAATTACCTCTTGAAAATGCAAGGAATAATGAAGATAAAGCGCTATTGTTAAATGGTTAGCCCCTACCAAGCAACTTTGTGAAAATGAAATTGAATTGAAATTTTAAGTCTCAAAATTGTTCAGAGAGCTTTGAGTGAACCTGAAAGTTGAACTGTGTCGTTATAAAGACAAAAGCTTCTTTACTTTTTCTGGTAAATTTAGCATCCTCTATCCTTTTCCCAATTAAATATTAGATTATTAGAGATAGATGTTAATCACTACATATCGTTTACCAGTGGAAATAAATAGAAAAGGAGGATTTGGGGTTTCTTCTAGTCACTAGCAGAGAACAATTTGCCACAATCTACGTAGTAAATAAACACATTTTAAAATTTTTGTGTTTTAGGGATTCATCAGAAGTGGTCACACATTCAGCTGATGCATTTGCACCTGTTGCTTATCTACGCTTTTTGGAATTGCACTTGGAGGACAAGGCAAGTAAATCTAAGATTCACTTTTCAAGTGATTTCAAGAGAAAATTGGGATATATGCATTGGCTCTGTATCTATAATTCTATAACAGCAGATAAAAGGGTAAAAAGAAAAAGTCATTTTATCATTAGTGATTTTTTTTTCCAGATCCCTCAGTCAGTAACTAAGAATTTTGCAAATGTTTATGGTTTTGAGAACTCTATATGATGCCTAAGAAATTACATTTCTGAAGAGTTTGCAACTCAGTTAAAAAGGGAATCATATATACATTAAGCAATGAGAAGACAGGACAGTGTACAATCAAATATTAAATCACTTAGTAAAATAAGAATTAGTTCATTGTACATAAGCATGAGGGGAAAGGTTTGAGAATGAATTGGAGCTTCATTATACAAAGTTTAAGAATGGAGGAAAAGAAGAAATAAAAGCTTTTCCAAAAATATACAAGAGAACAGAAGTACAAGTGAAAGATGGAAGGCGAAGCAAAAGTGATAAAGAGTTTATTTTAAATACATTGATTGTCAAGATAGAGCAGAATGTCAGTTTAAGGATGTCTTGTGGAATAGGTGAAGATCTGGATTAGACCCTTTGATTAAAGGGTCTGCTCCTTACTGGGTGTTGTATGTAAGTGATGAATCACTGAATTCTACTCCTGAAACCAATATTGCACTGTATGTTAACTAACTAGAATTAAATAAAAATTTGTCTAAAGTCTGCCACTTGAAAAATAAAAGATTAGAAGAAGTTTTCTGCATCTCTAGTGTTCTATCACCAAATCTTGAGGCTATTTAGGATAGAGAATCTGAAGAATCAAGAGGGTTTAATGAAGATTGGCAAAGGAAGGAAAAGAATAGTAACTCCAGAAATCAGGATGAAAGAGTTTCCAAAGGAAGAAAATAATTATCAGTGTCTAGAAAAATTAGGATAGACGGGATTGAAAGTAAGTCAAAGCTGGTAATCCTCGAGAAAGTGAAACTGTACTATTCAAACATCCTTCATATCCAGTGAAAGAACACTCCTACTTTCCCGGTCTCTGCTACTATTGCTACCACACAAAGGAAAAACTGTTGAATTTTTGTTTAGACATTCAGCCATTATATGCAGCTTTACCTAAAAAGCTTGCTGTTCACCTTGTTGTTTTAGCATTTCATTTGTTTTCACAGTCCACTTGCCCTCTCAAAGAAAAGAATGTTATTTAAGGTGGAATATTCACTGACACTAAATAAATACGGTGCATTTTCTTTCTTCTTTTTTCTTTTTTCTTTTCTTTTTTTTTTTTTAGGTGTCCCCAGTGCCTGACAACTACAGAACATCTAATTATATACATAATTCTTGAAGAACATTTTTGAACATTGTTTACTAAGCTGCCATTTCTATATGAAAAAAAACTACATAACATTTTTTCAACTATTATATCCAGCTCGTTCTCTGCATTTTTTTTATTCTGAGAAATATATATCTTTATCAGAAGAAGTTAATAGAAACATTGGTTAATTGGGGAAATGTGAAAGCTTCATTCATTATTATTGGTGACTTCCTCAGGATTCACTTTCTAATGACTTCAGTTACCATGTCCTATCCATGACCTGTACATGGTATGTACTTTTTCCCCGCCTTTTATTTCATCTCCAGCTCTCATTTCTGTAACATTTATTTTCTTTCATCCCATTGTTTTATTTTTCTCCTTTTCTCTTTCCTGCTCTCACCTTTGCCAATTATATAATGATGCAGAACATTTGAAAAATCAGAATGAAGGAAAAAAAAAAAGAAAATCAGAATGAAAAGGCAATCAGTTTACTTATCCAATGAAGTTTATTCTACTGGATGTTACTGATAGACTTGTCATTTTTTGTTTCGATACAGTATTCATTTTATCAACAGTATTGGACAATCAGGAAGAATATCATTAGATCTTACTGAGCATTTTATAACAGTGAAAAATGCAATTTTTATATCCAATGGGAAAAAGTCTTTCCGACAAATGGTGTTTGGGAAACTGGATAGCAATATGCAAAGAAATGAAACTGGACCACTTTCTTACACCATACACAAAAATAAATTCATAGGGGAAGGGAGGGAAAAAATGAAACAAAATGAAACCAGAGAGGGAGACAAACCATAAGAGACTCTTAATCTCAGGAAAAAAACTGAGGGTTGCTGGAGGGGAGGGGGTAGGAGGGATGAGGTGGCTGGGTGATGGACATTGGGGAGGGTATATGCCATGGTGGGAAAAAAAAAAGAAAAGAAAAATAAATAAATAAATAAATAAATTCAAAATAGATTAAAGACCTAAATATGGGACCTGAAACCATAGAAGTTCTAGATGAGAACACAGGCAGTAACCTCTTTGACGTCGGCCATAGCAACTTCTTTCTAGATAAAAGCTCCTAAGGGAAGGGGAAACAAAGGCAAAAATATAAACTACTGAGACTTCATCAAAATAAATAAAATAAATAAATAAAAAGCTTCTACACAGCAAAAGGAACAACCAACAAAACTAAAAGGCAACCTAAGGAATGGGAGAAGATATTTGCAAATAACATATCTGATAAAGGGTTAGTATCTGAAATATATAAAGAACTTATAAAATTCAACACCCAAAAAACAAATAATCCAGTTAAAAAATGGGCAGAAGACATGGACAGACGTTTCTCCAAAGAAGACATACAGATGGCCAATAGACACATGAAAAATGCTCAACATCACTCATCAGCAGGGAAATGCAAATCAAAACTACAATGAAATATTACCTCATACTTATCAGAATGACTAAAATCACACAAGAAACAGCAGATGTTGGTGAGGATGTGGAGAAAGGGGAACTGTGTTGCAGTGTTGGTGGGAATGCAAACTAGTGCAGCCACTCTAGAAAACGGCGTGGAGGTTCCCCAAAAAGTTAAAAATAGAACTACCCTACAATCCAGCAATTGCATTACTGGGTATTTACCCAAAGAATACAGAAATACTAATTCAGTGGGATACATGCACCCCAATGTTTATAGCAGCATTATCTACAATAGCCAACTTATAAAAAAAAAAAAAACACAATTTTTGGTATTCTCTGTGCTGACCTTAGCTGACTTTATTTTGAATAGACTTAATTTTTTACAGCAATTTTGGATTCACAGAAAAATTGAGCCTAAGGAACAGAGAGTTCTCATATGCCCCCAGCCCTCACACATGCACAGCCTTCCCCACTATCAATATCTGGCGCCAGAGTAGTACATTTACTGCTATCAATGAACCCACAATGACACGTCTTTATCACTCAAAGTACAGAGTTTACATTATGGTTTACTCTTAATATTGCACATTCTATGGGTTTGAGCAAATGTATAGTGGCATATATCTACCATTATGGCATCATACAAAGTAGTTTCACTGCCTTAGAAATCCTCGGAGCTCTGACTATTCATCCTTTCTTTCCCTCTTCCCCCTGGTAACCAAAGATCTTGTTACTGTCTTATAGTTTTACCTTTTCCAGAATGTCATATAATTGCAGTCAAACAATGTATAGCCATAGCCTTTTCACACTGGCTTTTTTCACCTAGGAAATATGCATTCAACTTCCTCCATGTCTTTTCATGAGTTTTAAGTGTTGGGTAATATTTCATTGTCTGGATGCACCACAGTTTACTTCTCATTCACCTACCAAAGAACATCTTGGTTGCTTCTAAGCCAGGGCAATTATAAGTAAAGCTGCTATAAATATCCACATGCAGGTTTTTGTCCTCAACTCCCTTGGATAAATACCAAGGAGTGTGATTGCCAGATTGTATGGTTAAGACTATGTTTAGTTTTGTAAGAAACTACCAAATTGTGCTCCAGTGTGGCTGTACAGTTTTATATTCCCACTGTCAAGGAATGTAGTCCTGTTGCTCTACATCCTCATCAGCATTCAATATTGTCAATATTTTGGACTTTTTCCATTCTAATAGGTATGCAGTGTTAATCTTGTTTTAATTTGTGTTTTCCTGATGACATTTGATGTGGAACATTTTCATATGCTTATTTGCCCATTCCCATACCTTTGATGAAGTGTCTGTTCAGATCTTTGCTCATTTTCTAATTGAGTTGTTTGTTTTCTTATTATTGAGTTTTTTGGGGTTTTTTTTTCAAGATTTTATTTATTTATTTGACAGAGATCACAAGTAGGCAGAGAGAGAGGGGGAAGCAGGCTCCTTGCTGAGCAGAGAGCCTGATGTGGGGCTCTATCCCAGGACCTTGAGATCATGACCTGAGCCGAAGGCAGAGGCTTTAACCCACTGAGCCACCCGTGTCCCTCTTATTATTAAGTTTTAAGAGCTCATTGTATATTTTGGATAGTAGTTCTTTATTAGCTCTGTCTTTTGCAGATATTTTCTCCTGGTCTATGGCTGTCTTCTCATTCTCTTGGCACTGTCCTTTATGGAGCAGAAGTTTTAATTTTAATGAATTATTATTTCATTCATATATCATGCCTCTGATATTGTATCTAAAAAGTCATCATCAAACCAAATGTCATCTAGGTTTTCTTTTATGTTATCTTCTAGGTATTTTATAGTTTTACATTTTACATTTGGGTCTACATCCATTTTGAGTTAATTTTTATAAAGAAGTATAAGGATTGTGTCTGGATTCATTCTTTTGTATGTGGAAGTATAGCTATTCTGGCACCATTTGTTGAAAAGACTATCTTTTCTCCATTATTTGCCTTGCTCCTTTACCAAAGATCAGTTAACTATATTTGTGTGGATCTATTTCTGAACTCTCTGTTCTGTTGCTCTATTTATCTATTCTTTTACCAATACTACAATGTCTTAATTACTGTAGCTTAATAGTTGTCTTGAAGTCAGTAATGTCAACCTTCTAACTATTCTTCTCCTTCAATATTTTGTTGACTATTCTAAGTCTTTAGACTATTCTAAGTCTTTCCATATAAACATCATAATCAGTTTGTAACTTCCTGACATTTTGATTAGGATTGCATTGAAGCTGTAGATAAAATTAGAAAAAAAACAGACATCTTGACAATATTGTCTTTCTACCCATGATCATGGAATATCTCTCCATTTATTTATTTAGTTCTACGATTTCTTTCATTTGTTTTGTTAAGACATTTTACTTGTCTTCATTATTATAATTTATGTTAAATGTTGCCTCCTTTAGGCCTTTTTTGGTTTTTTTTGTTTTTTAGTTTTTCTTTTTTGCAAATGACAAGGTTTGATATGGCACTCTTTGTGTGGAACCAGGGGGAAAAAGTGAGATTTCTTTCCCAGAAATTCCACTGCATCTCAGTGCCTTGGGCAGAGGCTGGGCTAAATCACCATCTTTACTCCTGACCTCACTCAGGTAATAGAGAAGGGTATGCTCTAGAGGGAAAACAAAGTATGATTTCTAAAAGAAAGATTAATAAATGCTAGAGGACAAAAATACAGATACTTTTTCACATGCTTTATCAAAATCACATTGCTCTTTCAAATTCATAATAAATTAATTAACATTCCACCCCAAATAGTGAGATGTAAAATGAGGTACCTTAAATATCACTCTGAAAATCTGTATCTGTTCCCTAAATCCTTTAATTTCAACTCATTCTATAATTTAATTTCAATTCATTCTATTTACAGTCTAGCTTGACTTCGGTTACTTTGATAAACTGCTGTTGGTCTTTTCTCAATCTTCATGATCCTTAATTAATCCTTTCCTTAATAATATTGACCACCATCTCTTTGAAAAATTCCCTTGTAATCGTTATATGTCACTGTACCATTCTAACTTCTTCTACTGGCTCAAGATTTCTTTTATTTACTCCTTCAGTAGTTTCTCTGCTTCTTTTTTTTTTTTTTTTTAAGATTTTATTTATTTGACACAGAGAGAGAGATCACAAGTAGGCAGGGAGGCAGGCAGAGAGAGAGGGGGAAGCAGGCTCCCCGCTAAGCAGAGAGCCCGATGCGGGGCTCAATCCCAGGACCCTAAGATCATGACCTGAGCCAAAGGCAGAGGCTTTAACCCTCTGAGCCACCCAGGCGCCCCAGTTTCTCTGCTTCTTACCTTCAACAAATGTATATAACTCCCAAGTTCTCTTAAAGGTTGCATTTTTTTCTTTTTCCACATTTTCTGTCTCTGGGATTTTGTCTTCTCCCACAATCTACGTTTCAACTCTATGCAGATGATTCAAAAGTCACTCTCTTTCTGGTCTTTCTGCTGATATCTATGCTTTCTCCTTATTTCTGACTGGCTGCTGGACATCACTGCCAATATGTATCAAGTTCATTGTGTATAAGCCTTGAACTCATTTTCCCCTCCAAGGGTACCGTCTGCTTTTTTTTGTTCTTTACAGCAACTGTTTCCCCCTTAGTAACTCAGGAACAGAATATTGGCATCATCTGTTACAGCTGGGTCTCCTTTACCATGACATTCAATTGGTTATCTAATTCTTTACATGCTAATTCTCTAATATATGTTTTACACCATTCCATCTCCATGCCTGTCTCCCTAAAGTCATACCTTGCCCAGAGTCTTGGACAGCATACAGCTTCTTTAAGTGAACTCCTTGCTTTCATTATCCCCATATTCTGTTCCACTGCCATATTTATTTTTGTGTCTCTGCACAAAAATCCATAATACAGCTACATTGTTTTCTAAATAAACAGGATGTTTAGACATTAATTGAAGACTGTATAACATGGTAGCATAACATCCTTTTTCAGTCTTGCTCTCAGGAACCCCCTATATGTATCCTTTCCTCCAGTAGTACAGAACAATTGGATGAATTCTCCCTTACTGTGCCTTCTACTTCTCTCCTCTCTTGCCTTTGCTTACTCTGTCTTATCTGTCTTCCTTTCTTCTTGAACTCAAATACTCATGCATTTAGCCACACCAGATGAACTGTCCTAAATCTTTGTTTCTTCCTTTCTTGTGACAAAAACTTAATCAGCTTTATATTATAACATTTAAGGATTTATTTCCACTAGGTTATAAATTTCTTGAGGCCTGTTTCTTTTTTGTTTTTGTACTCTCTGTAAAAGCTGTTAGTTCTGGAGTAAGATTTTTGAGTTTATAATTGATTGTTATATTCTTCACTTTTTCTTCTTACAGAATTTTATAAACATTTACTTCCTTTTCATGTTGCCTGCCATTTAATGAAAGTCACTTTCTCGTTCATTTTTCTTTTATCTTGTTAGAGAAAAATGCCCCTAAAGCAAACTAGAATGTTAAATACAACTTTTAGACAGGTTGTTAGTATAAAATTTAAGTGTAAAATATAAGATTTTCACTTTATATATGATGACCTGTAAACTTACCTAATAATTAATCTATTTAAATTTTATCTTTAAGTTAAAATTATAAAGTTATTTATGTGAGTATAAAACTTACGTCAACTAAACAGGGGATCCCAAACAAAATAACTGAATAATGAAAAGCTGCAGGTTAAAAATGGGAAAATATATTAAAATTTCTTTGGGGCCTTGACTTTACTGCTTATGGCAAACTTAATGCTAAAATGTGCCATACATCACTGCAGTGACAGGCTTGAGAAAATGAAAAATACAAAGCTTTACATAAATCAGCCAAAAGATCATATTAAAATGTATAACCTTTAACAGAAAAATCAAGACTTTTACTTTTCACCATTCACAAGCTTTTTCTTCCTTATATAGTTGTTTTAGATTTTCCAAACAGCTTTATGGGAAATAATATTTCAAATTAATTGTTGACAAAGCCACTGCATTTTTAAAGAAACAGGTTCACAAAAATTTAGCCCCAATTTTATTAATGGGCTACTGTTGCTTAGTACTTAATCTTGATTTTTGTTGAAATAATCTCATGGGACAATTATATATTTTATATGATTGTAAAAGCCCACATTCCTAGAAGTTATAACTTTTAAAGATATCATAGTCTCATACCCATTCTTGGCTCTTTTCATTTTATTTTGCTTTATTTCAGAAATACCATCAAATATCTTGAAAAACTTTATAGCATTAAGCTATCTCTGTGCTTTTCTTTTTTGCTTCAATCTAACCTACTTAGGAGCACTTACTGTATTTAAAAAACTGTTGGCCCTCCCTTAGAATTCACTGTAAATAATGACAAATTACGGAGTAATTTTAAATTATAAATTACAGAGTAATTTTAATTGATTTGAACAAAAAAGTTCAAATCAAAGTTATTACAGGTAATCATTATTCCTAGCATCATGATTACAGTGACAGATATCTAGTCTGTCTAGAGTGATGTATAGGATATGATCCTGCTTTTCTGGAAAATATTGATGGAGTCAAGGAGCTTATATATTCATTTATATTTGAATGAGGATGATAAGGGTGGGCACGTAATAACCAGAGTGATAATATTGACTATCTTGTGGGTAAAGGGCCTGAAAAAAAAAAAGAAAAGCTTAATACTTAGATATCTGTACTCTGTGACGTCTTATAATGAATATATACATGTAAATTTAAAAATATTTGATTAAGAAAATTAACTTCAGGAGGTGGAGATAATATAATGAGTTTCAGTGCTAAACAAATATTTAAATTTATTCTACAACACTTTTGTAGTCTAGGTAGAAAGAGACATACTAGGGCCCTTTAAAACTTTCCATAGAACTCAAGTACAAACAGTACCCACAATGTGGATTGAAATCTAGTTGATATTGTAGTAAAGTCTGCACAGAGAATGCTGGAAGGAAAGTATATATATAAAAGTATATATATGAGAACATTTAGATGGCAGGCCTCTTGAGTTTGTTATGCATAAGAATTGCTCTCACCACTCATAGCAACATGTATAAACTTGAAGATCCTGTCCAGAGAGATATGCTGCCATTATCTTTATGCAACTTCAAAAATATTTCCTTACAGAAGGGACAATGGAAGAAGGAAGACGAATGATGACTTTTATTCAACCAACATTCAAGTTTCCTACCCTGCCCTCTCCCCAACCTATGTCCTCAAGCTAAAGAGCAGAAAAATGATTTGATCAGAAGGAGCAAAGAGTTCACAAGCTTTAAATCCTAATTCTACAAACCTCAATGATATAACTTGAGATTCAGAGAGATTTTGGGCTTGGGTACTAATAAGTCATTGCTGCTGCAAATGGTCATTGGAACAGAGTAATAAATCAAGCATCATTCAAATTTAAAGAGCTACTTGACTCATATCTGTCCCTAATGCATGGATTTTAGTAGTAGCAACAACATACCACTGAATCAAGAGGATCAAACTGGACAATGGAAAAGTGTTTTTAATCAAAAATCTATGGTGGACCTATCAGTTTGAGGGGAGATAATAAAAATAACCAATCAGTTGATTTTCTTCTCTGCTTTCAAATTCTAGTGGACTATATATTTTGTCCTACTATTTAGTTGTTAAGTTCTTGTATGCAGCTTGTTATTGTTATTGTCATTGTTTTAAAAATAAAGTTTATTTAAAAATAAAGTTTCTGTTTTTATAAAGTTTCACTTTGGTGATTTCTTATAAAAGAAAAGCAGAATACTGTTCATTTATTTAACACATATTTATTGAGTGTTTCATCTGTATACCTAGCACTAGGGATGCAATAGTGAACTAAACATCCAAAAATCATTTCCTTCATGAAGCTTTTATCTTATGGAATGAGACAAACAAATAAATATATAACTTAAAGGGAACAGTGAAAAAGTTATCTCACTGTCCATAGAAATGGGGATTAGATTTTATGGAATAAGTATAGTCTGAGAATCCTGGGTTTCCATCGTGACAGATTTAAACCAGATTGAGAGTAATAAGACCAGACTTTTGGGTCATATGGGAGATAGTCATAGTGAGCTTGTGAGAAGCCTGTAAATACAGCCAACAAGTGATTCAGTAAATTGGAAAAAAGTTCAAGAGAAAATATTAAGAAATATAAAATGTTTCATGGTGAGAAACAAAGATAGAAACTATAAATTAGAGATTAAGAGAAGTAGAAACAATGAAGTGGTCTAGAATACATGTAATTGGTGTCAGAAAGAAAGGAGAGGGATAGTGAGAAAGATGCAGCATTTCAAAAGATAATGGCTGAGAACTTTCCAAAGTTGATGAAACACACTAAGGTACAGATTCAAGAGGTTTTATGAACCCTAAGCTAAATTTTAAAAACCCACATTTGGGCATATGATAATGAAACTGCTAGAAACAAAAGGCAAAGTAAAGAAATTGAAAACAGTTAAAATGTGCTAAAAGCAGGCTACTTTCAAAGAAGCAACTGTTAGAATAAAACCTCTTTTAAACAGGGGGATAAAAAAAAGATACCCAAACAACAGAATCATATATTTTGTAATACTAAATGAAAATAACTGTCATCCTAGAATTCTGTGCCCAGTGAAAATATCCCTCAGATATCAAAGTGAGAATACTTTTAGGATGACAGTAATGCATTCATCAGAATTCAGTGATGTATGTTTATAGTTTATCCATTTCACTGTAATTTGTTTCCTCAAGAAATAAGCAAATATTTAATTCTAGCTAATAACATTTATGTTAAGGTCTTTAATGTCCTTTGGTGTGGGTCTGTTAATAAATTTTCTTAGTTTTTATTTGAAATTTTCTTAACTTCATATTCGCTTTATCCTAACTTTTTATTAAGGAAAATTTTAAACATACAGAAAAGTTGAAAGGAAGGCGAAATAAAGACCAACAAAAGCTGAGGGAGTCCATTATCACTAGACATGCTTTCCTTAAAAGTATTGCTAAAGGAAGTTCTTTAAGTTGAAAAGAGAAGAAAGAAGAAAAAAAGGACCTTAGACAGCAACACTAAAGCATATGAAAATGTAAAGCTTTCTGATAAATGTAAATACAGAGACATACAGAATCCTATAATAACTGTAATGGGTGGTGTATTAACTACTTTTAATTCTGGTGTGGAATTTTACAAATAAAAATTTAAAAATAACCATAACTTAAGAGACAAAGATTATATGATGATAAAATCAATTAACAAGGAAGGCATAATAATAAATAAATATGCACCTAATAACAGAGTACCCAAATATATACAGCAAATATTGAGATAATTGATCTGAGAAATAAACAGTAGCACCATAATAGTAGAGATTTTGATACCCCTCTTTCAATAATTATAGATCAATCAGGTCAAAGATCAGTAAAGAAACAGAAGACTTGGGCAATACTGTAGACTAATTGGACGTAATAGACAAAAAAATAGCACTCTACCCAATAACAGCAGAGTACACAATCTTCTCAAGCACACAAGAAACATTCTCCAGGATAAATCACTTGCTAGATCACAAAACAAGTCTTAATAAATTTAAGAAAATTGAAATCATATCAAGTATCTTTTCCAATTATAGTAAAATGAAACTAGAAATAAATAGCAAAAGGAAAACTAGAAAATTTACAAATCTATCAAAAATTACACTCTTGAACAATCAATGGGTCAAAGAAAAAAATCACAAGAAATTAGAAAATATCTTAAGACAAAGAACAAAAACCATACCAAATCTTACAGGATACAGGATACAGCAGTACCAAAAGAGAAATTTATAAAATGAACAGATACATTAAAAACAAAAGAAAAGGTCTCAAATCAACAACCTAACTTTATACTTCAAAGAACTAGAAAAAGAATACACTAAACCAAAAGGTAGCAGAGGAAAGGAAATAATAGAGAATAAAGCAGAAATAAATGAAAAACATGGGAAAAAACCATGAAACTAAGAGTATTTTTTAAAGATCAACAAAACTGACAAACCTTTAGGTAGTGTAAGAAAAATGGAAGACCTAACAAAAATAAAACAGAGAAATCAATCCAACTGATGTAGCAGAAATAGAATCATAAGAGACTACTATAAACAAGTATAGGCCAACAAATTGGATAACCTACAAGAAATGGATAAAACTCTGAAAAAATACAACCTATCAAAACTAAATCATGAAGAGATTTTAAATTTGAGCAGAACTGTATGGTATGGAGATTAAATCAGTAATCAAAACTTCCCCACAAAGAAAAGCCCTAAACCAGATGGCTTCACTAAAAATTCTACCAAACATTTAAAGAATTAACATGATTTTCTAAACTCTTCCAAAAAAGTGAGGGGGAGGGAACACTTTCAAACTCATTTTATGAAGCTGGCATCAAACCAGGCCAATATACTACAAGGAAAGAAAACTATAGTCCAGTATCTCTGATGAATAGTGATACAAAAATCCTCAACAAAATATAAGCAAACTGAATGCCACAATACATTAAAAAAATTATATGCTATGACCAAGTAAGATTTATTCATGTAATGCAAAGATGTTCAGCATATGAAAATTAAACAATATATCACATTAAAGGATAGTAACTACTTGATTGATACAGAAAAGTTCAATACCTTTTCATGAAGAAAGCACTCAACAAACTAAAATTAGAAGGAAATTACTTCAAAATAATAAAAACCATAAATGAAAGCCCATAAGCTGTCATAATTCTCAGTGGTGAAGAACTGAATATTCTTCCCCTGAGATTAGGAACAAGGCAAGACTGTCTCTCATCATTTCTGGTCAACATAGTACTAGAAGTTCTAGACAGAGCAATTAGATAAGAAAGGAAACAAAAGACATCCAAATCAGCAAGGAAGAAGTAAGATTTTCTCTGTTGGCTGATGACATGATCTTGTATGTAGAAAACTTTAAGGAAGGGCGCCTGGGTGGTTTAGTGGGTTAAAGCCTCTGCCTTCAGCTCAGGTCATGATCTCAGTGTACTGGGAGCAAGGCCTATGTCCGGCTCTCTGCTTGGCAGGGAGCCTGCTTCCCCCACCTCCCGCCCCCGCCTGCCTCTCTGCCTACTTGTGATCTCTCTCTCTCTCTGTCAAATAAATAAATAAAATCTTAAAAAAAAAAAATAAGAAAAGAAAACCTTAAGGATTTCACTCAAAAAAATTGTTGGAACTAGTAAATGAATTCAGCAGTTTTAAGATACAAAACCAGTTGTAACACACAAAAGCCAGTTGCATGTCTAAACACTAATAATAATCTGAAAAGGAAATTAAGAAAACAGTCCTGTGTACAATTGCCTCAAAAATAATAAAATACTTAGGAATAAACTTAACCAAAGAGGTGAATGGCTTATACACTAAAAACTACCAAAATCCTAAAAAAAAAAAAAAAAATAAGATACAAATAAATGATAAGACAGTCCATGTTCAAGTCCAAGGTTCAAGGTTGGAAGACTTAATATTGTCAAATTACCCACACTACCCAGAGCAATCCACAAATTTAATTCAATCTCTATTAAAATCCCAATTGTTTTTTTAATTATTATTTTGTAGAAATAGAAGACCACGCTAAAATTCATATGCAATCTCAGAGGACCATCAATAGCCCAGATAATCTTGAAAAATAATGATTTACATTTACTAATTTTAAAAAATATCGTAAACCTACAGCAGTTAAAACAGTAGGGTACCAACATAAAGACAGACATGTAGACCAATAGAACAAAATGGAGAGCCCAGAAATAAACCTTCATGTATGTGGTCAAATGTCTTCAACAAGACTACCAAGGCTACCCAATAGGGAAGGCATACTATTTTCAATAAATGGTGTTGAGAAAACTGTATATCCACATACAAAAGAATAAATTTGGGCTCTACCCTAGCACCATTTACAAAAATTAATTCAGAATAGGTTAATAACCTAAACATAAATCATGAAACTATAAAACCCCTAAAAGAAAACAGGGAAAAATCTTCATGACATTGAATTTGGCAGTGATTTCTTGGATATGACACCAAAAGCACAGACAACAAAGTCGAGAATAGACAAACGGACTACATCCAACTTAAAAACTTATACACAGCAAAAAAAATTTAAAAAAGAGTGAAAAAGCAACTTACAGAATGGGAGAAAATATTTGCAAACCATATTAGCGTCCAGGATATGTAAAGAACCCCTGCAACCCAACAACAAAAATAATCCAATTAAAAATAGGCAAAGGACTTGAACATGAAGGACTTAAACATAGCTCTCCAAAGAAGGTATACAAATGCCCAACTGTATCAAATAAAATGCTCAGCTGTATAAAAATATGTTCAGCATCACTAATCATTAGGGATATGCAAATAAAAACCACAATTTTAGTTCATTAGTTCATTAGGATCACAAGAAAGAAAGAAAGAGAGAGAGAGAGAGAGAGAGAGAGAAAAGAAAGAAAGAAAAAGAAAGAAAGAAAGAAAGAAAGAAAGAAAGAAAGAAAGAAAGAAAGAAAGAAAGAAAGAAAGAAAGAAAAGAAAAGAAAAAAGAAAAGAAAAGAAAGAAAAAAAGAAAAGGAGAAGGAAAAGAAATACCAAATGATGGTGAGGATGTGGAGGTATTGGAACACTTGTGCACCTTTGGTAGGGATCTAAAATGATGCAGCCATTATATAATTAAAAAGGTACAGAGATTCCTCAAAAAATTAAAAGCAAAACTACCACATGACCCAGCAACCCTACTTCTGGGTATTTATCAAAGAATTGAAAGATTGAAAGTAAGGTCTTAAAGAGAAATTTGTACTTTCATACTCATTGTAGCTCTTAATAGTTGAGATGTAGCAACAACCTAAATGTTCATTGACAGATGAATGGATAACAAAAAGTGATATATACATACATTGGAATATTATTCATCCTTAAAAAAGAAAGAAGTCCTGTCATATGCAACAACATAGGTGAACCTTTAGGTGATACTATGTGAAATAAACTAATCGCAAAAAGACAATTACTTCGTGATTCCACTTCTTTGAGGTATCTAAAGTATTCAAATTCTATGAAACAGTAAGTATAATATTGGTTGCCATGGCCTGGAGGGGAGAGGGAAATGAGTATTTATTTGTTCAATGAGTATATAGTCAGAGTATATCAGTGTTGAAAGATAAAAAAGTTCTAGAGATCTGTTGCACAACAATATGCATATAGTTAACAGGGTTGTACTATACATTTAAAAATGATAAGATAGTAAATTTTACATTGCATGTTTTTAAACACAGTTTTAAAAAAGAGAGATTGAGGGGTGTCTGGGTGGCTCAGTTGGTTAAGCATCTGCCTTCAATTCAGGTCATGGGTCCTGGGATCTAGTCCCACTATGGGCTCCCTGCTCACCAGAGAGCCTGCTTCTCCCTCTCCTTATGCCCCTCCTCCCTGCTCATGCACCCTCTCTCACTCTTTCTCTCAAATAAATAAAAGATAAATATCTTTTAAAAAGAGAGATTGAAAAATCTTCATATATGTGGAAATTAGCAGTAAATTTCTAAGTAATCCATGACACAAAAAATTCCGAGAGAACTTAATAATTTCTTTAACAAATTGCTAATGAAAAATTAGACATATCAAAATTGCAAAATAACATTAAAGCAATAATTTTTCATGAAATTTATAACTAAAAAATATATATATATCTTAGATAAGAAGAATGGCTGAAAATCAATGAGCTAAGCAATCATCATAAGAAATTAGATAAAAAATAACAATTTAACCCAAAGAAACAAAAATAATGAAGTTTTTAAAAGAAATTAAATAAAATATAAACATATAATAAAGAAGTCACCAAAGCCAACAGTTCATTCTTGGAAACAACTAAATTTGAATAATACCTGGCAACACTGAGATAAAAGCAAAGGCACCAATATAGCTGACCCTTCAACAAGACATGTTTGAACTACGCAGGTCCATTTGACCATGGATTTTTTTTTCCCATAAATACAGTGCAGTACTGTAAATGTATTTTCTCTTCCTTTTGATTTTCTTAATAGCATTGCCTTTGCTGTATTTTACTTTATTGTAAGAATACAGTGTATAATACATATACAAAATATGTGTTAATTGACTGTTTATTGGTAGTTAAGTTTTGGGAGAGTCAAAAGTTTTATGTGGATTTTCAGCTGCACAAGGGGTTGGTGCTTCTAGCACCCCCCATGTTGTTCAAGGGTCAATTGTAAACAGTACCAGAAGTCTTAAAAGGAAGACATCATTATGATTCATTCAGATGTTAAAAGGAAAAAGGACACTACCAATCAGTTTATGCTAGTAAACTTGAAAACCTAGATGAATTGGAAAAATTCCTTAATAAGAACTTTGACATCAGAAAAAAATACCAAATCTGAATAGTTCTTTTATATAATATATATCTAATATCTATCTAATACATTAGATAAAAATTCAATGTATCACTAAAAACCACACATTGCTAAGTCTAAATGGCTTCATTTGTAAATTTTTCCAAGCATATAAGGGAAAAATTGACAATTTTATATAAACTTTTCAAAAAAATCAGAGACTCACATTATGAGGTTATTATAATGTAGATTACTGTTAAGTGTAACTGACATTTCTGTTGAAAATATTTTGAAATGGATGACACATGTCCTTTTAATGTTATTCTGGAGTGTTCTTGAACAATAATAATATTTAATTCTCTAGGCAAGGGACTTTTATTTTAGTTAAAATTTACTGATTAAGGCCTAAACTCTGTGAAGTTACTAATTGATATATAGATTTTTGTCCAGTAGGGATGTGAATGATTTCCATGATGTAGAACAAATAACCCCAAAAACTACAATTTTATTGCCCTGTAGAATATTAGCCATTTTTGCATATTTATCTCTGTCTTATTCCAGAGTCCTTTCATTAGTTTATATTCTCCCAGATTCCCTTGGAAATAGCTTTACTCAGTGGGTAAAGTCAATCTTTACTGATATTTGATATATGTTCAATCTATATTTATCTTAGATTCATGATTCTAATTTTTTAAAAAAATATATACTTGGAAATAATGAAATCTAATAATTAAGAAATGTATTAAGAAATTTTAAAAATAGGGGCGCCTGGGTGGCTCAGTCGTTAAGTGTCTGCCTTCGGCTCAGGTCATGATCCCAGGGTCCTGGGATTGAGCCCCGCATCAGCTCCCTGCTCGGCAGGAAGCCTGCTTCTCCTGCTACCATTCCCTCTGCTTGTGTTCCCTCTCTCGCTGTGTTTCTCGCTGTCAAATAAATAAAATCTTTAAAAAAAAAAAAAAGAAATTTTAAAAATAGTAAAGCAATCTCACTCATGAACACATATTTTTAAATCCTTCATAAAATATCAAATTGAACCTCTGAGATATAAAATTAATACTGCATCATGACCAAGTTGGGTTATTCTAGAGATGCAAGGCTGATTTAACAAGTGAAAATCAATCAAGTAATTCATCATATTAACAGAATAACAAAGGCAGAAGCATATAACCATTGCGAAAGATTTAGCAAACATCATACTGCATTGTGAAATGATGAAATCTTTTCATTTGAGTTTAAAGACACAGTAAGGATTAATAAAATCATCACTTCTGTTCAACCAGTGGAGAAGTCAAGAAAAATAAAATGTATGTTAGGGAAAGGAAGAAATAAAACTATTATTATTTGCAGCTTATAGCTGTACAAATAGGAAATATAAAACAAATCTATGAACTTCTTAGAATTAACACTGTTTTGTGAAGTTTCTGGATACAAGGTTAATTTAGAAAAAAGTTTGATTTATGTGCATCCAGAAATAGAAAGTGAATCAGGCTGCCTTCCACCTTCGTGTTGACCACCCTTGAACAAATTTTCTAACCTCTCTTGTCCCAGTTTCTCCTTCTTTAAAATAGGGATATTTTAAAGTGGCATGGTCAGTTGAGCATCCGACTCTTGATTTCAGCTCTGGTCATGATCTCAGGTGGGATCAAGCCCCCTGTCAGGCTCCGCACTCAGCGGGAAGTCTGCTTGAGTTTCTTTCTCTGCCCCTACCTCCCACTCATGCACATGTGCTCTCTCTCTCCCTCTAAAATAAATGAATTCGCTAAAAAAAATAAACTAGGGATGATAATACTGAATTTTACTGATCACAAGGCACATTTTTCCATATTTTAACGTCTTTGAAATTATGTGTCCTACAGTAGATGTTGTCTTAGATTTGATGAATAAGGTAGTTTTGAAGAGGTAATGAATAAATATGATAAATTTAAGGTATATGTAACCATGCCTGGCACTTAACAATGTTCACTAAATATTAGCTGTGCTTTACCATTTTCTTTCATTGTGTTTTCTAACAAGTTATTGTTTGCATAAAAGTTCTGTTTTTTTATAAATTGATTTTATAGCTCTAACTTACAGAAGTTTTTTTTTTAATTTCTGGTATCTTTTTTATTGATTCTCTTGGATTTCACTAAAATATACAGGTGACCCTTGAACAATATGGGCTTGAACTGCACGAGTCTATTGTATACAGATTTTTTTTTATTTGAAACCAGGTTTTTTTAATAATTTATTTTTTTATTAACATATAATGTATTATTTGTCCCAGGGTGCATGTCTGTGAATCGTCAGGCTTACACATTTCACAGCACTTACCATTGCACATACCCTCCCCAATGTCCATAACCCAGCCACCCTATCCCTACCCCCCACCTCCCAGCCACCCTTAGTTCGTTTCATGAGTTTAGGAGTCTCTTATGGTTTGTCTCCTTCCCAATCCCATCTTGTTTCATTTCCCTCCCCCACGACCCCATGACCCCCCACCCTACCTCTCAAATTCTTCATATCAGAGAGCAGATTTTTTTTTAAATACAGCACAGTGCTCTGAATGTATTTACTCTTCCTTTTGATTTTCTTAATAACATTTTCTTTGTTCTAGCTTACTTTATTGTAATAATTCAGTATATAATAAATATATAAAAATGTCTGTTAATTGACTTTATCAGTAAGGCTTCTGGTCAGCAGTGGGCTATTAGTAGTTAAGTTTTTAGGGAGTCAAAAGTTATATGCAAAATAAGTCAGAGAAAGACAAATAACATATGATTTCACTGATATGTGAAATTTAAGAAACAAAACAAATGAATATGAGGGGGAAGAGAGGCAAACCAGATACAGAAATAGACTCTTAATTTTAGAGAATAAACTGAGGGTTACCAAAGGGAAGGTATGTAGGGAGATGGGTGAAATAGGAAATGGGGAATAAGGAGGGCACTTGGGGCACCTAGCTGGCTCAGTTGGTAGAGCATATGACCCTTATTCTTAAGGTCATGAGTTCAAGCCCTACTTTGGGTATGGAACCTGCTTAAAAAAATTAAGGAGGGCACTTGTTATGATAAGCACTGGGTATTGTATGTAAGTGATGAATCACTAAATTCTATGCCTGAAACTACTATTATACTGTATGTCATCTAACTAGAATTTAAATAAAAATTTGGAAAATGAAGAAAAGTTATATGCAGATTTTCAACTGCACAAGGGGGTCAGCACCCCTAACCTCCTCATTGTTCAATATCAACTGTATACGTATCAATTCGATTTGAATATTTTTATAGCTCATTTATTCTTTTTAAGTTTTATATTTTCAGTACTTTAAGAATAATTGCAGTGATAACAATAATAATGACAATAATGAAAGCCAACACCAATGCAGAACTTAACTGTATATACCAGATACTCTTCTAAGCATTTTAAATATGGACATCCTTGCCTTTTTCTTTTAAATGGCAATAGAAGAATTCCAACTCAGTGGAATTCATTGAAAATGTTTATTATACAACATTGATAATTGTTTATTGCATAACTTTCAATGAAAGACACAATTGTGCCTGCAGTATGATTACAGCTGTGTAAAATCTATGCATGTGAAAAAAAGAACAAGAAGAAACATTAAGAATGATTAGTTAGGATTTTTTGCTTCTAAATTTGTCTTATTTGTGCTAAAATTAGGTGATAATCTTTTATAATCCTTTAATGGTTTATAATCTAAGGACAGAATCTACTTACATATTACTTACATGGTATGCTTGCATATTAAAGGTAAGGGGGAACTTCCCAATTTGTTACAAATATAGAATTCCTGTGAGAAAATGAGAATTTTTTTCAGAATAATGTTTTTATTGTTATATTTCATCTTTTCAAAAAAATTATTAAAAATGGGATTAGGAATTGAAGCTCTTGGAAGCAGTAAAATAGTTGCAGACAGAAAAGAAGAAAGGTCTTAACAAGAATTGATGATTAATGCAATACCTCACCAAAACACATCAGTCTGAAATATAAAATAGCTAATATTTAATAATGCTAATATTAAACAATATTAATATTTAATATCTGTTAATTAAAATGGCTACTGTAATCATAGAAAATGTTAAATTATTATGTTATTTAAGTGATAGTATTTTTGGAATGAATGTTAGCAGCATGTCGGCTGCCACATTACATCAAAAATTCTATCCTTCTTGAGCAAACACTAATATGATACTTCACAACTACATTTTTGAGAGTCCCTGTTGATCCTTTTATACACATATGTGAGTTCTTGGATTGTCAATCCAACTCAAACATATAAAAACTTTTCACTAAGAAATATTCGACGTACATCACAGTGTAGGTTTAAGGCGTACAACCATCATGATGGTTTCATTCACATGTAGAGTGAAATGATCACAATAAATTCAGCTAACATCCACCTTCTCATAGATACAACGAAAAGAAAAGAAAACAGAAAGGGAAACGTTTTCTCTTCATGATGAGAACTCTTAGGATTTACTTTCTTAACGATGTTCCCATATATCATAGAGCAGTGTTAGCCATGGTCATCCTATTTATTGTACATTACATTTCTAGTATCTATTTCTAATAGTTTAACCAAGGGGGAAGGATTCAGGTCTCTTAAAAATAAGACCCTTGATTGTTTTAAAAGTAATTTCCTTGAATTAAGTTCAAAGATAATTCAAGATCAGTTTGAAATAAGGTAGAAACTGGTATCTGCTTATATTTTTGCATATTCTTTAACTGCAACAATATGTAAATAAAAAATTTTCTATCTTTTTAACTAAAGTTCAGAACAAAATTATGGACTCTGGTAACCTATTTTTTATTTTGTTTATAATCTCGACCAGGATACACAGGTAGGAAAATATAAAGTATATTTATCATATACTTTTTAATTGCTTCTTTTTGTTGATTCAATTTGGTATCTCTCACAACAAGAGAATTATAAATCCTTTGGGAATCTAAACTTTTTTAAACTTCCTTTTAAGCCCCTCCTGAATTGTATTTACTAAAAGAATGAGGGATAGTAATTGGGTCTCCTGAGAACTTTCAAATGTACAGCTTTCCCTTAAGACTTTCTTTCCGTATTCAGGTTAAGTATTTATGGGATTTCTGGTTTATACTTTTTGACTCAACCCCGATTATAAGCTGGTTCCATTCCATTGCATATAATGGAGCTTTCAGCTTGGAACAAATATTCTTTCTAAAGGCAAAGACCATTTTCAAATGGATTTAGGATTGGCAGTTACATTTTCTCTTTGAACTTTTTAGTGTATTTCCCTCACCAATCCTTTTTCTTTCTGGTCTGGCTTCCCTTAATTATCAGTGGTAATCATAAACTTCTGGGGAAAAAATGGTATCTAATAATAAAACATTGACTTAATGTTTCAGACTTATCTTAATTGATTACTTCAGGTTTAATTATAAATTATTTCACCTGGGGGGGTCCTAGCTGGCTTTGTTGGTTAAACAACTGCCTTTGGCTTAGGTCATGATCCTGAAATCTCAGGATCGAGTCCCACATCGGGCTCCCTGATCAGCGGGGAGCCTGCTTCTCCCTCTAATGTTTCCCCTCTCATTTTCTCTCTCTCTTTTCTCTCTCTCTCTTTCAAATAAATAAATAAAAATAAAATCTTTTAAAAAAATTATTTCACCTGCCTTAAACAGAGCTAACAGCTAAACATGAAAAATAATGAATGCCTTATCCAGAGAAAAATTCTAAGTTAATCAGTTTAGTCCCATTAATTGTAATTGAGTAGCCTTCTATATGTAAAACCTTCTGCTTCTCCTCTTTCATTTTTTTCTTAATAAAATCATATTTTTCACATAAGAAACAAATGTTGCTAGAGATTGTTTTACATATCACATTTCCTAAATATTAGAAAAAGGTCACATGGGCATTTATTGCTTTGGGATATTTTTAGTTTTTCTACTATACTAGATCATAAGCTTGATGAGAGGGGAGATCATTTCTCTCTTAGTGACTGCTAACATCACAATACACATAATATCACAGAGGTATTTAGTAGACACTGTATTTATTGAATTAATTTGAAGTGAATTGGCCAGCTCTTTAAATTTGTCAAAGGATGATTGATTAAAAAGCCATCTTTTACAGTAGTCTAGAGTCCTACCTATTTATTGTCACCATAGATAAAATAGTTATTAGAACATCAAGTAGTATTTAATAGAAAATAAGGTAGCAGTATAACTACAAAGATCTTATGCACTTTTGTGTTACAGGCATGGAAGTACATCATCTCTTTTTAGTTTGTGTGCATGTGTCAATACAAGTTAGGGTGACTGTTCACAGAAAAAAGTGAACAAACACACTTGTACTCACTGGTGACTATGGAATTTTAATGTCAGAATCCTTCTACATTGCTAAATGGAGATTTTAAATAAAATAATGTTGGATAATTAAGAACTTTACCTGTTAATAATTCATCTGAGAACAACATGCAATCAATTACCAAATGTGTCTTAAAAACCAAGGCACGTTTTCAGATTAGGTGTGTGGATTTTGCTTTGGCCATTTATTGTACTATCTGCTAAGATATCTTAAATATTGTTACAGTTCATTGAATTTTGAGGTGAACATCGACAAGGTAGTTGATATTAAGGAATTACTTTTTTAGGTGTGATAATTGTATTACAGTTGTATTTAAAAAGAAAAAAATGAGTTCTCTTATCAACTTACTGAAATATATACAGATGAAGTGCTATGAGATCTGAGATTTCCTTCAACATAATCACAGTGAGGATAAAGAGAAGTGGATGAAAGTATAGATGAAAAAGATTAGCCTTGGGGTGCCTGGGTGGCTCGGTCGTTAAGCGTCTGCCTTTGGCCCAGGTCATGATCCCAGGGTCCTGGGATCGAGCCCCGCATCGGGCTCCCTGCTCAATGGAAAGCCTGCTTCTCCCACTACCATTCCCTCTGCTTGTGCTCCCTCTCTTGCTGTGTTTCTCTGTCAAATAAATAAAATCTTTAAAAAAAAAAAAAAAGATTAGCCTTGAATTGATAAGTGTTAAAACTGAGTGGCAGGAATACTAGGCCAAGTAGCATTCTCATTTGACTCTATCCAAAGGAAGGAAATCAGATAACCCATGAATTACTGAAACTCCATTTAGTGTTATTGAGCAAAACAGACCTGATGAGCATGAATTAATCATCTTTGACTTCTCTAAAATTTATTGGTTAGTTTTACAGGAAAATATTTAACTTTTTCTCAAGTTCATATTATGAAAACCCATGTAATAAGAACATTATGCTTTGATATAAAAGCCCAGTTTAAAAAACTAGTTGGAAACCAATTTGAAAAACTGGGGGAAATGTACTTTATTTTCTATTGTGATGCACAAATTTACCTTTCACATGTACTTTGTGTGTGTCTACTTTAAACCAAACTTTATTATAAGTCCAGTCATCTATTGGGCTTAATTCATGAAAGTTGTTATTTAAAATAAACTTGATTTAACTATAGAGAACAAACTAAGGGCTGCTGGAGGGAAGGTGGGCAGAGGGGATGAAGTAAAATGGTGATAGGTATTAAGGAGGCACTTGTGATGAGCACTGGGTGTTTTAAATGGTGAATCACTAGATTTTACTCCTGATACTAATGCTGCACTATATGTTGACTAATTTGAATTCAAATAAAATCTTGGAGGAAAAAATAAATAAAATAGTTTTCATCTTTTAAAAACTGATGTTTCTTTTAAAGCTGAAATTACAGAATCTTAAGTATTCTTATGTGTTGTACTTTTAAAACTAGAGGATTTTGAAGAACTAAAAATGGGTATCTACTGTCTATTTGATGTTCATTAGATCCCTATGGTAACTTAGATCCATTATGGCAGTGTGCAATAACACATTTAACCCAGATTGAATGTAAATTTAGTTTCTTACAGGTATTCCCGATACTTTGTGTTCATTTATACTACTTTGTCCTATTTACACAATGTTTATGTACTTATTTAACTGGACTCATTTATTAATGGGTGCT
Source organism: Procyon lotor (assembly GCA_028646535.1). NCBI lineage: Eukaryota > Metazoa > Chordata > Mammalia > Carnivora > Procyonidae > Procyon > Procyon lotor. The sequence continues at coordinate 54,561,743 of CM053609.1, forward strand.
AACATACAAGTTTCTTTTTTTTTTCTATTTTTTATTATGTTAATAATGTTTATTATATTAGCCACCCTATAGTACATCATTAGTTTTTGATGTAGTGTTTAGCAATTCATTAGTTGCGAATAACACCCAGTGCTCATCACATCATGTCCCTTCCTTAATATCCATCACCTGTATACCCCATCTCCCACCCCCTCCCCTCTGAAACCCTCAGTTTGTTTCCCGGAGTCCATAGTCTCTCATGGTTCGTCTCTCTCTCTGATTTCTCCCCTTCAGTTTTCCCTCCCTTCCCCTGTGGTCCTCTGTGCTATTCCTTACATTCCACATATGAGTGAAACCATATGATCATTGTCTTTCTCTGTTTGGCTTATTTCACTCAGCATAATCTCCTCCAGTTCCATCCATGTCGATGCAAATAGTGGGTATTCATCCTTTCCAATGGCTGAGTAATATTCCATTGAACATACAAGTTTCTAATGCTGGCCTGATACTGTGTGGTCAGCCTTTTCTCCTACTGGAATTTTTAAATTTTTAAAGATTTTTTACTGATGGCACTCTTACTTTGTGTCTTCTGCTTTTAACAACTATCTATTCTTCCCTTTCACTTAAACAGTTCACAACTCTACACTGTTGTTGTATAACACTTTTGCTGCTTAGTATCATTGTGTTACGGCAAGTATTTGCATGCCTGTAGTAGCATTTCCTTATTCTCCACTAGTCACCGACTATATAGTGTCACCAGTATTGATTTGTTTGCCATTCTCATATATTGTATTTTCCTAAACTTTTTGCTTTTCCTCTTAGTTTTATCTTGAGTAAATGTAAATTAGACTTACCTATCCAATTTCAGCTTTTTTTTAAAGCTTCCTGATTCATCATTTCTTATTCTGCTCACTAATCTTTTTTCTTAGTATTTGGCATCCTCAGACAAGCTGTTTATGCATAACTGCTCATGTGAGGTGAACTGTAATGAGGACAACATCCTTGCTCTAACAGAGGAAAAAGACCAAAGTGAAACTCCACCTCTCCTTGGAAATCATTGACTCACCTTCTACAATAGAGTGAGTCTGTATTTTACTCAGAAGCTCTTTTTCTCCTTTATTGTTTTGTAGTATAATAGTATATAAATACACACGTAATTACAAACTTGCTGTCCTGACTTTTTATCCCCTAATTTTTGCAGGCTATTTACAATAATAATAATAATAATAACCAGTGTTGGACACTTTTCAGGAGGATATATATACATATATATATGTATATATATGTATATTATAATCTAACTCTAATACACATATATACATATATATACATAGTATAATTTAACTCTAAAGTACCAGTTATTGAATATGTTACTGAATGTATATATCACTGTCACCATTCTGCTCAGCTGCTAAGTTGTAGAGTGAGAATTCAAACATAAGTATCTGACCTCAAAGCCTGAGCAATTTTAACCACCATGATATATGATCTTTTTAAAAAAGTACAGTTAAGACAATGTGTTCATGATGCTGACACAACCATTTGAAAAGTGTAAAACTAATCCAAACCAGGTTGTTCTTTATTGAGATGAAAAAATAAAAACAATCAAATTACATTATTTTCCATTTAAATAATTTTGTAGGGCTGATACAATGTGAAAATTAGTTGTCGGAAATACCTGTCATAAATATTTTTTCTTTCTCTCCTTTAGTATCATCGGCACCTTCTCTTTTCTATTTTTCTTTAAATTTATAATTTGCCCTTTTTCCTAGCTTAAGGGTTTTCTTATTTATTTATTTGAGAGAGAGAGTGCGCACGCTGGAGGAGGAGCAGAGGCAGAGAATCTCAAGCAGACTCCATGCTGAGTGGGGAGCCTGAGACTGGGCTTAATCTTACAACCCTGAGATCATGACCTGAGCCAAAACCAAGAGTCAGATGCTTAACTGATTGAGTCACCCAGGTTCCTCATCCTTTGCCTAGTTTAAACATAAATTTCTTTGAAAATTTGAAAAACACAAGCACACACACACCAACGTTAATCAGAAAGGAAATTGGATTGGTTACATGAACATAAATTATTTTTATAAATTAGATTATTTTCAGCTTTTTAAAACTTGGGAATAATAATGAAAGCAAGAACTTTTGAGTTTCTGAAGAATCTTACTAATCTGCATCCATGAGCTGATTCAGCTTTTGTGGGTGATCTAGCATCTGAGGTACGGGTGTTTGATGCCCTTGTCCCATGCTGTCACCCCACCTCTGATCCCAACTATAGCAATACTGAATAGTTCCAGGCACACCGACAATGTCCTACCAGAAGCTTGAGCTGTGCATTTCTCCATTTGCCCTGAGGCTTTCTCTGAAGCCAAGGGACCTTACTCAGCCCTTATGCCAGAGAAGCTTGGAGCCAGGGAGTCACTGCCATCTACAGTAGCCCTCATCTAATGGGAAACAGGATATTGTGAATAAAGGCACCAGCCTGACATCCTTCAGATGAACAATTTGGAGGCACATTCTACAGAGTTCCTCAGAGAATCCCCAGTAGAACTGATTCTTGATTACCCAGATTATTAATGAACTCAATAGCATTATTGGGTTTTCTTTCCCTGTCTCTTTCTCCCTGCCTCCCCACTCTGCTTCCTGGGATTCACCTCCCAGAGAAATTACCTACAGCCAGGTTCATTTTTTTGGACTCACTTCTGGGACGATCTAAACTAAGACAGGAATTTAGAAATGAGTATTCAGGTAATTTATGTAATCCAATGTTCTTTTGAACCCTGCATTTTAATTTCAAAATTTCAATGATACTGTTTGAAAATCATTTTAGCCCTGTGGACATGTTACATGGTGGCATGATTTATCTGTTTCAGGGAGAGGATATATTTAGGTGGATCTAAAATGTACACTTCAATGCTTCAAATCTGTATTTAAAAGTAAAAAATTTTAAAGTCATTTGAGAAACATTTTTTACTATACGTTTATCCCTTCTAACTGTGCATAATTCATTGTTAAAATCCAATGATAAGGGAAAGGATATGTTTCTTCAACTTGACATTTTATTCTACAGGTTGTTATTTTTTCCAGGAATTCTGTTTTATGTGACTATATTAAGGAAGTGTTAACTTGACATCTGTCAGTATAGGTTTCATTTACTATTTTCTTGCTGGCTTGCTTCTTTGCTTTCCTCTCTCTCTCTCTCTCTCTTTTTTTTTTTTTTTTTTTTTGTCTTTCTTTTTCAGGTCAAAAACCAGTGTATTCAGGAAAATCTTCAAGTGGTTACCAGTGGATTAGCAGTATCCTAGCCCTCTTTCTCTCATTCAGTGAATACAGTGTTATGAGTATAGCTGCTCAAGCCTTTTCTTTTCTCCAAGGTGCTAATCTAGTTACATACTTAGTAAGGAGAGTGCTTTTAAAATTCAGAAAAGGAATAAACAGGTTTATTTATTTTTCTTTATTCTGAGCCTCCTCAAAACCTGAACCTATGGATGTCTCGTATTAAATGACCTTTAGTGATGAAAATCAACTGGCGATATGCATTTATTTGGAAATCCATAAGCATCAGGGTGGTAGGGAGAAAAGGTAAAACCTGTGGATTTGAATTCTCTCTGAAATGTATTGTAAAGCTTTATGCAAATAGCCATGGCTCCTTCCTAGAGTCAGTTGTCCTAGATGCATGTGTGCATGCACGCCAGCCGTGGTGTCTGCTTCCTAAAGTGCTTTTGTTAACACCATAATTTTAAATTAAGTTTTTCAGAAAGCTGTTCCTGCTGTACATTTTGGCATCTAAGATTAGGTCAGTGGCCATAAATCTCATTTATGTACTTAATGCAAAAGAGATACTGCTGTCTTGGGAATCATGGGAGCCAGATCCCTTACTTTGCCCCTCTCACAGGATATTGACATATAAAACAAAATGCTCCCATTTTGTTTTGCATCTTTCTTCACTTAAAACTTTAAATAAAGAATGTTTATGCAGGGTTCTTTTTCATTCATAAAAATGGAAATCTGCATGAGTAGGCTTGTATTCTTGTTCACGAATTCACATGATAGATTGGCCCATAAAATCTTTACATTTGGCTTGTGCAGCTGAGTTCATGGCTGAATACAGAATGATAAAGAAGCTTTAGCATTTTGTGGAAAGAAAAGAAATCATGCCTTCTAGATGGCCCTTAAGCTAGCTTTTAACTGCCTGGAAATCAGCTAGAAATGTATAATCAAACTTGCCATTAAAGGTACAGTGTTTAGTGTAAATCTGTGGAGCATAATCTGTAAATTAACGCAGAGGGATTCTTTAACATTTATTTGGTTTTCATTATATTTGCATGGAAGTCTGCCAATCCAAGCATATTTTTTTCTTTTTCGTTTTTACCTTTCCATCCATCAGAAGTTAAAATAGAAATGATGGATTGTGTCACTGGCCAGTCCAGCAGCCTATTTCTTTCAACACATTACTGTGTATTTACTGTTTTAGCTATATTGTTTTCAATTTCTGGCAAAATAGTCAGTTTTTGATCCTGGGTAGAAAATGTCAGTGCTCACATTTCCTGTGGGGTTTTGGCCTTTTTATGAAAAGGTAGGGGAGAGCTAAATGAATTATGATGCTGTCATCTGAAGAAACCACAGTGTATTTCTTTGCCAAATTTTAGCAGGAACAGAGCTGATCATCTGCTAGTGTAAACCTTTCCTTGAACCCTACCAGCAGTTCACTCAGGCTTCTGCCTGTTCTCTTTCATGCTGTGAGAATGTAGCCCACAGAAGTCCTTTTAACCTTCCCTTTCCAAGGTTAATTGATTTAATAACCCCCAAAGAAGATAAATTTTGCCAGAGGAATTTAGAAGTCTAAATTTAAGAATTTAGAATTTCATGGCTGAGCTTAAGTAATATTAAAATTAAGACTGAGTTGTTTCTTAAGTTTCTAAGTTGTTTCTTATTACTTTCTTGAAAGCTGATACTCCTCTCATCCTTCACAACTCTATTTCCCTCTATTTTATAGAATAACAAATATACCAGATAGTATTTGTGTGTTATAATCTTAGAAGTCAATACATTCTGGATGTGAATAATCACTAGTGTACACTGTAATCATCTGATATTGTAGTTTTTCATGCTTAAGTGCTCCTCAGTAACCACGAATTTATACATTTCAAATATCTTTTACTGACCCCTAAGAAAGTATTTTTGCTCACACTAATGGCGTTACGTTCTAACCTATTTGGAATAAATCTCAATATTAAGGATTGTGATTTATGAGGATTCTTCAGCTTAATTTTTTACCCATCATTTTGTAGCACTAGTTTTAAATAATTTTTCAAGACTTAACTTTGATTTATCTTCCTTGATAAAATAATGTTAAGTCTTCTTTTCCTCCTATCCCCTGTTTCTTTCATCACCTTTTCTTCTTTTGGCCAGCTACATCCTAGGACTCCTTATTTTCATAACATTCATTTAGCAAACACTTTTTAGTAAATACTGTGGTTCCTAACAGGGTGTCTGTGCAATTAGATGGGGGCCCCAAATGTGGGGCCAAGATCAGATGGAAGCCGGTGGCCTAGGAGGTGAAAGAATTCACCTGAGGCAGAACAAAGGAGATAGAAGTTTATTGAATATACCACAAGGGAGCGGGCAGGATGAGAGGCTATCTGCCATGGGGCAGTGGATGGGGGCTATATTTAAAGGGGGAAGGTGAGGAGGTATGGGACTCTGAATTCTTCCTTTTTTGTTAACCGTTCCTGGTTGTAAGTAGCCCATTCGTCAGTTAGGGCCTATGGAGATTTCCGGATGAGTCACCTGATGACCCTGTCTGTATTCAGCCAGGGGGTTGTTGTGGCCTTTTCCCCATTCCATCACTCAAGCCTATTTGCCTAAAAGCGGCCTCCACACCTATGCTGTGCCACCTACTGAGCTAGATGCTGGGTATACCACAGAGAATGAAACAGATTTAGTGTCTGCACTCACAGGATTTAGAGCCCATAATTATACAAATATGTATGAGAGACAGAGAGAGAGAGGAATGCATCTGACCTAGATTTTGGGGGGATTCAGGTGCCTTGGGAGTTACCAGGTGAAGATAGGAAAAAGAAGGAGAAAAATGCTGCCTTTCAAAGGCAGTACATAGCCTTGTGAGATCTAGAAGCAAGAGAGTGTGTGATGCCACAGGGGCCAGAAAATAGTGGCAGAAAAGGGAGGCAGAAAATTATGAACATGAGTCAATCTACAGGCATGTATTGAGTGTGTATTTTGTGTGGTACTACCTTGTTATGCCATTGAGATACAAAGACAACAAGGGAATGGGTCCTGCCCTCAAAGAGCTTATAATCTACTGGCAACATGTGTATTCAGTTTGTATTAAAAGATTAAGATGAAGGATTTCTTTGTTTGTTTTTCCAGAAAAAGTAAGCTTTGTAGACTGTTCAAAGAATTATACTTTTATTCCATGAAGATTCTTTCAGCCACCTTACCTGCCTTAGTTACATAAAAGGCAGCTGCTTGAAACTGTCCTGAGTATGTTTCTGCCTCTACCTTTTCCCAATCAGGAATTAAGAAGTTCATTATCATTTTTTCACAATGTTTCGCTCACTTTATCCCAGTGAGTGGAAGTTTCGATGGTTCTTGTTATATGAAGATAAACGAACTAAGCAGAGCAGGCCCTCAAGTTTAGGAGGGTTTAATAAACAAAGTACAGTCATAGCACCCTGCCCTTATAACTGGGAGGGTCCATAAAAGTTACTTGGTCAGGAGTCAGGCAGATAACTAAGGAGTGAAATGGGCCAAGCATAAGGTGGTAAATTTTGGTGTTTACTGGGGCAAAGTAGAGAGGTAAACTGCAGAGTTCAATCTAAGGTTATTCAGAGCACTCTTTTGATTGAACAAGACAGGGACTTAAGACCCCCGAATCAACTTACCCTTCCCATTCCATAGATGAGGGACTGAGGACTGAGAAGTTAGAGACCAAAGCCTCCTAGCAGGTTACCATCACGGATGGGACTGGAGCCCACATCATCAGATTTTCAGTTCAGGCACTCAACATTGCTTGAAGAATCTTCTCTGGAGATTTTAGTCAGGACTTTTTGGGTACTAAGATTATATTTGATTTTGGAAAGTCAACTTTAGAAAGCTTTTACAAAATAGCTAGATTATAACTGCTCAGCAAGAACTAAAATGAATAATGCTTCAAAAACTTGCAGCATCTTAAATTGCAGTACAAAGCAAATGGGTAACCAGTGTAAGCTCCAAAAGACGAAATGTGAGTGATTAAGACAGCTTCCTTTTGCAGAAATTTCAGACAGCTTTATAGGCCTTTACACTTACAATTTAGCCTGCCTGGAACATCATTCTCCCAGATATCTCTATGGCTTACTTTGTGCCCCCTGGGAGCATGTCACCTTCTCAGGGAGGCCCACCCTGGCCACCCTATGAATGCCACCTACCCACTCTAACACTTTGTCTACTGCTTCCTTGTTATAAATGTCTCGTTAACACTCATCCTGATCTAATGTGGTATATATTTCACTTCTTCCACTTTGCTTATGCTCTATTCCTCAGCTAGAATGTAGGTCCTTGGTGCCACGGAGTCGGGTGGGGAGGGAGTGGTAACGATTCGAACACACCAAAGGTACTCAATAAATATTTATTGAGTACTACATAAAACACAGATAATTCTTCACTTATAAGATCACTATGCTTATTTTAAAACTAATTAAAAGTAAGATGTGACTTAAAAATTATGTATGTAATTTAGTATTTCCATATACATAATTTCCAAAGACCAGTTAGATTTGATAGGTGATTCTATCTTGTAGTTAGCAAACAGGAATAGGTTTTTTTATAGTGCCTGCTTTCAAGAATAAGGATAAAATATTTAAGCTATTAAATATCTGAATTAGGGGCACCTGGGTGGCTCACTCAGTTAAGCAGCTGTGTTCGGCTCAGATCATGATCCCAAGGTCCTGGGATCGAGCCACACATGAGGCTCTCTGCTCAGTGGAGAGCCTGCTTCTCCCTCTCCCTCTGCCTGCAGCTCTGCCTACTTGTGTTCTCTATCTCTCTGTCAAATAAATAAATGAAATCTTAAATAAATAAATATCTGAACTAAATGCCTAAAACTTAAGGTTTGTCACACTTTTAAGCATACATTTGAAAAAAATCAAAGTTAGACAAGGGTATACAATAAAAAATTAAGGTACCATAGGTTTACACATGTCTAGTCTTAAATGATGCTGATCATGTGCAAGGTACTAGTCCCAGTGTCCACTTCCACCAGCAATGTATTGTCTTCACTCCACATCCTTGCTGACATTTTGTATTATTGTCTATCCTAGTAGGTATGTTGTGATATCTCAGTGGAGGTTTAATTTGCATTTCCTTTATTACTTATGAGACTGAATACCTTTTTTATATTTGCTGGCTATCTTGGTCATCTCTTATAAAATGCCTGTTGAAGTGTCTTGTCTACTTTTGTATTGGGCTAGCTATCCTTTTTAATAATTTATAAGAGTTCTTTATATATTCTAGATACAAAACCTTTGTCAAATAAGTCTGTTGCGTATATCTTCTCCCATTCCATAGTTGGCCTTTTTGCTGTCTTAATGGAATCTTTTTAACTGAATTTGTTCATTTAGTGGAGGGCAATTTATCATTTCTTCCTTTATGGTTAATGCTTTCAATGTCCTATTCAAGAGCACATTTTCAAGCCCACGGCTATGAAGAAATGTTATCTTATAGAAGCTTTATCATTTACCTTTTACATTTAGATCTGCAGTCCCCCCAATATTGATTTCTGCATATAGAATGAAGTAAGTTTGAGATTTTATCTTTTCCATAAACATATACAATTGAACCATCACTGTTGACTGAAAGAACAATTCTTTCTTCAGTAGTCTACAGTGTTACTTTTTTCATAAATTAACTATCTATATAACTGTGTCCCAAATTGTTTGCTGTATTTTTTTGGTTGATTTGTCTATCTTTGCCCTACTACTACACTCTCTGAATTATAAGCAGCTTTTCAGTATGTCTTGATAACTAATACAATAAATCCTCCAGTTTTGTTCTTCCAAATTATCTTGGCATTTCTTAACCCTGAGCATTTCCATGAAAATTTTAGAATCAGTGTTTCATTTTCAACCAAAAATATTGCTGGAATTTAGATCAGGAATACATTAAATATATAAAGCAGGTGAGAGAGAATAGAGATTTCTGCAATACTGAGACTTCTGATTTATAAGTATAGTATATACCTCATATTAACATTTTTTAAAATGTGTAATTAACCTGGGAGTTTCATCAATCTATAAAGCATATAGCATGACATTTATAAACCAAATATTAGAGTCAGTGGTAAACTGGAAAGGAAGCTCTGGCTGGCTGGCCAGTAATGTAATTACAGGTGGTAGAACAATTCTATTAGTAGCTTCCTCTCAAAGCAGCCAAACTTGCCATCTAAAGCCAGACCAAGTATATGACTCTAATAGAGAGATTCTCAGAGGGGGATTTCATGCCTGAGATAGAGGCTAGGGGTGTTCTCACAAGAGCAGGAGTACTTGCATCCAGATAAGTGACCTACATGAACAGGCCTGGGTGCATAGCCAGGGCCCATATAATGAATATATTTAGAACGAGGAGAGAAAAGATTATTACTTGGACTGAGGACTTATACTGCAGCCAGCAATGATCAGGGATCTAGAGGCTTATCCATAAACATAAACTGATAACTAAGAACCACCAAAATTTTGAAGAAAAACCAATACAGGCACAGAAGACAGGCATCATTTTCGACCCATAGAAGAAATATACCTGTTTGGGAAGATGAGTTATTGTAAGAAGCAGAAAACTAATTATTACCATTAGCATCTGATAAATTAGAGAAGATACACCTGACTTAACAAAAAGGACTGCTGTTGTAACAGTGAATCAGTTATAAATTTAAACAAATCCAAACCTTGGTACTGGGTTGAATAATAGAAAGAAATGATCTAAACATCAGTTTAAGGAACTAGAAGGTTAAGCCTGGAATTTTTACACAACCCGGAGCAAAATTGCAGAGATGAAAAAGTACAGGAACTTGTATGTGGTAATCTTTATTTCTCTTCTTGAGGTTTGTGGGTTCCTCAGCTTTATGGGATTGTGTGTATATGTTCAGTTTTTGGGAGACAGGACATAGGAAATGTTTGACATCATAAAGGGATTGCTAAAAACATTGGGATTAACAGAAATAATAAAGTAAGAAGGCACAGTGAGAGGAAGGAATGGTTTTATATTTAACAAGCTTATGCAGTTATTTTTATGCTATTTTTATCGGGTTTAAGGAAAAGTAGGTATTTATCTTTCCCATCCCCCTTCTATAGTTAGCAGTTTCTATTTTTAGGTCTTTTGGAAGATTACATAACTATGCAGTACATTTATATCTCTACTGATTTAGCGTCTTCAGACACTATTGACTGCTCCCTAAAAAGAGTGAGCAATTAGGTAAATTTTATCTAATATTTACTATGTGCCAGGCACTGTATTAACTCATTTATCCTCACAATCTCTCTATGAGTTGGATACTGTGGTTATCCCCATTTTACAGATGGTGAAACTGAGATATCTGAAAGTTAAATAGGCTAAGTCCACACAAGTCGTCACTAGGTGGGTTAAACATAAGTACACTGGCACTTATGCTTCTGCTTTTAAGTTCTGTGCTAGATGGCTTCTCCATTGGTTAGTGATATACCTACCTTATAAGTCTGTTATTGAAGGATTATGTAAAAAAACACATAGGTACATTTTTCAAGCTACTCAGCTATGAAATTTTAAGTGAGAAATTTAAGTGTAGAAATTTGTCATATGTTGTCAAATAAATTATTTCCAGTGGAATCCTAATGACAGTGTTTTCTCAGTGCTGAAGCAAAGCAAATACTGGAAGGATTCTGGTGCTGCATTTAGTTTTTAATTAGTAGCTGAAAATAATATCTCAGTGTTGTTAAAGCAATTTAATGATGGAATAACTTTAGAGCATTAATCCTACTTACAAATAAATTCACCTTGAGCAAGCAATACATAAAAATGAAATGATACCACTTAAAGTAAACAATAGGCTTTTGTTAAAGTGTCTAAATGTGCCAGTAGCTAAAGAGGTCAGCTGCCAACTGCACTGTTTTGGAAAGCTACTGACTTTAGGAACAAAGTGATGCTGACAAAGTCACCTCTGCTGTTCAGATTTGAAAGTTTGATGGCAACCTGTGTTCACTCTGTAAACAAAAATATTCCAAGAAGAAAAAGAAACGAAATGTTTTCCCCTTCCTCCCCAAAATGGCACCTTTTCTTGGCTGTTGTCCCACAAATATGTTCATTGAAACAAAACCAAAAAAATGTTCAACGCCAGACACAGCACCAGAATTCTCTATAAGGAAGATGATTCAAAGACATTCATAGGAAAATTACATGTCTAACACACATTATATCTGAACAACATTAATCCTTAAATAGAATGCTTTTTAAATGCCATATTCAGAAGTGGACCGTAACTTTTTAAAAATTCAATTTAATCACTTTGTCTGCAGTATATAACATTTGAGAAAAGAAAGTTTAAAATTTTTCTCAAGCTCATCCATGAGCAATATCTTACTTATTTTTCCTTTATTCTTTCACATGTTTAAATAACATATTTGAGTGAAAAATTTAAAAATTCAAAGAAATCCAGGTTTTTTCCAAAAACATTGATAAATTCATTCAGAAAGCTACTTGGACTCCTAAAATTAGTTATATGTAACCTGAGATTAACATGATGTTTATAATTTAGTTCAAAATACAAGAACAAGTTTCTAATCTAATAATTTCCTACCAGTCAAGGATATGGCCCAGAATATTATATAACAAACTGGAATATATGGAAGAAAAATTGAGAGATATGGAAGAAAAATTGGGGGACCCCATTTTCAAATAAACTGAACAGAAATAGGTGGTGGAAAGACCATTTTATAAAGTACAAGAAAACTGTCCTTAGTTAAAAAAGGCATGATCATTCAGGCTTTCAGGGTTATAGTCTACCACTCCAAGGAAAAAGTGAAATGAAGTAATATAGAAAAGATGGTGAGAGAAAATGTATACAAATACAGATGACATGCCAAAACTTACTAGAAAATGGTGGCTATGCAAATTGAGAAGCAGGAAGAAATAATGTCTGTTCAGGGTCACCCGTGCGTGAATGAAGTGATATTGGGAGGATCACTTTAGGGAAATCCATATGACTGCTTTTTTTCCTTACCTTTTGTTAAAGTATTAACACAGAAAAGAGCAAGAATCAAATATGCAGATGAGTGATTTTCACCAAGTGCTCATACCTTTGTCATTGTTATGCAGGTCAGGAGGTAAAACATTCCCAAGACAACAGAAATCTTCCTCTCAGCTTTGTGACTTTCTCTGTCACTGTTCCTATCCCCTCTCCTGACAGTAACCCATTCTGACAATTAATACCACAGGTACTTGGGATTGTTTGTTTTTGAACTCTACGTAAATGAAAATATTTTGCATATTCTTGTGTATTCTGTTGTACCTGACTTCTTTCTTTTCATTTCTCTCAACATTATGGTTATGAAATTCATCCATGCTGTCATAAAGATAGCTTGGGTTCTTCTCTTCTTTTAACCTTTTTTCTGAAGATTAAAGTATTCCATTGTATGGATATACTATGCTTTGGATATACTATATGGATATACTATATGGATATACTTATGGATATACTATATGGATATACTTATGGATATACTATACTATCCATTCAAGAATGGACATTTTGGCATTTTATGGGTTTTCTGAAGTGCTTTAAATAATTTGCATTCCTCCCAGCAGTTTATTAGAGTTCCATTTTCTTTATAGCCTCACCAACACTTTATATTGTCAGTCTTTTTAATATTTGCCGTCTTAGTGAGTTTATAGTGGAATTGCCTTGTATTCTTAACTAGTAGTTCACTCATAACTTGCTTTTTACCATTTGGAAATCCTATTTTGTAAAGTGTTTGTTTAGTCTCTTATACATTCTTCTATAGGATTATCTCTCATACTTTTTGATGGATCAGTAAGTTGGGTTTTTTGTTTGTTTTGTTTGTTTTACTATTTTAGATGTAATCCCTTTGTTAGATACATGTGTTGCAATATCATCATCTATACTGCGGCTTCCCTTCTCATTCACTTAATGATGTCTTTGATGAACAACTTCTTACTTCTTTTTTTTTTTTTTTTTGGTCTTTTAAGGTTAATGCTTTTTTGTGTTTAATTTAAGACAAAATTTCCCTATCTCAAGATCATTAAGACCATGTAATTTTCCAAAAGCTGTATTATTGTGTCTTCCATATTCCAAATATGGACTGTGAACATTTGTTAAGTTACTGTTTAAAATGTTGAATTGACTTATATGCCTACTAAAATATGCATGAGAGTTCCAACTTTTTCACACACTTGCCAAAAATAACACCAACTATTATTATTAATATATTTTACTAATATGGTAAGTTATAGCTTTCTAGTGTTATTCAAATTTTTGAGATAAAGGAGATTGCTACAGTTACAGATGGCCTTCATCTTCTGAGAAGCTATGGATAATAGTGGAACTTTCAGCCCATCTCTTATCTGCTACTGTTTGTGGGGGAGCTGCATGTAATCAGGACACCTAGTACTCTCAGCATGTAGAGCAAGAACATCAATATCCTAGACCATCAGGAGTGGAAGCAGCTCCATACCAAGTGTTATGGAGGTAAACAAACCAGCCAGTTGTTTGGCAGCAAATGTGTCAGGAAACTTTTATCACCTGTTCATCTTCCTCAAGGAATAACTTTGGGTTGGGAACTCCAAATCCTAAAAGTTTGACACATTTTGTATAATATGAGTTTAAATTCAAGATCCCCAGCTGTCAGACACAATTGAAAACACAGACATGAGTGAGGAGTTTCTAATTCTCTTTGTTACTTCTAGACTAGGAGAAGTTGGAGAAAAATTCTGACATGAGAGCTTCAGATCCTTTGCCTTATAGTGGTATCCCCTGTCTCCTAGATGTAAATGCTGTTGAGTGTCATATTTAACAAAGGATCACCAAACAGAAGGGAATAGCAAGAGCTCTTCTGGACCAAATCTCTACTTTTGGGCAGAATTGTACTTGAACTTGGAAAAACAGTAGGCAGTCTTTGAAAAATATGAAGCATGAAATTCAAAAATCTTTCCAGTAGTCAAATATTTCATAATTCTTGCAACAAGAAGTTTTTACAAATGGGATTTTTTTTAACTTTTATTTTTTCAGTGTCCCAGGATTCATTGTTCATGCACCATACCCAGTGCTCCATGCAATATGTGCCCTCCTCAATCCCACCACCAGGCTCACCCACCACCCATCCCTCTCCTCTCCCCTCTCCTCCAAAACCCTCAGTTTGTTGTTCAGAGTCCACAGTCTCTTGTGGTTCATCTATATATGGGATTTTTAAAAATTTTTGGCTAAATATTTCATTCTTGCTTAGGTATTTCCCTTTCAACCTCTTATCTTTGATTGACTTTTCAGCATTAAATTGCATGTCAAATGATAAAACTTTAGAATAGTTTTAATTCATTTTCTTAGTACTTTAAGAAAGACTATCACCAATGAATGTTGAATAAGAGAATTTAGTGGCCCACCAAAGAAATGGATCTGGCCAGAAAAGAATGGCTGTTTTCTGGCACAAAAAGTTGGTTGATTGTTATTTTGACTTAATTTTCTAGTGTGTAAGAATGAAATAATATTGATTTAGAAAATAGCTTAAGATCCTTAAACAGAACTCTTTGTAAGTTATTATCTCATTTTGTAGCTATTTTCTTTTATTCAGCATATAGTATATATTAAACCCCATTTCTCTTATCTGCTTTATTGATGATTTTCCTGTTCAATTATCCTCTTGGCATTCTTTGCCTGTAATTCTCAGTTCTAACTGGAACAACCTGAAGGAGAGATACTGTCTCTCAAGTTCCTTAACAACTGGGTTCCATAAAGCCAAACATCATCCCTGGATTAAATTCACCCCAAGAATATTATTTCCCCTTTCTGTTTTATTAGTAATGTTCAGTCTCATCAGATGTGGATCTGGTATCTTGCTTCTTTATCACATTAAATCCTTTTGGTTTTTTGTTTCCGTGAAGATTTGTCTCATTATTGCTTAGAGCTTTGGAAAAAGTAGGGATAACATGTATATAAACAATTAACAATCTAAGAGAATGCTATTTATCTTAATATTCTAGTATTTACAATCTACCACCTAAGGTGGATCTAACTGCAAAATGTTCAGATCTCAGATCTAGTGTAGAGGACATTACAAGCAATTTCAGAGATCAAAATTAAGCCTGACTTGTTTTGCTTTTTGTTTTTTTGTTTTTTATTGTGTTATGTTAGTCATCACACAATACATCATTAGTTTTTGATGTAGTGTTCTAAGATTCATTGTTAATGTATAACACCCAGTGCTCCATGCAATATGTGCCGTCCTTAATACCCACCACCAGGCTCGCCCATTCCCCCTACCCCCCTCCCCTCTAAAACCTTCAATTTGTTTCTCGGAGTCCACAGACTAACCTCTTATGGTTCACCTCCTCCTCCAATTTCCCCCCCTTCACTTTTCCTTTCCTTCTCCTAATGTCCTACATGGTATTCCTTATGTTCCACAAGTAAGTGAAACCATAAGCTTGACTTGTTTTAACTGAAATGTGGTCATGGTTTCTTTCCTTATTCTGGCTATTGTTTGCTAAGGGATGAGGTATTAAAATCATTGAGATTACTCATTGGAAGTATGCTAAAGTGAGGGTACCTGGGTGGCTCAGTCCGTTAAGCATCCAACTCTTGATTTTGGTTCCGGTCATGATCTTGGGATCACGAGATTGATGGGCTCCATGCTCACCTCGAGTCTGTTTGAGATTCTCTATCTCTCCCTCTGCTCCTCCCCCAACTTACGTGCACTCTCAAGTAAATAAATAAATAAAATCTTTTGTAAAAAAAAAAATAAAGTATGCTAAAATAAAAACCAGTATTTTTTCCATATTGTAACATTTAAAAATGTGAATTCATTTGTTTAATCTTATTAATATAAAGTTTATAAGGAAAAAACTTGGCAAATTGGAGTCAGTTGATTTTCCAAAATCTAAAGTTTAAAAGTCACACTTTAATTTTTATAGATGGCCAAATCATGATAGCTTTAAAGATCAATACTGCCAAAGTCAATAAATTAAAGCTCTTAGACCAAAGCCAGCTTCCTGCCAATTTGATACTGCCCACAAGCTACAAATGATTTTTACAAATGACCTTTTGTGGGGCATCTGGGTGGCTTAGTGAGTTAAGTGTCCAATTCTTGGTTTTGGCTGAGGTCATGATCTCATGGGTCAAGAGATCGGACTCTGCAGTGGGCATGGAACCTGCTTAAGATTCTCTCTCCCTCTCCCTCTGACCCTCCCCTCCCCCTTGCTCTCTCTTTCTATCTCTCAAATAAATAAATAAGTCTTTTGAAAAAAGCAAATGACCTTTTGCAACCATTTTAATGTCAGGAAGAGTAACTTTGAACCCTTGTTAAGTGAAATGTTATCCTAAAAGAAAAAAAAGAGAGAACTCCATTCTTCTTATTAGTAGTTAAATATATTTTTTAATATTTTAATTATTATTATTATTGTATTGTGAATTTTGTTAATAAAGCAGTTTGTTGCCTACATTTTGTTAGGTTTTCTGTAATTTGTTAAGTTCTATATAAAGTCTTAATTTTTGCCTCATATAAAGCAGTTTGTTGCCTGCATTTTGTTAGGTTTTCTGTAATTTGTTAAGTTCTATATAATGTCTTAATTTTTGCCTCATGTCCTGCAAAGCTTAAAATATTTACTAGTCCTTTACAGAAAATGTTTGCCAACTTCTACATTATTTCATCACCAAATGCCATAATCCCACTAATCCATGATCAGAAATATATATAACATATATAGAATATATTTTGTATGAAGTTGACTCAAAAGCACTAATAATTTTCTTAGAATTTTAACTTAATTATAGTCATTCTAAACTTATGAATATATCATTTCTTCTGCAGCTACTATTAAATCTAAATTCAAATCAATGGAATTGAAAGGATATCAGTTTGGTCCATCTATCTGAAAAGCATGAAAAATTTCTCAGCTGTTAACTCAGCATATGTGACCACATTCAAGCTCTTCCTGCCTGTAAGATAGGTAACTATTACTGTCATGTGAAGAGAAAGTTGCCTGAATGCTTAATCCTAGGCACTTTTCTGGTTATCCCCTTTAAATCCCCATTCCAGGTTCATGTTCTGCTATATAGCAATCCCTGGCTCTGAAGCTTGCTTTTGTCATGTTCTCTCCCATTGGTAGAGTGCTTGTGTTGTTTTTCAAGTTTATGTGTCTTTCATATTTCTTAATATGGGTTGTTTTCACACATTTCTTTTATATCCCTATCTTATGCAGCTATTCTTACTATTCTTTAACAACCAGTGTCAGTAATATGCACACAGAGACATGGTTTCATGATAAGGTTTGAGAAGTAAAGAGATTCTGGAGTATAAGCAGAGGAAAATTAATACAGGAGAATGGTATTGGCAGTGAGGTCAAGAAGGAATCCTTGTGGAGCTAGTACACCCATCCTCCTGCACTCTCATCTCATCTCTACTCCCAATCTATGCTCATTTTCAGATGGTCTAATTTGGCCTATTTTCCTTATCCTTAAAATAAATGGTTTCAGACATAATTTTTAATAACTGAAGACCATATGTTTCATTCTTATTTTGCCTACATAAGATTAACAAGGAAATTTACTAATATTTAATTATATTTTGCAATTATTTTGAAATACTTAATCTTTAAATAAAGGAAGAAAAAGGAAATGATTTTGATTGTATAAAAGAAAATACTTAAAGTAGTTTGACAGAAAAGTTGATGTTATAGGAAGTTGTCTAGAAATTGATATTCATTTAATTTTTATGCAGAACACTATACTAGGGAGATACATTTTTTAAAAAGAAAGCAAAAAGATTTTTCTTGACAGGTTAGAGAATCTAACTCTTTAAGAATTAAATATATGATTTTATAAAACAACCCAAGGCCCATCACAAGTTAATAAGCAGAAAATGATTTACCACTGAGACAATGTTCTATACTTCATAGGTATGAGATAAAAGAATGATCAGAGTATTGTAGCATTAACTAGGGAAATTAGTACCTTCTGCAGGAACATCTGCTTTGCTCTGGGCCTATTTCAGGTGGCACAATGAGCAGCATTCAGCCATGGGCTACCATTTGCCCCCAGAAGCAGTGAACAGTGACACACCCAGGATATGAGAAGTTTTTACCATTAGGCAGATGGGATAGGAAATGCTCATCAGATCTTTACAGTAAGGGGCTCAGGTACCTGACATCTGCCAGCCATTCCACTCTTTAGGCAACACTAAGTTTACAACTTGCCACACAGATATCAGTGGCTCTGAAACCTAGGGTTACTTCTGGTTGCTTCCCCAGCTAAACAGCTAAGTCCACCTTTTACTTTAAATCACTTCCAAACTGTTTTCCCGTTTGTCCTATTTTCCATATTTTCCTTCCAAGTTCTAATGAATTTCAAGGAATTTTTTTTAATCTTTGTCACTTCTACAGATTATATTATAGAAACCTCCCCCATTATATGACTCCCTTCATTCTAGGAAGGAATTATCAAAAAGGTAGGAAGAAGGCCATGTTTAAGTCGTACCATGGAATTCGAGGGAAGTTATCCTCAGGGAGAGACGGTTCAGTAGTGTTCATTGCTATAGATGAAGACTAAAAAAGCAAAGAACATAGGCTTTGACTTACTTACTTTGACTTTTAGCATTGTTTTCCATCCTTTCCCCATTTCTGATGAATTTTCATGATTCTTCTCTATCTTCAGCATTAGTGCTCTTTCCACTCCACATTGAGAGAATCCCCACTATCCCTCTTACTTTCAGACAGGCCTAAAGAGATAGGATCATGGAGCCCCAAGGAAGACTTTCTCAAGAGTGAGTGTTTGGCATTGGCAATGTTCATCACTATAGGGCTTAGAAATTAATGAGAGGGCTGTGAAGGATAGGAGGGAGGTAAAAACTGAGGAGATATTTTTGGGATAGGGAAGATTTTAGCATCTGGTATAGGAGAAAAGAAGAACCCACAGGAGAAGGACTGGAGATACAAAAGAGGGAGTTGGGAAATGGGATGGTGCTCTTCTTATGCTGAAGCAAGGTTGAAAAATCAGAGTCTGAATGAATTTACTAAAACATTAATGGGGAGTTGGAATTAAGACAGATGGCTCCCATTTCAGTAAACTAGGAAGTGTTATCAAATTACATTTGTTTAATTGCTTATATAATTCAACTGAGTTGACATAGAAATTTATATACTGGTTAGAGAGCTGACTGAACATTTTGACAGCTTTTGTCTTTCCTCCCTACCAGAATTCTATTGAACTGACAGAAGAAATGTAAAACAATAATAAACCCTTAGCAATAGGGGAAGGGTGCTATCAGAAGTGCAAATTTCTGGGAGGTATTAAGCAAAGAGGATAAGTCTGATGGCATATCCCAACAAAGCTGAACCTACATCTTCACAGAGATGGAAAAGATCTTCCAAAACAAAAAGAACCTTAAATAAGCCCAAGATTAAAGGCCAAAAAGAACTGAGAAGAACAGGCTATGTCTGGTTGGCCAGTTAAATACAGGGTGATAGAACAACTGTACCAACACCCTGTTTTCAAAGTATCTGACTCTACTGGGTACAGGATAAAGCCACAAATTTGGAATTCTAAATACGATATAGGAGAGTCCCAAAGGAGATTTTAACCCAATGGTATCTCCTCTGATTCATGGGCCCTCAAAAATAAGTAAATGTGTTCACCCAAAAGGCATGCTATATACTATAGCCAGCTTGATAGTTGGCCATGTCATCATCTTTGTTGTCAGACCCAGACCCATTGTCACTTGAAATACACTCCAACTAACAATATTCAGTAATAAAGATCTTTGCTTATAGGTACGAATAGATAACCAACAAACAAAATTCAAGAATAGCCAACACAAACACAAAGAGGCAGTGAACTCAACAAATTTGGTTTACTTTTCAGAGTATGTGTAGAAACTGTGTTGCCAGAAGGACTACTTTTCTCAATAAATTGCCTTGCCCAACAGAAGGACATAAAGATTGGTGATGGTCTCTCTCATCCCAAAGAAATCCTACATGTTCAGAGTACTTCTCATTGGGCACCTGCTAGCAATGGTCAGTCTACCAAGGTTAGTAGACATGTTTCAGGTTTTCTTATTTTTGTGGCAGAGGACTAAATATGCGAAGTTGACAGGGTGGCTCTTTTTTAATAACAAAGTTTTCAATTCAACTATAACCTTTACCATATTAGTGGTAGGCATATAGAGTGACATCTTTAAAAGAGGGAACCTGATTTATAGGCAAAAACAATTAAGAAAAGCAATTTTGTATATTATTTCACCTATAAAAAGTTAATTAAAAGATATGCTATGTGGATTTTTTGGTAATTAACTGAAAATAAATGTAAATTTATTTGACAGCACAGTTTTAAATGTTTAAAAATGACTTCTGAATCAGTTTCTACATTGGAAAACTTCTGATGGTTCTTATTTGTTGTAGTCTTAGTTTAGGATATGAAACAAAGATATTTGTTATTTTTTGGTTATTGATTTATAGCTTAATTAAGTAGTGGTCAAAGAATGTACTCTGAATGATTTAGTCTCTTGCAACTTGTTGAGACTTGCTTTATGGCCCACATGACCAATTTTGATATATGATCCATATGCATTTATAAAGAATGTGTATTCTGTTACTATTGGGTGCAATGATGTATATATATGCCAATTAAGGTAAGTTTATTAAAAGTATTCTTTAGATCCTCTATATCTTTGCTGATTTTTTTTCCTTTCATTTCTTTATCAATAATTGAGAGAAGTGATTTTATGGATTTGTCTTCTCCTTTAAGTTTTATCAATTTTTGCTTTAGTTATTTGAAAGTATGTGAAAGCAAATTTAGAATTGTTTTATCTTTCTGATGGATTACCTTTTATTATATGTCCATTTTAAAAGTAGAATAACTGCACCAATTTTTCTGGTTAGAGTTACAGTGGTATATATTTTTCCATCTTTTACTTCCAACCTTTCTCTATCTTTATATAAAAAGAATATCAATTATAAATAGCATCTGGTTATATTTTTAATATAGTTTAAAATGTTTGCTTATAACTAGAGCAACCTTTTAATGTAATTACTTATGTATTCATGTTTATAATCATCTGTTTTCTGCTCTTTTCACTTATTTCTTGTTCTTCTTTTTCCTTCTTTACATTATTTAAGGTTAAATAGACTTCCTTCATTATTTTACTCCCCCTCTGTTGGTTTGTTAATTACACATTATTTCACTATGTTAAGTACATATCCTAAAGAGTACACTCTCTAGTCTGGATTTATTACAACCTAATATAATTCCATATATTTAAAACTTCTTGACCAAAGCTAAGACCTTAGAATATTTTATGTTCATGTGTCACCATCCTTTGTGTTATTGTTATCAGTTACTGGACTATTGCATTTGTTTTAGTCCCGAGAAGACATTGTATTATTGCTTTGTACAGTCAGTTTTCATTTATATTTACCCACAGTTTTACTATTTCTGTTGAATTTCTAAGCTTCCATTTAGAATCATTTTCCATTCACCGGCAGAACTACTAACTTTTATGCGTTTTAATGAGGATATGCTGGTGATAGTTTCACTTGCTTTTTGTCTGTCTGCTTATGTCTTTTTTTTTTTTTTTAAGATTTTTATTTATTTATTTGACAAGGAGAGAGAGAGATCACAGGTAGGCAGAGAGGCAGGCAAAGAGAGAGCGGGGGAAACAGGCTCCTTGCTGAGCAGAGAGCCAGACACGGGGCTCCATCCCAGGACCCCGAGATCATGACCCGAGCCGAAAGCAGAGGCTTTAATCCACTGAGCCACCCAGGCGCCCTGTCTGTTCATGTCTTTATTTTACCTTCACTTTTGGAGAGTGTTTTTGGTGGGTATAAGATCCAGGAAGACAGTTGTCTTTCAGTAACTTGAAAATGTCATTCCATTATCTGTCTTTCATTATTTCCACTGAAAAGTTGACTACCATTCTTATTTCTGTACCTTTGAAAGTAAGGTATAATTTTTTCCATTTGGCTATTCTCAAGGTTTTGTTTTGGTTTGGTTTTTGTCTATGGTTTTTAGCAGTTTTACTATGATGTGTCTTTCTTTGCCTTGATGTCTTTCATTTCTGAAAATTCTTTCCACTATTTATTCATTTCTTTCCTACCCATTATTTTTGTCCTCTCCAGTCTGGGACACCAACTAAATATACTTTTTTTTTACCATTCTCATATTGTAGCTACAAGCGTTTTAGTATTTTCATACCTTTTATTACCCAAATTCAAGCCAGATACTTTCTAGTATTTCTTCCAGATCACTTATCCTCTCTTCAGCTTCCAGTATTCTGTTTAACCCACAAATCTTGTTCTTAATTCCAGTTATTACATTTTATTAGCCCTAGAAATTCTACTTGATTTTCTAAATAAATTTTGCCACTCTAGAATCTATAAATTCCTCATGTCATTTATTTTTCAAACTTATTAATCATCATAGCTTTTTTTCCAACCTAATATTTCCAATAAATGGCTCATCTATTGATCTATTTTTTTCTTCCTGTCCCAGTTTGTGTTTTGTGCGTGTGTTATTAATGCCAAATATTACATTTGCTAAACTGTAGTGACTCTGGATAATGTCCTCTTTCTCTGTGGATTTGGTTGGGTAATAGAATGTTGACAAACTACTTTATTCTAATGCTAGGATTCAACAGACAATTGCTCAATCTACCTCTTCTTTATCTCTGCTTTGCTGTTGTGGACACCTGGGTTTCTAATTGAGATCCTGGGTTGTTTTGTTTTGTTTAAGAATTTATTTATTCATTTTATTTGAGAGAGTGTGTGCACATGCCTGTGTGAACGGGGAGAGGCAGAGGGGAAGGGAGAGGGGCGAGCAGACTCCACACTTGAGTGTGGAGCAGGAGGCAGGGCTCAATCTCATGACCAGAGATCATGACCCCAAGTTCATGACCTGAGCCAAAATTAAGAGTTGGATACTTAACCGACTAAGCCATCCAGGTGCCTGGAGATCCTGGGGTTTTTAATCAGGATCTCTCCCCCTTAGAAGTTTCTGAACTTTATTTTTTTTTTCTCCGTGGGACTGTAACTGTGGAAAACCTTGCTTAGTCCTTCAGTGGCTTTCTGCCTAGGTTCTTACCCTCCTGTTTTGTAAAATTTGATAATTCAACAAATGATTTTTTTATTCTCCAGTTCATTTATCTTTTAGAAATGCATGATTTATTGTTTGCCATAAATTTTATAAAATAATTGCATGTATCATAAAACATAGACTTTTAAAATGTAGCAACTCCCATTATCTCAGCATTTGAAAAGAAAAGCTTCTTCACATAGTCTGTTTTCTCTGGAATCCAAGTAAAGTTTGTTTGTTTGTTTGTTTGTTTGTTTCTCGTCTTTTTCATTTTCTGAACCAGGCCTCAGAGTTTTTATCATTAAGATAGTTATTCGTGTTTGGAATAGTCATAAGATTATAGAATTTAGCACTGGAGGGAACCTAAGACGTCATCTTCTGTTGGCTAACCTCCCACACAGTGCAGAAATGCTTCCTGCAGTATCCTTGGCATATGCTCATCCGGTCTCAGTTTGGATATCTTCAGCAAAGGAGCTCATCATTTCCTGAAACAATCCATTCTGTTGGACAACTCTATTTTAAAAATCCTTATGTTGAGCTAAAATATGCCTCTTTGTAACTTATACTCATTTACTCATTGTTTCAAGTTTTCCTTCTGGAGTAAGTCAAAACAAGAGAACATTTTAGATAGTACTTAAAGCAGATCTAAATGCCATTCCTGTCTTTTTTATTTTTAATTAAATTTTTTTTTTTGCTTTCTTGTTCCAAACCATGGAACATAAATTGCTAAGCTTAGATAATAATCAGAAGTAAGGCCATCTACTTAGTAATGATTAAAAATTAATGCACAGAAATCAGTTGCATTTCTATACACCAACAATAGGACAGAAGAAAGAGAAATTAAGGAGTCGATCCCATTTATAATTGCACCTATTACTATAAGATACCTAGGAATAAATCTAACCAAAGAGACAAAAAATCTATATTTAGAAAACTATACAATACTCATGAAAGAAATTGAGCAAGACACCAAGAAATGGAAAAACGTTCCATGCTTATGGATTGGAAGAACAAATATTGTGAAAATGTCTATACCTAGAGCAATCTACACATATAATGCAATCCCTATCAAAATACCATCAATTTTTTCAAGAAATAGAACAAAGATCTTAAAATTTGTATGGAACCAGAAAAGACCCTGAATAGCCAGAGGAATGTTGAAAAACATAACCAAAGCTGGTGGCATCACAATTCCAGACTTTAAGTTCTATTACAAAGCTATAATCATCAAGACAGTATGGTACTGGCACAAAAAAAGACACATAGATGAATGGTACAGAATAAAGAGCCCAGAAATGGACCCTCAGCTATATGGCCAACTAATCTTTGACAAAGCAGGAAAGAATGTCCAATGGAAAAAAAAGACAGTCTCTTCAACAAATGGTGTTGGGAATATTGGACAGCCACATGCAAAAGAATGAAACGACCATTTCCTTACACCACACACAAAAATAGACTCAAAATGGATAAAAGACCTAAATGTGAAACAGGAATCCATCAAAATCCTTGAGAACACAGGCAGCAACCTCTTCGACCTCAGCCACAGCAACTTCTTCCTAAAAACATCACCAAAGGCGAGGGAAACAGGGCAAAAATGAACTGTTGGAACTTCATCAAGATAAAAGCTTTTGCACAGCTTTCCTTTTGCACAAAGGTAACAGTCAACAAAACCAAAAGACAATCGACAGAATGGGAGAAGGTATTTTCAAATGACATATCAGATAAAGGGCTAGTATCCAAAATCTATAAAGAACTTATCAAATTCAACTTATCAACTCAAAGAACAACTAATCCAATCAAGAAATAGGCAGAAGACATGAACAGACATTTCTGCAAAGAAGACATCCAAATGGCCAACAGACACATGAAAAAATGCTCAACATCACTCGACATCAGGGAAATACAAATCAAAACCTCAATGAGAGGTTTTGGATCAATGAGATACCATGTCACACCAGTCAAAATGGCTAAAATTAACAAGTCAGGAAACAACAGATGTTGGCAAGGATACAGAGAAAGGGGAACCCTCCTACACTATTGGTAGGAATGCAAGCTGGTGTAGCCATTCTGGAAAACAGTATGGAGGTTCCTCAAAAAGTTTAAAATAGAGCTACCCTAGGACCCAGTAATTGCACTACTGGGTATTTACCCCAAAGATACAAATGCAGTGATCTGAAGGGGCATGTACACCCCAATGTTTATAGCAGCAATGTCCACAATAGCCAAACTATGGAAAGAACCTAGATGTCCATCAGCAGATGAATGAATAAAGAAGATGTTGTGTGTGTTTGTATGTGTGTGTGTGTGTGTGTGTGTGTGTGTGTATAGTGTGTGTGTGTGTGTGTGTGTGTGTGTGTAATGGAATATTATCCAGCTGTCAAAAAATGAAATCTTGCCATTTGCAAAGACAAAAATGGAACTAGAGGGTATTATCAAAGAAAGACAATGATCATATCATCTCACTGATATGAGGACATTGAGAAACAAGACAGAGGATCATAGGGGAAGGGAGGGAAAAATGAAACAGGACAAAACCAGAGAGGGAGACAAACCATAAGAAACTCTTAATCTCAGGGAACAAACTGAGGGTTGCTGGAGTGGAGGAGGGTGGGAGACATAGGGTGGCTGGGTGAGGGACATTGGGGAGGATATGTGCTATGGTGAGTGCTGTGAATCCTGTAAGACTGATGAACCACAGACCTGTACCCCTGAAACAAATAATACATTGCATGTTAATAAAAAAATTAAAATTAAAAAAAAGAGAGCATGGGGAGTGCCTAATCCTTCCAAGTTATTATGCAAAAAATAATGCCCTTTTCATAAAAGTAATGCCATGATCCCTAAAGAATGCCTATCCTCATTCTAAGCCCATCCTCATTCTAAGCCCATCCTCATTCTCATCGTTAACTGCACAATCAAGTGGGGCTGATACCTGAGTTTCACTCTGATTTAATTGGTCTGAGATAGAGCCTGGGTTTGAGACTTTTAGAAGTTCTCCAGGAAATTAAATATGCATCTAGGGTTTCTAAGGCTTCCTAGGGTAAGGGGCTGAATGGTATTTTTCCTGGCCCAAGAACTATGATTGCAAGTTCTGGCATAAGTAAAGTACAGGTAAAGGGATTACAGATCACAGATCTTCATACCTCCAGATCTAGGAATAACTCTGAAACATGTGGTTAATTCTAAAGGAAATTTTGAGAATCCTGCCAGTAGATTTAGGGTGGAGGTGATTCTTAATTTCCCCCCAAAATATATGCTTTTAACCCCAACCTGACAGAAATCACTTTGATTAAGAGCTGTTCATAAAATAAAGAACTTGGTAAGTTTCTGCAGTATTGCATACTCTAGAAATTGGATCAAAGCAATGATTAGGCAAGCTTTGGGAAAAGTCATCTCTACCTTTTATTTGCAGAAGAGGAAAATGGTATAGAAATACTTATTTCCCTTGTTCTTGCTTTTTTAATCTTCCAAAAGGCTTAAGGTAGTAACTGTTTATTCTGTCTCTAAGGAGGCAAGTTTCACACAACTAATTTTCATTAGGAGTAATATTAGATGGTCAACATGAAAAAGCGCCTCCTCTTTATGCTATCTTCTCTAATTTAGGCATTGCTACAGTCAGACTATCTGACTCCAGAATGTGTTGAGGAAAATATTTTTCCGCCTTAAAATCCAATACTCTTTTTTTAATGACTTTATATCATCATGTCCTCTGCTCTTTTTATTAATCTATATACAATTTTCTTTCCTGAGTAAGTTGTATCCAAAGAAGTTAGCTGTTAAATCATGATTTTGACCATTGACTAGATATTTGTGAATCTACCTCCCGGGATCAAGTGAATCTCATGTGAGCCAAGCAGCTCAACTCTCCCAGCAAACACTAGTCCATAACACTGACAGAGGCCACGCTGCAATCAGACTTCGGTTCTGAGAGTTAGTAGTTTCCTCACGCTCCTCCCTCTGTCAAGTATATTTAGCTGAGCTTGTGCATATGACTTCAGTTCATAAAAAGTTGACAAGTGCAGCTGGGATGCTTAGCATTTGATTGTTACATAAATAAGTATTTGAGAACATATGTAAACTCGACAGTGTTCGTACCAGATGTTCCAGTAACACAATAACGTACTTCGAATGTCCGTTCTCACTTTCGGCTTCAAATGTCCGTTCTCACTTTCGGCTTGTTTATTTTGGCAGTATCTCTATCTGCTAAGTTTCAGATAAGCACATATTAACTCTGTCCATAGTGTCAATCCTCTTATTGTTACATTCAAGTTGCATTTATTACATTTAGTGTATACAAATACAAATAACATAGACATTGATACACAAAGTCATTTTTTATGCCTTCATAAAATACAAATATTTCAACTCCTAAATGTTTGTGATACGTTAAGAAAAAAGACATCTCTGGGCTTCTGTATATATTCTCATCTCTCCAGGAATCGCCTTTCCAATTATGGATTATCTAAGTATTTTTTCTTTCTTTGGCCATCAGGCACTTAAATTAAGAGATTTCTGTCTATTGCACAAATTCTCCTGCCTTTTTTAGGCTTTCCCTACCCCCTCATCATAGCTGACCCTATCTTGTATGGTAGCAGCTATTAGCACTCTAACACACAATTTTTGTTTCTTTATGGCTTTATTTTGCAATTATTTAAAACTTACAGAAAATGACAAAATAAGGAGATCCATGGAACACTCCTATATCTTCTACCCAGATTCACCGGTTGTTGACATTTTGCCCATTTCCTTTATCAAATAAGGATGTTCACTTGTTCTTTCTCCCTCTATTTGTATGTATATGTGTGTGTATACAAAACATATTTATTATGTGTGTATATGTGTATAGGTATGTGCACCCATGTATTGTTCTGAGCCTTTTAAAAGTTAGTTGCATAAATCCTTCAGGGTATATTTTTTCGAAGAGTAAGAATACTGTCTTGCATATAAGTAGATTTTAAATTTGTATGTTTTTCTAATCTTCTAGCTATATTCTGCCTTGCTTGGGCTTTGACTGATTGAAAGCTGTGTCTCCATTAGAGGCATGGCCTATGGGAGGTGTGAGTTTCCATCAGTGACGCTCTGGAGTAGAACCTAAAATGGGTTTCAGAGATATGAGTCCAGGACCTCCTATGCTGGTTGCCTGTAATCATGAGGGAAGGAGTAGAGCAGCATTCAGATGAGAGTTAGTATAGTAAGGAGTAATAGGGGAATAAAAAGGGGAATAAAAGGCAAGAGAGTAAATGATTACTAATTTTTTAGAGTGGGCCTAGGAATTATATGCTTCAGGTTAGCATAATGGATGCATGGCACAGTTCTGGATGGAAGAGAGTCAACTGAGTTCATTGCTTGAATTGCTTCCCTTGGTGGAAAATGTGTTTTATTTATATGTAATATTGTAAACACATATTTTAGAAACACACTGTATTATAAACTTTAAGCTCACCTCCAAAAATACAGGAAAATAAGAAAAATGTGCATGAAGTTAAGTAAGAGGAGATCTAATTAGCATTCTTACAGAATGAGCTGTAGATTTACTGGAGACTTACTAAGGGAAAAATACCAGAGCACCAGACTAGCACATCAATCATTTGAAATTGCCTGACAGTCTTGAAGAGGATATCCTGGCTGCAGAAAGCACATAGCTGTCTTAAGGCTAGAGGCCCAGGTCAGGACATAGTAAGAACAAAAGATGAGCATTTTTGAGAGGAACCAGCTGGCTTAAGGTGATCCAAAGTGCACAGATGTTAAGGGCTTACTGTTCCAACAATGCCATTACCTAACACAAGAATAACAGAATAACCATTAAAAAAATTATGAAACTTGATTTACCATGTTGACCCTTGAGGTCTGACTAATGTGTGTTTCTTTTCCATCATGCTAATTTTCTACTTCTATTTTAATGTTATTTGTATGTGTTCTTAAAAATGACATATAACAAATCTTTCTTAGAAATATGTATAGAATTCTGTTGATGTGGGATCTTTAGTAGGTTTTTTAAATGCATCTAAGCACAGTATCCAAGAATCTATAATTTTCTCCATGCCTGCATCAAAATTTCTCAAACTCTAACGCAGGTGGTTCTGTGGCAAGTAGAGAGATGGTAGATCTCAAGTCAATTATATGCCTTCTGATGTGGTAATTGGATGTAAAAGGGAGTAATCTAAAACTTACAGCCAAAGTGGTTTGAATCACAGGAGTAATCAGGAACTGGAAACAACAGTGGTTTGGAAAATGTTAATTTTGTTGTCGCTGAGTGTGTTACGGTCTAAAGTCATGAAAAATAGTGCTACGTTCTTTAAGACTATGGTCGTCCTTTTCTATTCAATAATATTGACCACTTTGTGAGTGTAAGGAATGTCACTGATCATTATTACATGCCCTAGAAAAGAGTCACTGTGTACCCTTTAAAGATACTTATAATGAAGCACCCACCACAGATGGTAGACTGAGCATTCAGCCTGACTGAGAGGGACCCAAGTTTATGTATTCGACAAGTGTGATTAAGTACTCAGCAAAGGACTTGCGTTCCTAAGCACACAGGTTGGCCATGTAAAAAAGCCTTTTTGCATGCACCACGCCATACAAGGAAGCTTCCCCATTTACTCTTACGTGAAGATGTGTAAACAGTAATATTAAAAGTGTTCTTCTGTAATTAGTTGTCTCTATTTTCAATTCTAGGACATAGTCACTGTATAAATAAGCAGCATTTCAAATTTGATTACCTAACTCTGTAAGTACCTCATCGTCTGCTATTTGTATTCAGAGAATGTGAGAGCAAGACCACCTAATTGGGCTGCAGCCGGCTTCCTCTTTTTTTAAACCATCACAATAGCTTCATGGCAATGAACTTTGAAGAATGGCTTAAACTTACTCATTTTTTTCTTTCTTCTCAGGTTAGTGTCACTTCAAAAATAAAAATAAAAATAGGCACTCTTATTGGAACTTTAGGAGTAAAGCTGGGTATAAACAGGCTTAGAATATACTTAACTGTAGTAATCCTTCCCGACACACATAGAGATGAATTGATAACTGGATTTGGCATTTCAAATATTTTTTACCCAAGGCAAGGGCTTTAAGGTGTTTTCTTGGTATTAGAGAGTTTAGAGATGAGAAAGGTGCCATTTATTATTTTCTCTTTCTGTCATAGCTTCGGACTTCTCTTTGCGATCATGTTTATAATACTGGGCCTGTCTGTTCTTAAATGTTTTTTACCTGTTGAAGAATGTTCCATCAGAGGATGTGCTAAAATCTTAGATTGTATGTGCTGAAGGTTTTGACTGGATAATAGTCTGATACAATCAGATAAGGTAACTTATTGGAAGACAGCCTTGGACTTGGAATCAGAAGTAATGAGTTCTAATCAGGAATCTGCCAGATAATTCATATATGATCTTGAACAAATCTTAGAGTCTCTTGATTCTCTATTTCCTCATGTGAAATGTGAGAGGTTTCAGCCAGACTGTAGATTCCTCCAGTGCAAAATACATTCCATCAGCTAAGTATCAACTAAATAAGTCAGTTAATCATGTTAACCACAGCAACTGATCAGCCAAAATACTTAAGGTGTTTATAGTAAGACTATCAACAATCAGGAAACTATATTGTCAGGGCACCTGGGTGGCTCAGTTAGATAAGCATCTAACTCTTGATTTCAGTTAGGTCATGATCTCAGAGTTGTAAGAATCAGGTCCTATGTTGGGCTCTGTGCTTAGTGAGGAGTCTGCTTCTCTCCCCTCTCCTTCTGCCCCTTGCCCCTGCTCTCGCATGCTCTCTCTCTAAAAATAAATAAATAAATCTTTAAAAAACAAAAAAAAGGAAACTACATTGTTATATCTCAAGAACATCAATATCGGTTTTCTTAGTGTTGGTACTAAGTAATGGCAATTTAAAAGATCTTTCTCTCAAACATGGTAGTACTATATGATTTTGTTACAATGTTATCTTCTGGATTATAACCATAGCTTACCTATTGCCAGGGCCATAGGCTATAAAATATTTTAAAAATTAAAAAGATTAACTTTCTAAATCCTAATTTCTCATGGGACTCAAGGAAGAAAATAACTGTCCTTTAAAAAAGACAACTATATCCCCATTCCTCTAAGAAGCAGAATATCCAAATGAAAAATAAGTGGTCCTTTAACCTTTTTTTAACTTGAGAGCTCACTAATTAGAATAATTTTTTCTTTACAAAACAGAATATTTTGCTATATCAACAGAGTATTTCTTTGTAAAGATACAACCTCACAGTTTATTTACACATGAAAAAAGCATAGGACTTTAGCTCAGGAGATATGGCTTCAAGAATATGTTCTATTGTCTATTATGTAGATATGATTAGGATAATTCTTTTAACATCTCTAAGCCTCAGTTTCCTTATTTTTAACAAGGTAGTAGCAGTAATCCTTGTCTTGGAGCTGTTGTTTGAATGAATGAAATAATATGAATCATAAAGGCTAGTAGGTATTGTTAACATTAATTCTCACAAAAATATTCTAAAATACTTTATATTTAATAAATTATATTATTTCCATTTGAAAATGTACAGGTAACATCATACATCTACAGAAAGTGTTATAAAACTCAAATATTAAAGGTGAAGGCAGGAAGGGGAATGGAACCAACATTTCTTGAGTACTCCACCACAACATCAGGAAAAGCCAGACAGTAGCTTCGTTTTCTACCTTCTACATAATGTACTCTCTAACTCCTGTAAGAGATAGTGCTTTGCCATGTATCCCCGCCATAAGAGAAGGCAACTCTATACCTTTCTGGATGCTATAAATTCTGGAACAAAGAAGAGTTACCCTGGGGCACCTGAGTGGCTCAGTGGGTTAAAGCCTCTGCCTTCAGCTCAGGTCATGATCTCAGGATCCTGGGATCAAGCCCCACATGGGGCTCTCTGCTCAGCGGGGAGCCTGCTTCCCCCTCTCTATCTGTCTGCCTCTCTGCCTACTTGTGATCTCTCTCTCTGTCAAAACTCTAGATTTTCCTCCACCATCTCACTCCTGTACCATATCCCCCAAATTTTATTTTCTTAATATATAAACCATCCATAGCTATTTGGCTCACAAGTCTAGTGGCTGTTGTTCCACACCAAGCTGTGAACTGATCTGTGTTTCAGAAGGCTATTATACCAGGTTGCATCCAGGTGGATTTTTAGCTGAAATGCCATGAGAAGAAAAAAAAAATGAAAAAAGAAAAACCTCCTTCATTATGAATATGAGATAATTACTTTTCAAAAATCATTGCAGCCCCAATCCAAGAAGGGGCCACAAGGTTTAATTGTGGGTGTGCTATTTACAGATTAATTAGGACATTTAGCTTCATTTTTTATACCACAGAATTAATCCCATAAAAATTAGTGATCTCGAAGGAGTCAGTTGTCAACTCTGACAGGATCTCTTTGCCATAATCTATTAAAATGCTGCTTTTATCTTGTCTTGCCTGTGTCATATTTTATGGATTTTTTCATAAACACTGCCTATACTTCATAAATGTCTCAATTTTCTAGTCTATTAACATTACTTCAAAAGCAATTGATAAAAGAGTAGGGCATGCATGAAATAATACACCAATAATGTGAAGTGCTGGAGGCAAGAACAGTGGGTAGGATCTGCACAGCTTGTGAGCTGAAACAATGAAAGGATGTTTTATCTACGACAATAAAGAAACAAATGATCATTTTTGATAGTAGAAAAAAGATTGCTAGTAATTGGGCAGATGAAAAATGGGTTACACAGAAAATACAGCATATTTTGAAAATGAAACTGAAATGAAAAAATAAACATCCCCAAGTATATATTTACATTATGGGGAACTTTTTCCCTTTCGTTTCTGAAGATGTGGTATTTAGCTTGATTTAACTTAGATGTGATAGTTATAGTCTATATGTAAACAGTATTTCCTCTGTATGCATATATTTAACAGACCTATTAATATATGCATTTTATGTATTGACTGCAACAGATGTTGGAATTGGTGTTTTTAATCTTAATAATTTTATAATTTTGGCTTCTGAAATGTTTGATTTTTCTTTTAATACATAAGGGATATGCCTGTAGAACCCCCTTTAAGTTTTTAAAGCACTAATGTGCTACCTAGCTTTATATAATGAAATGAGAATCTTACCTGGATTTGTACCACAAATTTAATTCACAGGTATGTAAACAAATTGAATTTCTAAAACTTAATCAGTTATTATGTATTAAAACCAACCAAATGAAAAACAAAGAAGAACAGGAACATCAAGTAGATGCAGAATTCCTGACTTTCATTTTCTGCTTCATATTTTACCACCTGATTTAGGCTAGTGAAAATAGATACTGCTCTCGCTTTTCATTGTTAAGATATCAGGCTGTATAAAATGAGTGACCATAAGTCCCAATATGCCTGGGCAGTCCTGGTGTTTACCCGTAACAACAGTAACTCCTTTCATTCCCAGAAATGTATTGGCATGGATGATAAAATATATGGTTACTTAAATGGCCAAAGGAATATTGGAAGGGATGTTTTAGTAATACATTTCATTGTTAAGTTTCTTGAAACCTACATATTACTATGAAATAATTTGTGTGATTTAGTTTTAAATTCAGAAAAGTTCTTAGTGCTTGATTTCTATTCTTTTTTTTTTTTTTAACTTGGAAACAGGATCATTTTCTTGTTGTTCAGGTCAAGAAATAATCTTGAATAACTCCATTGTGATCATTCAATTCTAACACTTGGCAAGTGGATGATTTTTCTCATACCTTGAGAAATGGTGATAGAATAGGTTGTTGAATTGTACTAATGGTACTCTGTGAAGCAGGTAATATAGTTGAATAAAGTACAGGACCCAGGATAATGATACTATATGTGCCTGTGACCTTACAGAGGCATAAGAGATCATTACCAAGGAGATTCTTGGTCTTCAAATGTTGCAAAAAATATTTGAGAGCCTCAATACTAACCTAAGGAAATAGCCACCAGAATTATTGAGTAATATACAGACTTACCATGTGTGGTGAAAGACAGTAAAGCACCATAATAGTTTATTAACCTCATCTAGCTTCCACCCATCTCCCCAACTCATTTCTCCTTCAGTCTTTCCCATCATGGGAAACTTAGTAAATATTCAACCAGCTTACAAAAATGTAGAGATTTCCATTTTTCCATACATGTGACCTCAGTCACCACCTATTTATATACAAATGACTCACAAATTTATATCATTAGGCAAAATTATTTTTCAGAACTCCAGAATTTTATATCTAGCTGCTGTTTTGTCATCTCTTCATAAATGTGTCAAGAAAAATCAAAGTTAGCATGCCTAAACAACAAGTCATGACTTGTCCCTAAGTGTTGGCCTCTCCAAGTGTCCCTAAGTCAATAGTAACACCTAAGCACAAAACCTTGATGATATCCTCCAAATGTCTCTTTCACTGACCTTCATTTTTTTATATCAAAGTGTGATAGGACATCAAGTGATCTTCTTCCTAAGCATCTCTGGAATCCATTCTTTTCTCACCATCTCTGCCCCCACTATCTTAGAACATCATCACTCACCCAGCCTGTTCTAGTAGTTTCCTCCTTGGTCTTGGTATCAACTCTGGCTCTCTAGCCAGAGTGATATTTCTTAAAAGTGCATATTTGATCATGTTCACCTCTTTATTCCTTTTCCATCACTACTCTTTCCACTTGTATTACACTTTCAGCTCCCTTCATTCATCCAAATACATTCTAGGAGCTGAACATATGGCCCTGAACTTAGAGAGTTTTGATTTTGTTGGAGAAGCAGACACTAAATATACAAACTAATGGAATAATTTCAGATTCCAGTAACTACTGGGAGAAAAATAAATTAGAACACAATCATGGAGAATAATTAGGACAGATATTCACTTTTAGATTAGTGAGTCAAGGAAGTCTTTCCCCCAAGGATTAGCTTGTGAAGATCTGCAGAAAGAGGCAGGAAGGAGTCAGGGTTGGGGGGGCAGTATAGTGAAAGAGGAAGAAATAGAGATAAAGTTAGAGAGGTAGGAGATGATGCTAGCAAATAAAGAAGAGGAAATGAATTGGCACATTCTAGAGATAGAGCTAACAGAATTTGCTAATGGTTGTAAAAGAAAGGTAGGAATTAAGGATGATGCCTAGACAAAAGATACATGAAAAGATGCTCAACATCACTCATCATCAGGGAAATGCCAATCAAAACCACAATGAGATAGCAACTTAGAGTGAATACAATCAAAATGACAAGAAATAACAAGTGTTGGCAAGGATTGGAGAAAAAGGAACCCTTGTGCACTGTTATTGGGAATGTAAATTAGTATAGCCACTGTGGAAAACAATATCGAGGTTCCTCAAAAGAAATACCATATTATCCAATGATTCCACTCTTGGATATTTACCCAAAGAAAAGGAAAACAATAATTCAAAAAGATATAAGTCCCCCTATGTTTATTGCAGCATTATTTACAATAGGCAAGACAGAGGAGTAACCTAAGTGTCTATCAATAGAAGAATGGTTAAGAAAATGTGGTACTCACACACACACACACACACACACACACACACACACACACACACACACACGAATATTACACAGCCATAAAAAAGAATGAGATTGTGCCATTTGAGACAACATAGATGGACCTAAAAGGTTTTATGCTAACTGAAGTCAGTCAGTCTAAGAAAGACACATACTACTCATGATTCCACTCACAGGTAGACTCTGAAAAAACAAAGCAACCCACAAATAAATAAACAAAGGAAAACTGAATCAGAGTTATATCTACAGAGAGCAAACTGATGGTTGTCAGAGGGGAAGAGGATGGGTAGATAGAATGAATAAGTCACAAGAATAAAAGGAACAGGATAAAGAATACACTCAGTGAGTGATATTGTAATAGCAATGTAATGGGACAGATGGTAGCTATATATATGGCGTAGTGTATAAATTTGTCAAATCACCTAAAACTAATGTAACATTCTGTGTCAGCTACAGTCAAGTAAAGGGACGGGGGGGGAAAGGGTGGTGTCTAGATACTTGGCGTGACTATCAAATGAATGGTAGTCCTATAAATTAAGATGAGGAAGAGTAGTGAAGAAGCAGGTTTAATGGGGATGGGAGGAAATCCAGTTTTCCTTCTGGCTGGAGCAGGTTAAATTTATGGTATCTGGTAGACATCCACTTGGCTCTATCAAGTGGATACATGATTATATGAGTTGGGAGTTCAAGGAAGAGGTAGGGCTGTAGACATAAAATTGAAATCCATAGCACATCAATGGAGATTAAAATCTAAGAACAGAATAAAGTCACCTATAGAGAAAAATTAAGGAAGTGAAGAAGAGAAGGACCAAGTTCTATAGCACTCTTAATAAGATCAGTTAATCTCCTTTGTGGATCTCTATGTGTTAGAGATAAAAAGAAAACCAAGGAAGCACGGTATCTCAAAAGTGAATAAAGCTAAAGAATAAGCGAATGGGAAAAATATAATGAAGACTTAAGTAGTGAAATAAATGCTGCTCTGAATAGAATAAGATGACCACAGGGAACTGACCTCTGGATTTTGCCAAAGTGGGGCTTGTTGAGAACTTAGACAAGACTGGATTCAACAAATGGATAGAGATTGATGTTTGATAGCTATGGTGAAAGTGCAAGTAGGAGAAAGAGAAAGTGGATGTGGACCACACTTTCACAGAGTCTTGCTATATAGGGGAACAGAGATATGGCAGTTGCAAATCAGCATCTAGAGATTATTTTCTTTAAGGTGGAAGGTACTGGGGCACCTGGATGGCTTGGTCAGTTAAGCATCTGCCTTCAGCTCAGGTCATGATCTCGGGGACCTGGAATGGAGCACCACATTGAGCTCCCTGCTCGGTGGGCAGTCTGCCTCTCCCTCTCACTCTGCCCACTGCTCCCCTTGCCTATGCTCTCTCTATATATATGTCAAATAAATAAAGTCTTTTTTAAAAATGGAAGTTACTACAGCATATTTTTATATTAATGGGTATAATCTGAATGAGAGGATAAAACTGAACGCATAGGAGTGCATAACTGTAATTCTATAATCCAAGTCTTTGTGTTGGCAAGATGGATGTGGGGTGGTTTAACCTTAAATAGGAGCAGGGATGATTCTATTGTGATCTAAAGGCAGGTGCAGTATACAGTCAACTGTTTGTACATTTGATGTTGGGAAAATGAAATAAGCCAGGTCATCAGTTTAGAGAAGATGCAGTATAAAGTGGTTGCCAGGAGAATGAGGAAGTTAAATTACTAGGGAAGATTGGGCAGCACTAAAAGCTTGCTTGGAATTTGTGATTAGAAATTCAATGTGATATCTGCATAGTTCTGTTTCCTCCAGTGACACTGAGCAGCTTGGATGGTAGCACAAAGTAGTTGGAGAGTTTGGTGTAGCTTTTGGGCTTTTGACAAAAAAAAAAAAAAAAGTAGCAAGAGACAAAGGAATTAAGGGAATGATTCAAGTTAGAGCCTGGAACCTGAGCCAGACCAGGAGAGATGTGAGCATATGACAGGAGAGTGGGAAGTATAGTAGAAAGTGGTGGAGTTAGTTTTTGGAACTCTGAATGAGGTTAAAACTTTTTAGAGGAGACTGAAACAAGCGGGCTCTAAAAGTAGAAGGTAGAAGTTAGCAAGTGGGATGTTTAAAAATCAAGATTTTGAAAGTAATGTAGTTATTGGTGAAGACCAAGCTGATCAATATTTCTCATGCTTTTTGGACTGGACATAGTAAATAAAACAATTTTCAAAACAACTTTGCATGCTCGTACATATATGATGTGTGACTGAAGGACGCTTTCATAAAACAATGTTTACCTTAATGTAATAAGATGATATTTAAAAATCTATTCTATGTTACTTAAAAGAAAAAAACCCGGTTGTGACTCATTAAATCAAATCAAAATTCAATGATTTTTATGATCACTAATAGACCCAAACTTGCAGCTTGAAAATACAGCTCTAAAGGCTGTGGGAATGGGGAAAGGATTGTTGAAAATACGAAACTCAGACACCCGAGCATCCACAGGGTCAGGGGGATTATTTGTCTAGATGTGGAAGCGGCCAGAGTTGAGAGAAATCATGGCACAGTGGAAGACAGAGAAATAGATGCTAACTTAGTCCGTGAATGAGCGACATGCCAAGTTGACAGCTCGACGATATCAAGTAGGAGAAGGAGCGGTACAGCCTGGTGGTGATTGGTTGCTAAGAGGCCATGGGTTTGAAGGAACTAGAGAGGATCCACCAGCCACAGGTCCTGGAATGTGGGGTGGGAAAGAAAAAAAGAACCTGCTTTTGGTGACCTCAGGGAAAGATGTAGACTTGGGATACAGCCTAATTATACCGTAAGCAAAAAAAAAAAAAAAAAATGAAGAGAAAGTTGAGAGAAGGGCTTGTGCATATAAGGAATGTTGTTGCTGTGAAATTGTTTTATTAAGTTTGGGTCTTCCACAGTGCCCAGGGAAAGTCTTTGAGAGGTCAGAGAAGGTAGAAGATGGGGAAATGACTGAAAAATGGTGGACTAAGATTAACACTGACCTGATTAGTCATGATAGTAATGTAAGGAAAGGTGGGTGTTCAGTCCATATGAACCTTCTTCACAGTTTCTTAGATACTTTGTAGAGGTGAGACCGTGTATCAGCTGAGGAAGAGCAACCTCACTGGGAACAAAGCAATTCCAGGGACTTCCCTTCAATCTTGAGGTAGCTGATGTACCTGTAAAAGGAGGGTTGGGGCTGTGAGGAGAGGCAGTTTCACTGAACCCCTTAAACTTAACCATGCTTCTTCCCACAGCAGAACCTTTGCACATACCTCACCCTGTGCCTGGAAACTAGCTAACTGTTCATCCTCTCAGACCTCTGCACAAAGCTCATTTGCTCAGGAAAACCTTTCCTGACTCCCTGGCACCCCTGACCAGGTTCTTACAGCACCTTGTGCTTCCTCTTTAAATCTATTGTGAATGCGTCTGAGTTGCATTTTATACCTGAAACCGTTTTATCAAATTTGACTCCTTTACTAGACCAAGTTTCATACAAAAGGGTTATATCCGCTTTTGTTCACTTTACTATACCTCAAGCATGGTGCATGGCATATAGTAGGTGCTCAGTAATGATAAATGTAGTGAAGTAACAAAATCAGAGCTGGCATGTATTAATTCCCAAAGGAAAGGGTGAAAAGAGAGCTAAAGAGAACCAATAAGAGATAACTCTTAGATTTGCAAGGAGGACATCTTGCTGCAATTAGTCAGGCTCTTTTTAAAGACCTACAGCTCAATCCTCCTGGACATGAATGAGCTAATCTTGAGGAGGCAACACTACGAGCCTATTGAAAGTAAAGAGCTACTTGAAGACTATGTTAGTTGCAACAGTAATTACCAGAGGAGTGTAAGATGGAAATCTTGGGGGACAAAAAAAATCCAGAGACCACTTCAAAGACAGCTCCTGCAAGAATCTAGTCCTGATTAAGGAAATACAGCTGTTACAGTTCTGTCAAGTGTCTGAGGAAGCAGAGTGCCCGCGGGAAAGAAGAGGTTCTTTGGGGTAGAGTAAGGAGGGAGAATGAGAGAAAGTATAAAAAATAGCATTGCGATATTCTGAAGCAGAGAAATGCTTGACCATAGTTGAGGTAGATTCAGGTACTGGAGCCTTTGGGAGAGTACAGCCATGCCTCAGAGAGTTATTTGGGAAAAGCAAAATAGGTCACAGTTGGAGCAGATGACTTCACTAGCTAGAATGTGAGGCTCTTTTCCAATTGAGTAGGACTTGGAGTCTAGAGGTTGGAATGCCAAAGGTTTTATGGGAACTATGTTCTTCCCATGTGCTACCAAGTGTCACCCCAAACAAATATCATAGGACAGAAAATACAGAGGTAGGTCATCTGGGATAAAAGTCCTAACAAAGTTGAAGAATCACTTCTAGAGAAGAGTTCATTCTGTTTTTATTTTAATTTTGTGCCAGTCAGGAGCCCCCTTACATTCCTTTCACACCCACCCTCTCTGTGCATTGACGGTGCATACTTGTCATTTGTCTTGTTAAAACCTGCTTGTGAGAAGTGATTTTTTTTTCCTTACTGGATCATATTTCAATGGCAGAGGAGGACACCTCTGAGCAATCACTGAGTTCCATCTTTCTGTCACAAAAGAATTCAGTGACTCACCTCTTGTAACTGCATTAACTCCTTCAGGCCAAGAGGCCACTGGCCAGTGTTTTGGAGGAAGTAACTTACTAAATGGTGCCCTTGTGGCCAGAAAAGCTTAACATACAGAAAAGAGAGAAACCCAGATTCCATTTCTCCTCTTCAGAGTGTTGGAAACAATTAGGATTAATTATGTGTATTTGTGTGGAAGTGATGATGTGAATTTCAATGGCATATAGGAAAAGGAGATAAGCCTATTTTTCAAGGGAAATAGTTCCGGTCTAGGTCCATTATAGCTACACAAACGTCATTATGAGGTATGAGAAGGAGATAACTAAATTATTCATATCATAACTTTATTTGTATTCTATTCTTTATTTTTCCTGTAAAATGTCCCTATTTGTTATTAAAACTAGCATGTTTTGTAAAGAGATTTATGTTAATTACACAGAAGGATGCCTTAGTCAGAACAGCAAATTCTATAGTGAATTTCAGGGTTTTCTAATGTGTGATCTCTATGGTGTAGAATATTTCTTACTAATGGTTCATGCCATCTATATATCTAGTGATCTTTGAACCCCCTGTTCATTATTATGGTTATAGCAGTACCCAAATGGCAACATATTATTAAAATATGAGACACTGATT
Organism: Procyon lotor; assembly: GCA_028646535.1. NCBI lineage: Eukaryota > Metazoa > Chordata > Mammalia > Carnivora > Procyonidae > Procyon > Procyon lotor. The sequence continues at coordinate 54,602,809 of CM053609.1, forward strand.
GAAGAAACTAGATATAATTATGCTTGTAAAGAGAAACAAACCTTCTAGGGTTTGTAGAAGACAAAATAATACCTTTAAAATGTTATACTCAACGTAAACACATTATGACATGAGAAATGCCAGGTTTTCGAACAAAGAGGTGGAGAGACTGAACACAGTATCAAAGGCCATCTTAAAAAATGTTGCTCACTTCAAACTGTATTTTTTAATAGGAAGTTTCTGGGAATTTCCTTTTGATCGATTTGGAATCTTTTTATTAATCAAATGAGTAAATATAAAATTTATTTCAGCTAACTCTGAATCCTATCAATGGGTAGTGTCATGGCTAACTTTGTGCTATTAACTTCTAGCCCAATGGATCTGTTTCTGTTTCATGAAGTCTAGGAGCCCAAAAAAATAATGAAAACTAGTCCCTGTCACCAGTTGAACCAGTTCCATTATTATATTATTCCTAAAAGGTCAGGGGGAAAAAATAAATATCTACTGATCTTATACCAAGTTGCAGAGATATTGTGTCTCACAACAAAGACCCAGACTTGGAGGGCTATCCGTGCTAGGTGTCTTGCAGACTGACCACGAGTTCATCATTGGTCTATTGAACTCCTCTCTAGAAGGGTATATACTTATTATTGGTTAGGAATAAGTAGAAAATTTACATTAGTATATTTTTAATGTAATAATAGCTTAACACTGCCAGGTGTTTAGAAAGTGTGTTTACTTTGGATATAACTATAAGAAATAAGTTTTTAGCACAGTAACTTTTTTTTCCTAAATATATTTCTTATCAAAAAAGTATTTTTTTATGAAAATGTGTTTTGAGATTGCATGAACATTTAGATATTTGTACTGGTGATTCCTTTAACACTAGTACTCCTTTTAGGGCTCAGTTCTGGAAACTTTCCTGAGAAAGGAAAAAACTGCATATGTGAGGAAGCAAGAAAACTGGTAATCAAGTATTAGAGAAAGGAGTAGCTATGGCTAAGGAAAGGGGGGGAAAAAAAGAGCAAAGAAAATTGAACAAAATTCCAAAAAAGACAACAGTGGTAAGTGAGATAGGAAATTAAGAAGTATAAACTATCTCAGAAATGAAGGAAAAATCTGACACAGAAAAATAATGTATATACATACAAAGTTACTACCCTGACAACATGATTCCCATTAATCTCTACCCAAACACCTTTCTGCATATCTCCCTGGTCATTGGTAAGCAGACAAGGCTGAGCTATCTACCATAAGCCCTAAGGTATCACAACGTCAGCTTTTGTAGCTGAGTTGCTGGAAGTAAATCCCGGAAAAATGGGAGGGGGTGCAAACAAATAAATGATAAGAAACATATGCCACTTATCTTCTATTAAGTCAGGTTTCCCTTCATAAGAATATTTTATCCAAATAAGCAGAAAATAAGAAAAGAACTAAAAATTAACAAATTACAGGGTTTATACACAAAAACAATTTAAGAGTTTGAGAGTAATGGAGTTTTATCGTAACATAAAAATATATAGGCTGAGCTGTATTAGAATCTCATATTTCCCTTGTCATTGTTTACCTCAATTGCTAACCAGTAATTAACACATCTTCCTACTCATTGATGATTATCAGTTTATAGGCATGTAGGTTTTATCTTAAATTACTATCAAATTGTGCAGACTAGAAAAGTGGCAGGAAAGTGATTTTCTGTAATGCACCTGCTTTCACTTCTTTGAAGATTAGGTTAATTTTCTGCTAATGGGTTTTGGAGCCTAGGTAAGGAACTTCCCTTACTGCCTGTGAGTAACTTACAGGATGGACATTGTTTTTCTCTTAGACAAATTTGACTAACGTTAACTACATGAAAATGGAATAAGTTTATATATTTTGCCTCCTAAAACCCACTCTAATTAATTAATTGGGATTCTATGCACCACCAAAAGGAAAAATTTTATCACATAAACCAAAAGTGAAAAACACCCTAACCTTCTAGTAACACACTACGGCATGCACAAAGGGCGGATGCATTAAGTGGTGGAGGGAGGGACGGAAGTGGATAATTATTTGTAGCAATGCTTTTACTGTTGTTTGAATGAGACAGACTAACAGTGGCAGCAGTCATTTTGCTGAATCAAAGTCCATGTTAGTCACATTATACACTGCCACAAAAGGTTGTTAAGGCTGGTATTAGCATATACCACTGAGGACATTGGAAGGACTCGATCTGTCACACTAAATCGCCTTCTTGCCCTCAACCATTGAAGTCTCCAGCTCCTCTGACATGTTCTTTCATTAATGGCCTGGCCTTGACAACTGATCCTAATTGCCTCTGAACCGCACTTCATGTATTATTGGTGTCTGCCTGCCCTGGTTCATGTCAACAAGCCACAGCACGCACAGGGTGCCCAGTGCCTTCGCCGAAGCCATGCTCGGCTCGGCTCGAACAATATTGCCACATTGTCGTGTTCCTCGGAGGGGCTTGGATCTCACTGGGAGTAAAGGGGAAAGCTAAAGCTCTTCCTGTCTCTTCTTAGTAATACTTTAATGTCGATTTGTGCTGTGTACTTATGAAGCTTATATAAGGACTCCCTAGAAACATTAAACCAATTATGAAACATTCCATGGAGGCACAAATAGAAATGCTGACTGAAATTTTAGTAACTAGTAAAATGTATGTTTATTGTTAAATCCTTTTTCAACTTTAGATAGTACAGGTTAAGTTCCTTTTTCCCTGATTCCAGGTAATAATTTCAATTTGATATATGATAATGGCCAAAAAAAACCCTATGATATTATGTAGCTCCCAGGTAGAAGAACACATCAGACCAAAATTCCCCAAAAGTAAATTATTAGAGCTTTGCACAAGCTATTTTCCTTCTAACACTTACCAACAGATTTATATTTACTGCATTTTTTACAGGTAGTTAAAATAATTTTAATGCATTACATGTATTTAAAAATCTTTATTTTGTTCTGAAATTTCAGAAAACACTCATAAAGGAGAAAACACTTTAATCTACTATTTTGATTGTTTTAATCTACTATTAGTAGTAGATTACTACTATACTATACTACTATACTACTATAATACTATATAGTATTGTATACTATACTACACTATAATACTATATAGTATTATAGTGTAGTATAGTATATAAGTTATATACTATACTACTATAGTACTATACTACTACTATACAAATAGTAGATTGTTTTAATCTACTATTCTATAAGAAGAGTGATTTATTTACAACAAAATATTTTAAAATCTAAAACATAACATTAGAAATGCTCAAGGTATCTACCTCTTTTTTTTGCTTTTCAGAAGTGTCTCTGAGATTTAAAATTTACCTCATTCCTGTGACAATTTTTTACAAGCACATCTCCGAACAATAATACAAGATTCTTTCAATCTTTTCATCCTTTTTTATTTATTGAAGGCAGTTTTCTGGTGAGCCTTTTAAGCATGCAAGTTCTACCCGTGATCATAAAAAATAAATCATAGTAGCTCTTCGGTGCTAGGTATCATTTAGCCTAATCTAGACAGTGACATTTGGGCCACTAACAGCATAATCATGGTTATTGCTACAAATTGCTCCATGTTTGAGTTTTAATGTTATAAGTAAATTATGCCACCGGATAAAATATATGTTTCTTTGGGAATTAAGCATGTTTATTTCAGCAATGTGGCCATGGACTAGCACGGAGACTTCGGGCTTCTTTCATGTAGTAATACTGCCACCTTCTGAAGCACAGAGGGATTATCCTCAAGGTTAGCTCCCTCACTCTTAAGACTTCTCAGGTGGCCATTCACAGTGATCCAGGAGCAAAAAACTTGGAACCAAACGCATTCAAGTCTGTCTACTCGTTATCTTATAAAAGATCAACTTGATCTCCACACTTCATTTCAAATCACGAAAAATTAATATGGACATCCCAACAGTCAGTAGAAATACAGCTTCCTCTTTTCATTTTACCACCAAATGCCTTTTTATTTTCTGGACTTGAGAACCATCTTGATCGGTGATGGTGTAGTTTCCTGTCAGCCAGCTCAGCTGATGTGCAGTTCATTCTGGTGTGGAAGTTACAAAAGCAGTTGCCTGGCAAAAGTGGGGCAGTGGTGGCCACAGCTGGGATTGTGGGAAGGGGATGGCAAATGTTGTTTTCCTATCATTCAATCAGACAGGATGCCCTTCAGCAGAACAGCGAGCCCTCCTGATTCTTCAGAATTAGTGAGATTAGCATGAAGCACATAATGCAGGATGATGGAATTTGTCATAATTTGCATTGTCCTGGAAAAATGTGGGTTGATAGAGCGATGTATCTTGGAGCATGTCATGTCCCACGGGCAGGTCACAGAGGAAGCTTGGCAGAAATAATTTTCTGATATGTGCATCAGTTGCAAATGCTTCGTAAACGATTTGTCAGAATAAAATAAAACAAATTGGAAGAGGTCAGGAAGGTAGAGAAAGTAGGGTCATTGCATGAGCATCTCAAAGAATTGGATATGCCATCCCCCAGTATCACATTTTCAGTGAGTAAATGAAAATACACAGAATGAATGATTTCATTCTCCTTTTGGTATTAAATTCCCAAAGCCTTACTGGTAAGTCTTTCCTTTTATCATGGTCTAAAAGTCAAATCTTAGAAAATACATGTGTGTTTCTGTAAAGTTTGTCTATGGAAGCCCTTACAGAAATAATCAAATACAGCCACATTAGGATAGGTTTTCTGAGAGATTGCTTCTGACCTTGATAATGATCCCAAACTGCAGATAGGAAAGGATAATCAGCATGTAGTTGACAAAACAAATGTGACAGTGTTACTTATCTGCAGCAGCATTTCTGGAAATGGGCATGTAGAATTCAGACAGGCAAGGAGAGCATGCTTATTTAGCACAGCATTGCAAGAATGAAAGGTCCAATGTCAGGAATCATCCATGGTTTATTTATGGAGCACCTGACAGTCATGCCGCTGACTTTGATATTTAGGAATTTCTTCTCCCCCAGAATATTATAACTAGTGTTCGCAGGTTATGTTATTTATAATTTCAGTATCTGCTTCTACTTCACAAAGACATTTTGCAATGTCTCCTTTATTTATCTTTTTTTATACTTTTCAAACAAAAGATTAATGCTGGCAGTTCAGTAACACTGATCTTTTATGACAGTTGAACATTGGTGGGTTGAGGGTCTAATAAGAAAAAAAAATTAAGGAATTTAAGGAAAGTGAAAAAAAATCACTGGTGAGGATCAGGCTTATAATAAGAATGTTTCTTCTTCCTACAGTGTTAGATAGGAAGAATATTCATTTTCTCAGATGGTTATAATTGTAGAATTAGGTTTTATGAAAACTAAAATTACCTTAGGGCACAGCTCAACATGAATAAATCTTTCAACACCCAGTATCTGGAAACATGATACACATGAAACTAATACTGCCCTACAATTACAAGAAGATCAAGAAGAACTGTGTGAAGTTTTTTAAAAAGTATTATTTATTGAGTTCTATAACATGAAAGTGACGCCAAATAATTGTTAGTTCAGAGCATTTTAAATCATTTGTTTGTAAAATAATAGCCCTCTATATAAACCTCATATGTTTTATAACTTGCCCTCCTGTCTCTATTCTTCAGAACTGATCGCTTTCAAACAAACTGTTTTACTAATCAGAAATAATAACTGCTTTATGGTGCCAATTGTCAAAAACTGGGTTTCTTATGCACATTATTTCCCTAATATATCATCTCTTGACTCATAAAAAAGATTGTTTTAATGAACCCTGTTTGCTGGGTTGTAACACTTCAGCCAGATTTCAGCACCGTGGCTATTAAGTGAATATCCTGTACTGTATTTGTTGCATAAGGAGCTGGGGTTGCAGACTCCATTTTTATTGTCTATGCCACATTTTAACTAGTTTTTCCATTGTCTTATTTTGATGGACACTACTGTGGAAAAAAAATAAATAAGCCACCTGTTGCTTCTGTGAAATTTCTTTCCTTACAGGAAATGTGCCTGCGGTGTCAAATAGTTTGTCTTGGTTAGAATCTTTCTAGCATTTGCCCCTAAATGGCAAAGCCACAGTGCTCGTAGATGATCTTCAGAGGAGAAACCAACCCACAGCCCTTTGTTAGCTTTCCTTGTAGAAAATGATGAGTGATGAGAGGTTTTCCAAATAATTATACATCTCACCACCCACCTCCCAAATATTTTAATGCAATGACAGTTTAAATTATATTTTTTTTCACGCGCAGTTTTCTAAATGAAATAAAAAGAGTAATGTAGTAGATAGATCAATTTTTTCGGTGTCTTTAAACTTAATCGTTCTCTTACTCTAGCTAGCGACCACTAACCTAGCAATGCTAGTTTAACTCCTGATGTCTTACGAACTGTTTATTCAGTCATTTGTTCAGTCAGTATGTGCTTCTTCTGTTTATGGTGCCTCCTCCGTGTCCCATGAGTTAACCTGTGTGAGAGTTCATTTCCCAGAGGGATAGAAAGTGAAGTGAGCAGAAAAGGCCCAATCAGCGAATTTAATCAAGAGGTATTTATTGGGCAAAGCACCTCATCCAGAGTTAATGGCATTGCCCCTCTGTGAATGAGCCCCAGAAAATGAAGAGGTAGCTAAAGGAATTAGCTTATTAACATGCTATCATCACTTCTGGACTGGATTCAGTTCTTGGTGCTTGCCTGGAAAACTCATTTCATTATCACAGTACCTGGTAATCTTCATGTTAACAGAAGGATATCTGATCTGTGGTTCCACCTAGTTTGTGATGCAACCCAAATCACCAGTTTATTTGAGAATAAAATGATACTTTTTGCACAGTACAAGAGACTTGAGGAAGCAAACTATACTTGTTTTCCTTTCTGCTTTCACTAACTTGTCTTCTTTAATAAACTTAATAACTCGAAGATTATTAATGGTGTTTTGGGATTTTTTTTTTTGCCCAACTTTAATAGCTGTCTCTATTAACTCTATCATTTTAGAGTTATTCCTTAGGATTCTCTATGGTGGGCAAATAGTCTCGAGAAAGAAAATCAAAGAAGATGTTGATTGAGTCAGCCAAGAGTGTCATGGAGCCAATAGACCTTAAGAAAGAAGGTATTGTGCCTGGGTGGGTCAATCAGGTTAAGCATGGACTCTTGGTTGTCAGCTCAATCAGCTCAGGATTTCAGGGTCATTAGATCAAGCCCTGAGAAGGGCTCTGCGCTTAGCACAGAGTCTGTTTAACACTCTCTCTCTCCCTCTGCTCCACCCCTCCTTTCTCAAAGTAAATGAATCAAAAAAGAATGTCCCATAAAGATATTTTTTGTAGATATTTCAGTAGACAGGTAACTTCCTTGAGTAAATGAGAGTGTTAGGTAAACCACTATCCACAGAACTTAATGCTAGATATTTATTGCTAAATAAAGGAAACAGATTAAGTAATTAATTAATAATTTAATTAATTTTAATTTAAAAGTTATTATTTTAAAGAAAAATATTCAGTTACTAATAAATTCTTTGAAAACTTGTTGGTAGTGGAAAATTAAAAAAAAAATCAAGGCTAAGAATAGAATATACTGCTTTCAGATACAGTTTTCTTTTTCCCTCACCAGGGTAGATGTCTCTAATACATCTCAGTATACATAAATTTTGGAAGTTCACTCGTGAATTTTCCTTTTATATCTGTCATAAGTTTGCTTCTTTTAATACAAAACTCATTGTTCTTGTTTCTGGCTCAAACTTGCCATAGTAGCCCTGAAGCCCTTTTACCAGGACTGTGGGGGAAAGAAGGTGTCTTTCCTTCATCCATTCTTTTCTAACCTCACTATTCCGTGCCACCCAAAAAAATTAGAGGTCCATTGGCTATTATAAAATAATTTATATATTAGTATAATTTATATTAGAAAACAGTTCTGCAGGGATAAATAAATAAAACAATGAGTTCTCTCATTTTTTTCCTCTTCGCTAAACCACTATTTTTATTGCCCAGAAAATTTTTGCAGTCTATTAGTCTGTGGTGTAGACAAGGCTCCTTGGAGAATTTCAGGATAAGAATTTATCCAAATGATAGTCATTTTAACTTAGCCAAAAAATAGCATCACTTCATTTCCTTCACACTCTTGGTAATTTTATCCCTCACAGATGATTCAGAGGATTTTTTTTCTTGTATATATTATATGAGAAATATATTAGTTGTAAATATGAGGTATGATCATACTGTGCACTTATTAGAGTGGGATGTCATCAAAATTTCTGAAAGTGTGTGGCAGTTCATGAATGAGAATAGATAAGGAAAGAGAAAAGGCTGCTAGTCTGTGGAAGATAAGATCACATTTAAAATGGACAGAACTGTTGACAGAACAGAGCTGTGTCCAGAAAAGACAGTGTTTCCATGTTGTGTTGGCTCCTTGGAACTGGATTAAAACTGATGGATTCTAAAATTTATTCTTGATGAAAGATTAAAATGTCTGAAATTACCACAGCAAAGGGATAGAGAGCCAAAAGAATCACTGAGGTAACTCTCAGAGAACCAGTTCTCCCCACCATCGATTTATATTGCTATGGCATACATCTCATATATGGGATGTCTCAACTGCTTTCCAGAGCATTTGGAAATTGTCTAAAAACCACATGTGCACTATCTGCCCAATGAATAAAAGTAAACAGTCTTTCTTGCTAGAAATGGTGGCCATTGTTTTTACTTTAGGTTAAAAGTGTTTTGGTGTTGATGATGGGATTCTGTAGGATCTTTCCCAGAGTTAGAGGGGATGGAAGGACCATATAAGTAATGAGTCATTAGGAGCACCATGCAAGTGGGGAGATCTAGTAACAGGAAGACATAAAGCTTGCTTCTGGGTGGCTCAGTCGGTTAAGCATTTGACTCTTGGTTTTGGCTCAGGTCATGATTGCATAGGTTGTGAGATTGAGCCCCGCGTCAGGCTCCATGTTCAGTTGGCAGTCTGCTGGAAGTTTCTCTTCCTCTGCCTGCCTCCCAATCTGTTTCTCTCTCTCTTTCTTCCCCTCTATCTCTCTAAAATAAATAAATAAATTAAAAAAAAAAAAAAACTTGCTTCTGGGCAGGAAGGGGACCTATGTGATAGAGTTAAAGTCCAGGAAAAGATGGCATTCCCTTCCAAGGCCTTATGATTACTGTGCAACAACACCCAAAATATAAGTGAGAACAGTAAGTGAAGATGAAGAAGCCAGGCTCCATAGATTAGCAAGACCATTCTTAAATATAAGTTAGCTCAGACCTAATTAAAAAAAAAAAAAATGGTCACAGGCCAGGGGCAAAACCATAGAGACTGTATATTCCTCATGCTAAACTATGCATTCCTTATTTAGTCCTCACAGCCATCCTTTTAAATGAATATTATTATCCCCATTTTCAAGGAAAATGGAAACTGAGCTTCAGAGAAGTTATGTAACTTGTCCAGAAAAACTGGAAGTCATTTCAATAGGAAATGAACCTTAATTCTACCTGACTTCAAATTGTGTTCTTTTTGTACATTATTTTTCTAGTTTGGGAAAGAAGGAACCCAGTAAAAGTAAAGACTAAGCTCCTTTAAAAACCCATGTGCAGAAATTGAATCATGCCTTAGGAGTAAGAAAAGCAAGTAAATATTAGTTTTGGAATATTAGTTTTTTTATGAGGAGAAAACAGAAGGCTCAAGGATTGTCTTAGAGAAGCAAGGACTAATAAGAAGAGTTGACTATTATTATACTCTTAAATATTGTTATGTTGTCTAAATCATGAAATAGCTTCATGAGAATATTATTAACTGAAGGCAGTATACAATTGAATGAATTTAAGTGAAAACAGGCAAACTAGTGCATAATGAAAAACCAATTTGTTGCATGTGAAAATATCTTGACCGGAGGGTTTTGAAAGGTTGACATAGGCTACTGAGAGATCTACAGTAAATGTCTCTGTGGCACATTTTTCCTTACGCTGTATTGGCTCTATGTGATTCTTTGCTTAGAATGTTTTCCTGACACATACAAAATAATCAATAAGAGTTTTCAGAATGAACAAATGACTGAATGAATGAGTACTTTTCTTAACCAGCCTGGGAATTCATGAATGCCTCCTTAAAAGAGATGACACCTGAACAGTGGGCCAATTTTTTGGAAAGGAGAATGGACATTGAGAGGTCATGACTTTGTTAAAAGCCATAGAAAAGAAAATGAGTTCCCTGCCTTCCAGCAGCCCGCTCAAGTTAAAAGGCATATCTCCTCTTGGTTGTTTTAAGTGACACTGAAAAATGTATTATTGGCACATGCTTTCTCAATTAACAATTATTTGGGGTCAAAATATGTCTCGGTGCATATTTAAATGGCAACATTTAAATAATAGTTTTCAGGCAATGTCTTTCTTGGGTCTTTAGTTTTATGAGCTATTGGGGAAATATGCCTAATAATTTTTTTTAGAATGGGTCGATTAAAGTTTTAAAAGGAGGTAGTAATGAAATTCACCCTTGAGATCTCCTATAAACAAGAATTTGCTTGAGGGAGCAAGACTTTAGATACCTTTTTGATTTTTACAGGATACTTCACTCAGAATTGTAAATGAAGTGGTGCTAAAGGACAGATAGGCAATTATCTGTCTATTTTAATATTACATTTGAAGAAGCTTTCATCAGTAGAAGGCATAGAATCATCTGTCTAACAAAGACCTAGAAAAGCCAACAAATTTGCTGTGATATCTAGAAGAATTTGAACTTTTAAAAACTGATCCAAAGCAATGATAATTATGGATAACATTGAGGGAATTCACAGGATTTGCATCCTCACTGAACATAATAAAAAAGAGAAAAATAACTTTTTTACCTTACCTATTTTAACAATGCTTTAGACTTATTAAATCATCCAGATATTTAAATTTGAAATTTGTACCTTTAATATGTTTAAGATATATTGGCACACAGTTCTCTGTAACTATGAAATCTAATACAGAATAATCTAAGTTTCACATGTGTATTATTACTCCTGAGCCTGATGTGTATACTGTTGTGACACACAATCACCCACAACTACCTCTATGCAATAGTCTCAGTTATCATAGCATTCTCTCTCTCCACCTTTTCAAAGTCTAGCCATTTTTAAGTTCCAGCTTAAATCCCTTCTGTTCCATGAGACTTTCATCCCAGCCATGAGCTACAAGTGACTTCTCTCTACGTTAACATCCAATATCACTTATTGGTAAGACTCTTTGGTTATCAATTACAGAAACCTACTTAAGCAAGTGGTAGGAAATTTATGATGATTATCTTGCACTATCTTAGAACCTCAAGGTCGGAATTGTCTAGCCATCAGAAAGTTACTAGAACTAGAGCCAGAAACTAATATCAGAACGGTAATGACAGCAAAGGTTTCTGTCATGTTTATGTTGTCTGCTCAGGCCACCATAACAAAATACCAGAACTGAGTGGCTTAAACAACAGAAATTTTTTCTCTCAGTTCTGGAGGCTGGAAAGTCAAGATCTTGGTGTCAGCCATTTTGGTTTCTGATGAGGTCCGTCTTCCTGCCTTGCAGACAGCTGCCTTCTCCTTGTGCTTACATGGCCTTCGCTCAGTGCAAGTACTTGAGAGGAGAGAGCAATCTCTCTCTCTCTTCCTCTTTTTGCAAGGCCATCAATCCTATCAGACAAGACTCCACCCTCATGGTCTGACTTAACCTTAATTACCTGCTAAAACCCTTAATTCCAAACACAGACCAGTGAAGGCTGAGGCTTCAACATACAAATTTGGGGAGAATACGGATCAGTGTATAGCATCATACTTCCTGGATACCAGGCCTTAATATAAGCACTTTTACATAGATTAAGTCATTTAATGCACACAAGGAACCTATAAAGTAAGTACGATTTTATCACCATTTCATAGATGAGGAAAAAAAAGCAGAACAAGGTTAAGTAACATGCTCAAGGTCACTTGGCTTCTAAATGATGCCTGGTTTAAACAGTTTTCTGGCTATGGAATCCATGGCCTTGACAACTGAGCTAAATTGTCCTTCCAGAAGCCAGCAGGACTCCCTATCTCTGCTTCTGTCTCAGTGTTTGCTCTATCTTGCAGCATAGCTTTCTCTGTTTCTTCAGTCCACACAGAGAAATATGGCCAGCCCTCAGCAACAGTTTCCATGTTACAATTCTTTTGGCCCCCATCCCATATGCCCAAGCAAGAGAATTCTCTGGCCAGTGTGGATCAGTTTGCCCTGCATGGTACTTAATAGTATTGATTAAAGGAGGGGAAAAATAGTCACTGTGTATTACTCTCATTGCTTATAATCTATGTATAGCTATGAATGGCTGAAACAAATGAATCATACACTCTGTGTTCACCTCCCTTGTTTTACTGTTGTTCTCTCCTGAAATGGAACGTTGATCCAGATGCTTTTCTGTGAAACAAGTTGAATTGTTGAGAGTGTTTTTGTCAAACGTTTGTTTTATCTTCTTCCCTAAGGAAATACTTGCAAAGGATGTTTTCTTCCTGCTTTACTTTAAGTTTTGAAAAGAAAGGTATCCAATTGGAAAAAGAAAAACCAGGAAGGATGAGTAATGCCTATTTGTTTGTTTGTTTGTTTAATTCAGTGGACCCCCATTTGAATCTGTATTCCTAAGGGAACTGTCTGCAGTTTGGGCAGCAGCTTTGTGGGAATAGGGTTAGGTTCATAACGTGAAGAAGTTTGGCTATACTAACCCTAAGGTTTGGCTGCACTAAGGCCATAAGGCCTCTGTTTGGGGGGCGCCTGGGTGGCTCAGTAGGTTAAGTGTCTGCCTTCCGCTCAGGTCATGATCCCAGGATCCTGGGATTGAGCCCCTCATTGGGCTCTCTGCTCAGCAGGGGGCCTGCTTCTCCCTCTCCCGCTGCCTGCCACTCCTCCTGCTTGTGAGCACTCTCTTTCTCTCTCTCTCTCTCTCTCTCACTCTCTCTCTCTCTCTCTCTCATAAATATCTTTAAAAAATAAAAGAATTCTTATGTTTGGCTGCCAGTGGTTTCATAGGCATGTTCATACCCTACCTTAACTTAAACTCCTCTCCATCTGCTTAGACCAAAAACTAAAGAACAAGGTATTTATAGGTAGAAAATCTTGACTTCAGTTCCCACTTCTGCCATTTTACAAGTGATGTGACCTTTGGAAAGTTACTAACTTCTCTGAGCCTGTTTACTCAGATATAAAATGGAAATGATCTTTTGTCATAAAACTGCTATGAAAATTAAGTGAAAATGTATCTTATGTGTTAGATACATTTCTTCTCTGTGTTAAAAACTCAACAATATTGTCTTTATTTCCCAGTCTCTTTATTAGAAAATGTGACCATAATAAAAATATGTAGTGGGCTGGATCCTTCTAGGCAGTTGCCATTCCCTGCATATGCAAGAGCAGTTTGAAGGAATATTTAGTACTTCAGGATATCAAAGGGTATTGGAGAAATAGCTTAGACTTTTCCTAGATGGCTTTAAAAAATTAAATTGACAAAATTCTCACTATTGTAGACCAAATGCATAAACTAAGCCCAAAGCCTTATACAGAAATAACTATTAAAACATAGGTGCAACTATATTATCAGCATACCAGGACTTGAGGTAAAATTCGGGAAAGTTAGAAGAAATTTGTGACGCTCAGCCCAGCATACTTCTGTCTGATATTTGAGAACCAAAGCCCTGATGTCTCTGTTCATCTTTGAAATGTTCTTACCTTTACCTTGCTATACAAATAACAAAATAGCTAACAGGATTAGCAGAACTGGATGCATTCTATTCACAGTATTGTTTCTCTGAAAATGACTTCCCACTGCAACATAGCAGGCTGAGGATTATAGCAAGTGCATCTCCATTGTTTCTTTTTATTTCATATTTCTTATTTTCCTTGTTGGTGCCAATGAATATTGTTCTTTTTATTGCTAACAGACAGCAGTTCCAATTCTATGGATTGCATCTTGTCTTTCAGCCAACATTCTAAAGAGTTTAGAAGCTTAGCCTTAATAATGTAAAAAGCAAAAATACAGAAAATGAGGCCCTGAAATTTACTGAAATAAGTTTATTCTTACTAACTGAAACTACTAAGAAGTCTACACATCTCATTGTGTTCATAGATTTTAGGAATTGCCCAAGTTCTCCCTATATCTATAGTTTTAGGCAGACCCTATAGTCATATTTTTTTTATTTTAGGAATAATCAATACTAATAATTGGGACAGTTCATAAGACAGCAATGGGGGAAAAAGGCTATAGGTCGTAAGGAATTAAAATCATTTAACATAGAAAAGAAATGGCTTCAAAAACAATTCATCGTCTTCAAACATATGAAAGGAATTTATATAGAAGGTCCTTATGAGGTGCTCTTTACTTTTACAGGTGGATCAAAATGAGTAAACAGCAGCAAAGAAATTAGGGATTAAAATTGAGGAGTTACTTTAAATACCCCAGTATAATTATTTGCTAGGAGATTTATATAATCAAAATGGTAGTTTTTGTGTTGATCACATACATCTTGACAATAAAAGGACTTTTATTTTTAAGTGATAACTACACCCAGTGTGGATCTTGAACTCACAACCCCAAGATCAAGAGTCATACGCTGCCCTGGCCAAGCCAACCAGGTGCTCATCTTGACATTGTTTTACGTGTAACATATTTGGTTTTCCTTATTTAATCATCTCTTTTACCTGGTGGCCTTACCCAGCTCTCTTCCTACCTTGCCAGCCTAGCTTTTTCTATATTTTCCTCATGTGCCCTAGCCAAAGTTACTTACACAAATCCTAATTCCTGGGACTTTATTCCTTTTTAGACCACTTATTCATTTTTTTTATGCCTTCTATTAATTAGCCTATCTGCCCTTGTGGTTCTGTAGCATGATGTCACCTATGACTTCCTGCCTTCTAATCTTAATGTTTAAAAATATATATATGGTATTAGAAGATATCCTGTAGTCACCTTACCTTCACTAAGTTTATTCTACATCCCCCTTTAAAAAAAAAAAAAGAAAAATGAGAAAACAAAAAACAAAAAGACTCTCCATCCTGCTTTTTCTCATTAGTGCTATAAAATCACTAATCTTCCAGGCTTCCAAAATAGGAGCTCTCAAGTCACATTTGAATATTTCATCATCACTTCTGCATTGAATTTTTCACCAAGTCCTGTCATTGTTTCCTTCACAAGGCCTCTCAGATCTTTCATTATCTTTCCTACGACTGCCATCCTGCCCCCTTACATCTAGACAACTGTACTTGTCGTCCATCTAATCTACCTAACTCCATCTCCCTCCTTCGTAATTCTTCTTGCAGACATGGCCACGACACTGTTTTATTATTGTTACTTGACTGTTCAGAATCCTGTGGGTTCCTTTAGTATACTACGTCAAGTTCAAATTATTTTCCCTGCTTTCCATTAGACTATACTGGTAGCATGAGGATCCCATTAGAGCCTTGGGCTAAGGGACCCAGGAGTTCCAATATCCTGTCCTGCGATGCAGCCCTTGTTCTAATGAGGTTCTCAAGGGAAATAAATACACAAAGAGCAATGACAAATGAGAATATGAATTATATGTAATATGAGCAGAGTATCTGAAACCTTCAGATTATTCTAGAAAACTGATGAGCAATTGGAGGAGGTTTAGGCCTAAAGACAACCCCCTCATCCTGCAAAGGCCAGATCATGCCATAAACAAATCACCAACCCTGAGATAATAAGAACTCCTGGGAAACTAAGTGCTGGTAGGAGTGGGGAAGACAGATAGAGACAGACAGACTGAGAGGCAGGCAATAAGTAGGTAAGAATAAGTACCTGCCTTGAGAAGAGCTTATCTCTCAGCCTAATGGGTAGGAGGTAGTAGCAGCAGCAGAGTGAGAGCTAGTTTACCCAAGAAGAAGGCCTTAGTCCTTTTACTAATCTAGTTTCCAGAGCAGAAGAAAAGCAAGAAAGAGCATTCACCCTTGTGTGACATTTTGGTCCCCACAGTAAAAGTGGCCTGGTCTGGGTCAAGGTTCCTCTCTGCCTTCACCACAGCTTACAAGGCTTTTGGGAAGCAAGCAGGGGTCCTGGAAGCCTTATTTTTCACTCCTCTCAGTTCTATTTTGTTTCGTTTTTCACTGCAATTTATACTGTCCATGCACATTTCCACTTCCGCAGTTGTAACAATTCCTTCGTCTCATCTTTCCTTTATTCAGATCCTCACATTCTTTCAAGACCAGTGTATGACTGATCTCTTCATTGAAATCATCTTTTATTGCTCCCTACAGTGATTATAACTCCCTCTGAATATCTGTGGTTTTTATAAAGACTTCTACCCAGTTTGACACTTAACTGTTCTCTAATCATTGTATCTATCTTAGTAAACTCCTTGAGTGCATGAACGATGTCTTTCTTTTCTTTCAGGCAAAGCTCCTACTATAGTACCTATCCCATTGTAGAAACATAGAGCCAGGAAGGACAATGGAAAACAATTATACGAATTATCAGCTGATTCAATACTATCTCTTTGATTTTCCAGTCATATATATATATATATGATACTGTTAAATACAATTATAATGAAAGTAAGTAGCCTGGTCTACTTGCTTTAGATATTTGATACCAATAGGGAATAATATTCAAAACATGTAGCAGTTACTGAACAGGCACTAACGGATCAGAATGGATTCTGACTGGCACCGTACCAAATTTATATTAATTGACTGGAAGTGGAAGCTCCAACTAGTTCCGAACTAAAATAAACTAAAAGTTTAACTCCTTCTTTGCAAGAGATAAACAGTTGGTATGTAGCCATATCTTATATGTCTTAACTGATTTTTATTAGATCTATCTATAAAACCAATAAAAGCCAATGAAACTATTGTAATAATCTGATCATGCTTCCTTCTCCCCCTCCTGCTACCGTAGCTCTCCTCTGTATATAAACTATAGTGTGAGTGTGATTGCCTATTCCATATGCTGTTACAAACTTCTTTGGACCTATAGGCATCATATTTGGAATGTCACGGTCTACAGTATATAATAAGCATCTCCATTGGCTATGCCCATAACTATGCAGCTGGTGCAAGAGCAAGCCCCACCAAATAGCAGCCCATGCCTTTCATGATTTAATGAGTCCTTTCAAGCTACTTCAGATGGAGAAATTACTTCGGGCCTAGATGTTTTTATATTACACATACTTTTACAAAAACATTCTTTACATGTGTCCTGGAGTAGTTGTATTTGGAGCCAGCTGTTAAAAACTATAAGCAAAATTGTTTGACTATTGTCATGCTCTTCTTTATCTATATTCTTTATCTATATTCTTCAACATTAACAAGGCAGTTGAGGTATAGTGCTACATCGAGTCACTCACACTTCAGTGTTACTTCAAAATACAGAAACTTCAAAATACTGATAATGCCACAAATGTCACATGACAGTGATATGAAAGAGAGACCGTGTTGTTGCTGTTTTTATTTGTCAATTTGCTTTTTTTGGGTGGGGAGGAGCATTTGTTTTCCGAATTGATTCTGTATTTTACCTGTCAAGTGGTGAAAATTAATATTTCTAAACAGAACTCTAACAGATTATGGGGATGTGTGTGTGTGCGTTTAAAAACAATAGATTAGTCTCAATCCAAAAGTAAAAGCTATGTAATTTTTTTTTAAAAAACAGAGCAATGTCTTGCTGGGTGCTAACACCTTCAGAAGCTATTATCACAGTGTAGCAGAGAAGGACTATCTTGCAGATGGAGAGAGTAATGTTAAGATTCCCACCAGACCTTGTCCTTCTATGCCTTTTCCCCTCATGCAAAGGAATCTGTCAGATCTTATTCCTTTCTTTGAAGAAATGCCTAAAGAATGTCACTTCAGTCTGGCTACACTTAGGCATCATGTGGAAGACTGTGGATGCCTTCAAGAAAAAGAGACATATTCTGAAAAATGGAATTTAATTTAAGGATTATCAAAAGGGAGTTTTTGGCTTTCTATGACTAAGTAGAAAGTTTACTCTTTTTTCATTATAATGGCTTCTTACATTTGTATTGTGCTTTTTTCCTTTCCAAAGCATTTTAGGATTAAATATCTCTTTTGATTCTCTTTAGATTCTACATTTAATTTAAGCATTTTACTATGTTTACAGTCAAAAATAGTACTGTTATTTTGTGTTTGCTGACCACTAGAACCTGGAGCTTATATTTGGTTATTTTTCTAGTAGACATGATGGATTTGTTTTCACTGTGTGAACTACAGACAGCTGGCCGAGTCTGGAAGGGCATAACTATTTCTCTAAATAATAATTACAAACATTGGAGTATAATATACTTCCATTCAGTCATTTCTGAATGTCCAGGAGGATTCTCCAAATCTTGCTTTTCATGTTATATTCTTCATCAGCCAATAGAAGCCAAATATCTCATCAAAGAGGTCTTTCCTGATCCCCAACAGAGTTATTTTGCCTTTCTGATCCCCAAACACCTTCCATATTGACATTATATCAGAAATTCCATTATAGTCTTGACTATGTAATCTTTATCTCTGTGTGCTCAGTACCTAGCTTGGCAAGTGTTTTTTGAATGAATACATGAACAAATGAATATGCATGTTGTGCTTTGTTTTATTAAATGATAACTCATTTATTTATTTATCTTTAAAAAGATTTTTATTTATTTATTTGACAGAGAGAGATCACAAGTAAGCGAGGCAGGCAGAGAGAGAGGGGAAGCAGTCTCCAGGAGGCTGAGATCATGACCTGAGCTGAAGGCAGAGGCTTTAACCCACTGAGCCACCCAGGCATCCCAAACTGATATCTCATTTAAAGGCCATTCCACATAACTACTGCTCAGTTGCCATCCACTAAGTCTGAGAATAGGTTCAGCAGCATGACTGGGAAATGCAGGAGCTACTTCAGGCATTTCTTTATTCACTACAATTAAAGTTAAAAACAGTATTAATACTGTTAATAATATTAACAGAGAAATATCTCTATTAATACTCTTACTGTATTAAAATACAGTAGGCCCTTTTGATTTTCAAACAACACTTATAGACCAGCTAGTTTGTTTTCCAGGTAACTTAGAGAGATATAAGTAGTTCCAGGTAGTTTGTTTTCCAGGTATTTAGAGAGTTCTAAGAATCAAAGAGAGTCCATTATAGTTTATGCATGGCCACAGGGTAATATGGAAGAGATATTAAAGTATTGGGTCAGGTGAGAATAGAAACTTTAAATGTCATTTTGAGCAAAGTTTTGAAAATATTGAAGGTGAAGAGTGGCATTGCCAAAGTAGAAAAAAAATTCGGGTGAAATGAATGTCAAATAGGATCTAATTTCTACTGAGCTGATAGTACTGAAGAAAACAAACAAACCTTTATTCTTCATTTTCATAAAGCATATGAAAAACACAGTGCATAAATTCTTGAAATAGATTTTGCCTTTGCTCTCAAAGAGAAAAGAGAACCTGTGACATTTAAGAGATACCTATTTTAATATTTGTATCCTTCCATTTATCCTGAATTTTAAAATGAGACTTGATTTATATAAGTGAAAAGTTGGCATGAACTAGAAAAAAAAAGGTCATTAAAAAATAGACTGTTAGGTTCCATTTAAAATATTTTCTTGATAATATCTCTTAAGAATTTAAACATAATACAGAATGATCTTTCTAGACCTAATTTATACCTATAATATTCCCAGGTACTATAGTCTCACTAAGGGCTTGAGAAGATTAATGAGATGTTTGATCTTAGATCTCTGGATGAAATGCAACATATACAGATAAAGTATGGTTATTTGTTGGTGTGATAAACTAGTGAACAAAATATCTTCCTTAGTTATCAAAAGTAATGAGTTCAAATTGATTGAGATGTCTCTTTTCATTAGAAAGTTTTTAGGATGGGGTGCCTGGGTGGCTCAGTGGGTTAAAGCCTCTGCCTTCAGCTCAGGTCATGATCTCAGGGTCCTGGGATCAAGCCCCACAATGGGTTCTCTGCTCGGCGGGGAGCCTGCTTCCCCTTCTCTCTGCCTGCCTCACTGCCTACTTATGATCTCTCTGTAAATAAAATCTTTAAAAAAAAAAAAAAGAAAGAAAGTTTTTAGGTGTTTTTCTCTTATCATCATGTCAAGCAGAGGTCTTCCTTTTGGCATCTAATTATCCGTATTGAGCTAAAATCCTCCAAGACTCAAATATTTTATTTTTTTTAAGATTTTCTTTATTTGAGAGAGAGAGAGCACACAAACACACACACACACACTCACACACACACACACATACACACACACACAAGTGGGAGAAAGGGCAGAGAGAGAGGAAGAAACAGATTCCCTGCTGAGCAGGGAACCCAAATCTAGGCTCCACCCCAGGACCCTGAGATCAAAATCTGAGCTGAAGGCAGATGCTTAACCACTTAGCCAACTGAGTCATCCAGGTGCCTCTCAAATATTTTAAAGGTATATTCCTTATTTGAGGGCAAAATTTTAATTTGGTAATGATTTGTAAGGACAGAATTTTGCATGGTTGTCCATTTTAGTTTTCCCCTCTATGACATGTAAGCATGAGAATAATCTAGTGGCAGACTGCCAAGAGTGCCATGGTAAAGATCTCTTTACAGAGTCTGGCAAGAAAACAAAGAGATATTTATACAATTAGAAAGTAAAGAAAATCTTCCATAAATGGCTATTCATTAAGATTTCTGAAAAATCACTTAGAAAAAAACTTATTAAAGACTTAGGAAAAATTAGTTAAGGTAGATTAAATGTATTCTGACTCATTATTAGAATTAAAATATTTTATAAAATGTGTTTATCTTATTTTGAAAGCACTTTGGAGATTACATGAAAAAATTTTAAATCACTTTTCAAATAGGAAATTTTAGGGGATTCTAATAATAAATCTAATCTGAATATTTGATGGAATGGAACAAAAAATGGTACAAATGTATATAAACTTACTGACTGCTATAGAATCTTGAGTTATCTTATAACTTTCTAACAGTCTTTCTAGTATATTCATTAGCTGTATTACACAAAACTCCCAGGATAGTGAGCACAGAGAAAATTGCAAGGGCCGTACACAGCAGTTCTCAAGCAGACCCCCCTCCTTTTTTTTGTATGTCTCCACCCTATCACCTTTTAGAGAGGCAGGGTATTCACTTCTCCTTCACCACTATCAGTTCAGTTAAAACGGTTTTAATCCATGCTTTGGGTCACCTTAACTTAAAATTGCCATTCCAGTCTGTAACTCCAAGGAGGAGTTTTCTTTTTAAATTAACCTTCTAGATTCATATTCCTACTCCATCCTGATACATCAGTTTACCTGAGCACTTCTATTATATATGTGAAGTTCATGTCTAATAACTTGGAGAAATCAACTCTGTGTTTGTGACTATACTAATGATCAAGGTAGAACTGTTAAATTATGCAGTAGCATCTGCAAAAGATAGTGAACATGAGAAACAATCATCATGAAGGAAATTAAGTTCAACTTGAACTAAAAGACGGAGCAAAAAAGGATCTTCAAGAGGAGGCAGGGGGAACCCTTAAAGCCAACGAAGACCTCTAGATAAGACTGGATTTCCGATTAGCTGAATGCTTCCAGTTCTGCATGACAGCAGAGTGATGTGATTGTGGGAACTGTGCTTGAGGCACACTGTATTGCTGTGCCGCATCAGGAAGGATAAAATCTCTCTATAAAAGCCAAGTGAAACTGCATAAGAAATGTATTTGGGGCAACCCATTAAAGAAAAAAATCTAAGTCATCTAAGGAGATGAGGCAAGAAGGACCGAGGTATGCAGAAATGACTTCCAAGAAGAAATGATTTAATAGATTGTGGGCTTTGACTTCTGGGAATTTCTTTTCATAAATCAATAGTCAAGACATGAATAACTCTAAGTATTGGTAGTTGTTAAAATGTTGTATAGAAAATATATAAGGTGAAAGGAATGACTTAGAGTTCCTCCAGAAAAATTAATGAATATCACTAAGTAACAATTGTGCTGGAATCCTCTACAGATCATATTGATGTCCTTAGGCCCAGTGTATCTGGAAACAAAGAAAAGGATACTCTGAAGGACTTGAGAGGCTTTCTTAAATGGATTGCCTGAGGTCAGAGTCTAAAAAATAAGAACTAGCAGATAATACAGTTGTTTTAAAGGAGCTCTCCTCTTGAGATAGGGAAGGAGGAAAAAAAGGAACTAGGTAAAATACATGAAAATTAGTATCTGAATTTTCTTCAGGGCTAAAGTGAGTTGAGTAGCTGCTGTACAGAACTACTTTCATTTATCCTAAATTCATTGAGGAAAAAGTATCTGTATACATGAAGTATTCAGACTACTTATGTTATTTCAATATTTTGAATAAAAAGTGGTAAAATATATTTCACTTCTCCCTGCATGTTAAAAAATATGCTGAAGGAGAATTTTATTTGTTCTTAAAGATTTATGGTCACATTATGAACATTATTTTACTCTAAAGTAGCAATTCTCCCAAAAGCTATTGAGGTTAATAGGACTCTTTACCACCATTTGGGTTTCTGAGTGTTTGGACTTGTTTTATGTAGTTCTTGTGTCTCTTCCCTGGCTACTAGTTGACTAGCTGTCATTTCTTGGTATCATCCATAAGCATGAGTCTCATGACCCCTTCCCTGACACTTTCCAATTTGTTGTATCTAACTTATTATAGGCAGAAAAACCAGACAAGAAACTTGGTATAACCACAACTAAAGTCAAGTGACTTTTTAGGAGATATCTGAGAAACTGCACTGAGATTGTGTGAGCTTAAACATGTGGCTCTTTCAGGACTGAGATTGGCTGCTCAGTGGCTTTATTCTGCAGAAGAAGGTGGGAAGGAGCTTGCTTCAAGGCTCTTGACTGTATTCTGGATAGTAAACATCATGACATTACTTATTTCTGTGTATCACTTAACCCGTTTGAAATTGTCAAGATCTTTACTATTGCAAATACAAAAGGGAGCTGTAGAGCATGTTCCAGAACCCATTCTGTGAAATATTATTATCTATCTTAATTACTTTTGAATAAATACTATCATTAATTACAGGAATGAGTTCTTTCTTTCTATGACAGGTTATGTGTCAAAGACAGCTTCTCCTCCTGAGAAGTAGTATATACACACACAGCCGTAGTTGTTTTTTTTTTTTTTAAAGATTTCATTTATTTATTTGACAAAGAGGAGAGAGATCACAAGTAGGCATAGAGGCAGGCAGAAAGAGAAGGGAAGCAGGCTCCCTGCTGAGTGGAGAGCCCGATGTCGGGACTCGATCCCAGAACCCTGAGACCATGACCCGAGCCGAAGGCAGAGGCTTTAACCCACTGAGCAACCCAGGTGTCCCCATAGTTTTATTTGGAGCAAAAATCTGTGCTTTGAATAAGTAACAGGTAGCCAATAATTCTCTTCTTTCAGTTGCCCCATGAGATTTTGACTGAATTAGGGCAAGTGTTGGTTAAGCTTGCCTTCTCTCTATGATAGAAACAAATGTCTATTAAACACATTTAATAGAATTAAAGAGGAGACAGGGAGGGAGAGATGATCATATAGGACAAATCTTAAGGAAAAGACAAATGTGGAGTATGAAGGGTAGTAAATATATAAGGGAAAGAAAGGATTTGGAAGCTAAAGAAAATGTAGGTGTATTTATCACCAATTAGTGAAAACAAAGGAGTCCTTATGAAACCATGTAAAAGATAAATGTCCAAGTATTGGCCAAAAAAAGAAGAAGAAATAAAGAAAAGAGTGAGCAATTTTTCAAAGAAAATTGAAGGGGCACCTGGGTGGCTCAGTCGGTTAAGCATCGCCTTTGGCTCAGGTTATGATCTCAGGATCCTGGGGCTGAGCCTTGCATTGGACTCTCAGCTCAGTAGTCAGTCTGCTTCTCCCTCTCCCACTGTGATCTCTCTCTTTTACTGTCTCTCAAATAAATAAATACTTTTTAAAAAATCAAAGAAAATTGAATTCTTAACCTGATAAAGGCTTACTGCCACACTGACATATATCTAAGTTTCTTGAGACAGTTTGGGGTAGAAAAAAGAACATTAAGCACTGTTCTAAAGAGCCTTCTGGCCTTTAGCAGACAGTTAATCCAGACTTGAACTTCTGCACTCAAAAACTATGAGATAAAAAGTTTATATAATGAAAAATTATGTATTATATAATTATATACTTCATCATATATTAATATGAAAATTTTAGACCAGATGATTTCTAATATCCTTTCCAACTCTAAAATTCTATGACTTTCTGAGGAGCAGATTTTAGAGTATTGGTTTAGATTTTGTACAGCCAACTAATATCACAATCAAAGTATCTCTTCTCATGTCTTACACTGGTCTTCACTATCCGGGAGGCTGCCGGGTCCATTGTTCCCTTCTAAGAGAAACTGTCCTGACAATCTCCTATATAGAGGAAAACAGTTCCAGGCTTCTCTTTGTGCAGGGAATAACCCCACCGTACCCACCACTTACATCACCAGTGGCTTTTTGTCCAAGAAAGGTTTTTTGCCCAAGAAAGGACTAAGCCTTCCATCGGTCATGTAATGGCCTTTTCAAATGGCTTGACACAAACTAAAAAGCAAAAAGAATAACATCCTACCCCAAAAATATATGGGTTGGTCTAATATCACGCTGCTAAGGTAAAAACAATGCATAGAAAGATGTCATTCAGTAAGAGGGACCATGATGTCCTATAGGAGAGCTAAAGTTGTACCCACAAGAAACCAGAACCTTGGTGCACCTGGGTGGCTCAGTGGGTTAAAGCCTCTGCCTTCAGCTCAGGTCATGATCTCAAGGTCCTGGGATGGAGCCCTGACATCGGGCTGCGCAGCAGGGAGCCTTCTTCCCCTCTCTGTCTGCTTGCCTCTCTGCCTACTTGTGATCTCTCTCCTCTTTGTCAAATAAATAAATAATCTTAAAAAAAAAGAAAGAAAGAAAGAAAGAAACCAGAACCTAACAGGTAGGGAAGCTGTATGGAGTGGTGGACCAAGTAGCCATTTTGGAATTCCCTTTATTGCTTGCCTTTATGATCTAAGACTAACACACTGAATTGTTTAGGAGGGCCACAAGTCAATCAACATGTGTTGATTGTTGTTGTCATTATGGAATGTGTTGTGTTGTCATTATAGAACAAGTGAGAGAACACGAACCCAGAAAAAGCTGACACCTAGAAGATAACAATAATTCCATTTGAACGTTAGAATGAAGATTCCTGAGCAACTGCTACTGTGTGTTAAGAACC
The DNA here is from genome assembly GCA_028646535.1 of Procyon lotor. NCBI lineage: Eukaryota > Metazoa > Chordata > Mammalia > Carnivora > Procyonidae > Procyon > Procyon lotor. The sequence continues at coordinate 54,627,958 of CM053609.1, forward strand.
ACCCTCCATCCACAAGACTTTAGTTTCAGTGCTCACGAGGCCTTTTTCTGAAGTTTTATTTCCTATCATGTTCCTTGGATCCCTACATAAATCCCCACTTCTTTAAACCACAGTTTCATATAACCCAAGGAGCCTATTTAAAGAAAGTATTATACTCTGCAAATCACTCTCAAGTCTACAAAGTCTCAGAACAACTTTCGAAGTAGGTCAGATCCCATTTCATGCTTATAGAAACTTGAAGAGAATGTAAAGGACTGTAGGTCAGGCCCATAGGTAAACAACTGTCTAATCTGGTATAGCTCTGTCTAGATGCTGTACCCTCTCTGAGAAAAATCCAGCCCTCTGATTTTTCCCAAAGATGTTATACACTCCTACGAAAAAGCTTGCATAAATATGAAAAACTAATACCTTTGGCTATTTATGGAACACCTCCTAGGTTTCTCTTCTTTCCTGGCTTGCCATACTGATGTCATCTTTAGGGATGATACCTGCCCTTGTCATTTCTGACACTAAATGAGAGCACTAAAATGTATTCTAAAGTCACCCAATCTTTTCCTAAGTCACCAACACTCCTCATATCACTACCAAACCACTGACACTCTTATCAGTGCTAAGGTACATCACTGCCTCTAATGTCTGTAAACTGACTCTTTTTAATATTTCTTTATGCTCTTGATGTTCATTTCTTGCCCTCTAATTTGGAAGTGATATAGCCAAGATCACCACTACTCCTGTTCCCCACCTGCCCCACGCACAAACAAGTTTGTCCATTGACCCTGAACCAGACTTGTAAGGTTTTCTCTTTTCCCTTTGGTCAGGACGTGTTTTCTTCCACTCCTGTCTCTACCCTCCTGACTCCCTCTCTTGCGAATGCAGCCCCAATGGTCCCAAACTACCAATACTGCCGACGTGCCCAGACATGGCCAAAACCTACAGTGAACGCATAGCTTGACATCTGCTATGCTATTCATTAGTAATGGAACGCCTTCCTGTTATAGCCACACAGCCTCTTTTGTCGATTATTGTTGATGATTTATAAATAACTGGCCTTTTATTTCTAAATAAGCAAAATATTATATTTTAAGTATAGTTAGTATCCTGAGAACATTCAAAGAGGAAAATATATCCTGTATTGGGGTATTGGGAATGATACTTCTATGGTCTTCCCCCCCAAAACCCATAACCCCAACCTAACCATGAGAAAAAATCAGACAAACCCAAATCAAAGAATAATTTATGAAATGCCTGACGAGTACTACTTGAAACTGTCAAGTTCATCAAGAACAAGGAAAGTTTGAGAAACTGTCACATTCAAAGGAGCCAAAGGAGACCGGATGACTATATGCGGTATCCTGAATGAGATCCTGCAGCAGAAAAAGAACATTAGCTAAAAACCAAGGAAATCCAAATAAAATATGGAGTTTACTTGATAATAATGTTTTCAGTATTAGTACACTAGTTGTGACAAATGTACCATGATAATGTACGATGTTAACAATAAGGGACACAGGATGCAGCTTATATACACTATACTATCTTATGCATCTTTTCTGTAAATCTAAAACTACTGTAAAATAAAAAATTTATTAAATATATAGTAATATATTACAATAAATATATGTATTTGCATTATATACATTTATAGGTATAAGTAAGCATATACATTGCATATTAGAGAGGATATATAAACATTTATATAAATTTATATACTTTATACACACGCACACACACATACATACTGTGTGCATATATCATTTACTTTTATGTAGTATATTATTATTGCTTACTTGCAAAAATCTTTTAAAAATCTTACCTGATGAGTAGCCCTCTAAGGATAGCATTCACTTGCTTTAGGAGTACGCCCATTCAACTAATGAACTCATTTGGTTAATTATTTAGCAATAGGCAATGATTGGGAAAGTCAACAAAAAAATTTCAGTACAATTTTTACTGAAGCTAATGAGAGTAAATTAGCCCATCCAAAAGTGTGAGGACACATTTTCAAATTCTCCAGGATTGCTCTACCAACTTGGAGCAACCTCCAGTGGCTGGAGAAGTCATACACAGATAGTGGTCAGAGAAAAATATTAGAGACAAAAGGAGTATTTACCTCTGGGGGAAACAGCTTTTCAAAGAAATCAGTGTTAATTCTTCAAGAGATCGTAGAAGCATTTGGAAGGAATATTTCCATGCTGATAACTATTGAATTTCAGATCATTTCTCATGAAGCCTCTGTTAGACATAATCTTTAGCACTCATCTTCACTGTTACTCTATTGATTCCCAAACTGATGGATGATTGAAGATTTTGAAGTATGGTTTCAGAACAGCAGGTCTATTTAAGTAGATCCAAGGAAGCCCCTGTGCAGGACTAATACATAACCTTCTTTTCATTATATTAATGTTTATCTGCTAAATATCTTGTCACAACGGGTCATTTGGTTGTCACCGAAGGAATCGATACCATCTTGTTTCAGTTTTTGTATTCAAAATCCCCAAGTAAGGCAAGAACACTTGCGCATCACCTTTTACACCTGGTGTTTTCTAGACCAATGATGCTTCTAGAGTGCAACTGTAAACCGCAGCTGCAAATTGGGTTGCAAACAAATGTTGCCCATGGTGCAAACCATAAATTAAAGTAATGATCACTTCAAGATGAAACTTTTTTTCTGTCTTTTAAAATCAGAATGAAAGTAGGTCAATGAAATTTAGGATATTTTAGAATATGTACAGTATTGTATTGTTTGCCAGTACCTAATTTACAATTACAGAGCTCCATGAATATTGAAATGATTCAGCTTCCCATTATAAATGTATGTGGCAGTTTGGTTGTTGATCAGTTTATGAAGTTAATGCAAATGGAACTGTCTTCCTGTCAGCATTTGAAATCTATAATGCAGTCATGTTGTATATTCAGGGACAGGCCATTGACAGTCAATTAACAAGTTTGATTGGTATGTCAACTCATTCTTTTGAATTGTTAATAGTATGTTAATAGCATTCATTTCTTTGTGCAGTCCCATTTGCAGCTTCACAGTTACAGCTATTTTTTTATAATTCTGAGTAACCTAAAATAGTGCCTTAATAATAGATTATTAAACACCTGTCTAGTGTAGCTTAGGGAGGTTTTTCTAGACTGGGAGTTTGCAGTGGATCCCTTTGATATTCAAATCAACAAATGATAGCCTTTTTATTCGAAACGTAAATTCTTTTGATGGTTAGCTTGTTAAGAAATATTCAGCTCTAGTCTGACCCGATCTGGTTTCCCATGGAAAAGATCTGATGCCGTTTGAAGGTTCATAAATGGAATGCCAATGACAATTTGTTGTTGACGTTCTGCCGCCTCAGCCCTCAGATGCTGCTGGTTGATGTGCTGCTTTAGCTTCACCCAATAATCCTTGCAGGTAAATGATCTATGGATTGATCAGCTCGTTTCAAAGCAAAGAGGGCTCTGCTGTGGTCTGGATTTTTAGGCTTGGAGGGGTACTTAAAAAGATGCATCAAAGTTGACAGATGAATCTTAAGGCATAGAATGATGGGAGAAAGCAGAAATGTGGGAACATTTTTAAGTGACTAGCATATTACTTCGAGTTTTGAAAACCTTCAAATGTCGATCAAATCTGTTCCCCATAGCAGATTTATTTCTACCTTGGTTTTTGTTATGGTTGTTTTGTCTGTGTGCACAGGTTTACTCTCACTTTTCTGGGGAAGTTGATGAGACATTAAACGTATTATTCCCGAATGGGGCTTTGGAATAAGGTTGCAAGTTCATTTGCACAGCCACGTTTTATTCATATAGTTCCTGTACACCAGAATATAAGAATCTGCCATTTCTCTAGCCTAAAGAACTATCTCTACCAAGGAAGCAGTAAAAATGTTATTCCTTTTACCTCCTGTTTGTCACTTCTCCTGATGATAATTTCATCGACAGAAGTTTCTTTATAATACGGGAGTGGGGGGGGGACCTCCCACCGATGTAGTTTAGATATTTAGCTGATATTTCTCTGTTCTCTGCTTCAGTGAACTTGGAGGAGCAATTTGCATGTGTTTGACTTTTAGAATTAAATGGTTCTTGAGAGATTGCTATTCAAATATCCTTCATATACAGATAAAGAAACTGAGGCACAGAGTAAGACCTCACAGCTCATCAGTGCAGAGCCAGGTCTCTCTGTTTCTACCCTGTACACATCCTGCTTGCTGCCTTTAGAAACACATTAGAAGCTTAACGGAAGGTTGATACAATTGTGATGTACATTGCTCAATCGGACACAGAAAGTCACTGAAGTTTTCTAGCCATAGTATAAAAAGCTTTGTGCTATAGTTTAAGAACTATACTTGACACCAGTAAAAAAATAAATAAATAAATAATAATAATAATAATAATATATATATATATATAGGAGAGTGTGTTTCTTAATACTTAATTACAATATCTGAATCAGAAGGAGAGAAGGCAGAAAGGAAATTAACTACTGTCTTGGACAGTTTATTTGTTCACCTCTGACATTAGGCAGGACCGCAGAACTTAAGATCTATCTTGGGATCAGGGAAAGAAAAGACGAGAAAGAAACGTGCAAGTATTAATTGATAACATTTTATTGTGTCACCTTCTATAACCCTCCAGTAGTGTTTTTTAAAGTGTATTTCTCGGATCACTAGTTCCACGAGGCTTGGCCACCAAAAGGCTGTGTCTAGAGAGTCAGGGCATATATGCCCTTAATCCACTTACGTTGTCACAGTGCTTATTGGCAGAGTAAAGACTCTACAGAGTCCTGACATAAAGAAACTTTTTATTTCTACTTAACCCAGGATTTCCAAAAATACTTTGAACACAAAACTTCTTTTTTTAATTTTAAAATTTTAGAACAAATTTTAATTTGTTTGTTTCTTTTAAAACCAATGAATATCTTTAATGGAAATCGGGGGATGCTTAAACACCTTTGGGCAAACTATTTAATTTGTCTGTGGTTCAATTTCCTTTTCTATAAATGGAGATAATACTAGTACCTTTGGCATGAGGATTAAATGAGCTAATATATGCAAAAACACTTAGAGTAGTGCTTGTCACAATGTGTTATGTAACTATTTGCTATCAACATTATTTATTAATTGTAATATTGTTAGCGTTATTATTGAGACAAGTGCCATAGTTTTATTGGCTTTGGTTTCCTGGATGTATAGATGAAGTAGGATTTATATAAGGTGTGGGGTTGGAATTCGAGATGTTATGAGTCAATAGGTTAAGGTAGAAATAAGTAGAAGGAGACAAGTAAACTGGTAAATTATGGAACAAAATGGGAAGGACAGTTTCAAAGATAGAACTAAAGCTTTATGGAGTACTGATGACAGAGAGTCTCTTGCCAGCTCTAGGAAACCCCAAAGGTTTTAGTTGGTAGCTGACAAGCTACCAGATGTCTCAGAAAGTGCCAGAGAAGAAGGGAAATTCCAGAGAGAGAGAGAGAGAGACTAGCTTTACCTTGTGTGAAGGAGACTAGCGTAGCGGGGGAGTGAGGATAAGTATAAGATCTTGGTTGTGGCAAGTGTGCGTGGCATGCTGACAGGGTAGATTGGAGCCCAAGTATGAAGGATTCTGTATCCACGCTCAGAAGTTTGAGTTGTATCCTGCAGACAACAAAGCGAATAGAGACTTTTTAGGTATAAGAATGACATGATCAGCCTTGCTTTTTAGAAAGAAAACTTGACAAAGAGGAGGGAGGCAGGAAAACATTGTGTGAGTCTGGACAGTGGACAGTGGACTGTGGGGATGGAGAGGACATCCGGAGACGAAAGAGGCATTTCTGAGGCAGAATTGGTGAAAATCCACGACTGATTCATTGGGAGAGGGAAACAGAAAAATAGAAGAACAAAGGATAAGACTGGTATATCTAGTCTGGGAGGTTGTGAAAATCATGACTCAATTTAATTGTATAACTAGAGACTGTGTTTTTCAAAAAGAAACTTCCATTTGCCACAGCCTGCCATCAATTTTAGGGCTCTAATCTTATTCTCAAGAAAGACTAATTGAACACCTATGTAGATTGCTTGATACAACTCATGAAAACTACTGGTAGTACAGATCAAAAGTGACTAACTAACTATTTTACTGTAAGTATATGGGAATATACATCTAAAAATTCAATGTAAAATGACATATACAAAGTTAAAAACTGTAGTGAAAAATTGCCTCCTCATCCACACGCTCACACAGTTTTACACGTGGCTCTGCTAAGACACTGCTAATATTTCATTGTGTTTGTTATTGCAATGCTTTCCTCCTCTCTCCTCTTCTCCTTTCTCCTTCTGAGTTTCTTGGATTCTGGAGCTTGTCTGTCTTTGCATTCCAGACCCTTCCAGACTTCCGATACATAGTAAGGGCCTAGGGAATGGTGGAGATATATAACACGTGAGACACCGTTCCTCTAACTTCATTCTGAAAACAGAAATTCAAACAATATTCAGCAGTGTTAGTTATAAAATGCCACATGAGAACTTTTGCATAATGTGTTCCTTGTACCTTTAAAACATTGAAATTACATTGGCCTCCCACATAAATTTGAACTGCCATGTTGCAAACTTAGTGGAAGAATAACCCAAACTTTTAGTTTGATGATTATCAAACGTCACTTTCTCTGATACTGACAACACCTCACACTGTGGTGAGGACATTTTAGGTCTTGTGTTTTAACCATAAGCCTCTTTTCCCTTTTATGGAACTGCTTGTTGGTCTAGCCTTCTGTTTCAAGACCTGGGAAGTTCTAGCCTTCTGGCGATGTTAAGCTACTAGATTATATCTTATACAATTTTATCAGACGTTGGTTGACTGTTCTTCCTATTACCTCATGCTCTGCTTATAAGTATTTTAATCTAATTTTATGTTGTGCCAGTTTTCCCTATTCCCTTGCATATCACACAAACTTAAATGATAGCAGAAAGGACTTTCTGATAGCAGAAAGTTATCAGCTCCAAATTCAGAGCTAATATGCTATTTTTAAAGTTGTTCTTAACTTCCAAATTGGAGCAGCATATTACTTTCTCCTCGCCACTCTATTTAAGCAATACCAAGATTATAAATCTGTCCTGCAAAGAGACAAGAAGTAAAAAATAACCAATATAAAGACTGTGGAAGGTCTTAAAAGTTTTAATAATTATTCATTCCACCATAAAGAATTTTACATAAAATAATTTATCCATGCCTTTGTTACCCCCAGGAATGTAGATTTATACCATGCATTTTTAAAAAGTATTTCGAATATTTCATTTTATTTTTAGGAAAGGAATTTATGCTTTCAGAAGGGAAGGTGACCATGAAAACTCTCTCATTCCTAAACCTGTTCTAATCTAAATATCCAACTTTTTCAGTCTGGATTTCTTTTTCTGATCAAAATTTTTTTTCTCTCATCACCAGTTTTTCCTAATTCCCTATAATATGCCATGTTTTCTCCAAGTTGCAGATTATTTTCATCAATAGGATTAAATATAGTTTATAAGGCTATAAGCAGAAAGGCTGCTTTCTCAAGGAACAAGTTGAGGGATTATAGTCCCGAAAATACATAGGCCATCTCATTTTTCAATAAAATCCTAACTTGTTCAGCCATTATATTAGCTTTTTCTTAATATGGACCACTTCTTCTTCAAGTAATTACAAAATATCCCAAAGATCTGGAATTTTGTAATATAATTCTACAGGTTCCTCTGGTTCTATAAGCTTGCCATCTTTATTCATTGTTAATTCTGATACTTTAGACATATTTTCATTTGGTATTATTAGAGTACGGAAGAAAAACTATAATGCATAAAGCTTTAAGTACTACTTGTCCTTTAATTATATAACCATTATTGGGAATTATATCCATAGTTCCTCCTGATTGGGTGAAATTCTAATTTCATTGGTATATATTGTCTGTGTTTCAAAACTCTTGCCATTTAAATAAATCAGAGATACTTCGTCACTTGCATGGTATATGCTTTTAGTTATGCATGGGTTTCTCACTTTTTTTGTACATAAGGATTGCATCATGGACAAACTGACATGTTAGCAGGCCCTTTGTACCATTTACCATTGATCTTATACTGTTGCCCACGCCTTTCCCCTTAAAAATCAGAACAATTTAACTCTTAGACAGGTTTGGCTTTATGAATGCATGACAGCTGAAGCCAAACGGTGCATACAATGATCAAATCCGGCCACTTTGACCTCTTCTTGGTTTTATTTCCTTTTTTGATGCACAGTTTTTTACTTTTACCATTACTATTTTTTAAACTAGCACAATGAAACCAGGGGAAAGAACTAAAAACAATATGTCAAGGAGGCGAAGAGATACAGTCAAGACTTGGAAATTGTATGCATGTTTCTTTATCTTTGGCATGGAAATAATTGCAAGCTAGAGAAGTAGTAACAGACCCACATTCAGGTATTTCCCCTTGTCTCCCAGATGAAGCAGATCTATAGTCCTCAAATTCCTATTAATTACCTGGGGCTAAAGAGATTCATTTTCAGTAAGTTGAGAAATCTAGATTTATTTTGTGATTTGGTAGAAGTTACTTGGTGGCAAGAAAGTGAATTCCAGTAATGAAAGCTGGCAGGCCAGGATTTGTGCTCCACTCTGTTGGCGTATGAAATTACAGCACATCATTCAAACAAAATCAATAATCCAACTTTTATGTCCTTTGCTAGGTACAGTGAAAATTTTATTATTCTGCGATTATTTTATTCTTCCTGGATTAGGTCATGTGCTGTAGCAGTAAGAAACAGTTCAAGTGGATAAAATTTGCAAGATCAAAACTTGTGTTTTTACCCACATACCATAATGATCAAATAATATTCAAGGTACAATGCTATAAAAGTCAGATTTTTATTTCCTTAAATCATCCCTGTAATATCCTGAATGATATGTGGAGGTTCAGTTTACCTAAAGAACAGAATTTCGCCCCTCAGTGTGGAAAGAGTTTTATAAGCAGTGGTATTCCTTAATCGAGGCAAACAAAACAGCAAGAGACAGTTAGTTTCAACATCAAATTTTCTCTACATGAACAAGGAGGGGAAATCTGATCCTATTCTTACTCCTTTGATTTAGCTTCTTCTGTGTCATTCTTTTTCTATGGAACAAGAGTATTTTTATAGAAAAGACAGACTGTTCTTAGGGAAGGTCTACACAGCCATAAAAGCCAGGTAATAAATTTACTTTAAAGCATGGACTTCTAAAGTATGTTTGCATAGTAAAGTATGGACCAGGCCAAAATCCAGCCTTAAACATTTTCTCCTTGTTATCACCTCGTTAAGCTCCCCACGTCTAAGCCATGCCTCCTACAGTCACAGGTATGGTGCCACTAATTAAGAAGAAGGGGCTCATTACAAATTCTCATTAACATCAATTGGAGTTTTAAAGCCAAATCCCTGGACTGAAAATTTACCCCCTTAATGTTCAACACAGGTGAACGAATAAAATCGTTTAAATGCCTGTATCATGGGGTAGTGCAAATGTGCTCTCCAAGGATGAACAAATTGCTTACTGCGGTCTGGCACTAATCCCATTGCTCAGTAAAAGGCAGGCAGAGCTTTGAAGAAAACTAATGTTCAAAAGGGAGACACTGACAGAGAAACGGGTGGGGTAATGGTAGCTGGTATCACAAAATACAAATTATCATCCATGTGTCATCTTTGGAAAGGATGTATAGACAAACAAAATAAAACAAAAGATTACACCTGACAATTAACTGCTCAACCAATATCATCTGAATTAATGAATGAATAAAAGTTCACCAGTGTGGTTTGACCTGCTAATGAAACCTATCTCTCAGATGCTGTTAGCATTTGCTTCAGAATGTCCTGCATTATATTCCTTAAATCTTCTGTGATTATAATTTCTTACACATAACACTGTAAATTTTTTTTTTTTTTTTTTTTTTTTTTTTTTTTTAACATAACACTGTAAATTATGTGGTTGCGGGAGACTCTTGGGTTAAGACATTTCAAAATGCTTAATTTCATGAAAGTTAAAATGTATTGATTTGGTTGATTTGAAAGGGCTGTTTTGTAGGTCACTGAAGTGATAAGCCATATGGAAATAAGTCTCCTTGGAAAATAAAAGCAACCTTCCCTTGTATCAGATAAGGCTTTCTCTCTTTTGTAAATCCAAAGGCTAACCAATTTTTAAACTAAATTTCTGCTTTCCCTCACAATGCCTCCTCTTTACCCCAGTGTAAAAACAATTACCCAGAAGTGTTTACAAGATTAATGTTTGCTCCTAAACTATATGTGGATTGGAGAACTTTCTCTGGTTTTATACAATCTTGAGTTGTATGATAGATTCTTTTAGAAATTGTTCATATTTCCCCGGAGTGGGCATGTTGTTCATATTTAAATCACATTAGCAGTATGTACCATGATTAGCCTCCCCTGAAAAGTGTAATGACTTTGGTTTAAATTTCTCATGAGTGTCAGATTTCTTCGTGATGTCACTACCTATCTGTGGCAGTTACAGAATCATTGCACACTGTAACTAGAAGGAGCCTTCAAAGCTTCAAAGCTCTAGTTCATTCTTCACATTGTACAGATAAGGAAGCTAAACTCCAAGTAGAATTGACTTTCCCAAGCTCACAAGCAATGATAGCCCCCCCAACTGGAATTCTGATCTTCTGATCCCTCTTTTAGCCCTGGCATTAGTAGCCAACTCAACCCAAGTATGTAGTAGAAGTTGAGAGCTTCACCCTCTTCCCAAAGTTGTTCTAAATTTATAACTAACGAGAGTAAAAGAAACCCTTCAGAAAATATTCTTCTGGATATATGGGAAGTTCGGATATTTCACTTAAGACAGACCTGCTTTATAAGCCTTATAACCTTATAAGTGTTTAACTTTTCATCTCTTCACCTGCTTAAAAATTGAAAGACAGTGATAATGGATGCACAAATGCATCATGGGATGAATAAATTGTGTGAGTTAGAGAAGAGAAAATGAAAGTGTTCGTGAAAGAGCGAGCACATCAATCAGTGGTTGCATGGTGTTTGCACCAGTGTGTCCAGAGGACACCTCACCAATCAATCATTCAGGAAGCTCCCTCCAGCTTTCAGAAGGAGAAAAAGATTTCACACTGAAGTGTAATAGAGAAAGCTTAGCGTTTAAAGAGGTCATTCCTAGGGTTCTTCTAGTTCCCAGAGGGGAGGGAAAAGGGGGCAAAATGCCATAGAAAGCAGATAGCTTGAAATTTTTTTAAAAAATGCTGATTGCACTATGAATCATTCTCATTTTATATTGATTCAAAATCATTAATTAAACATCATTTGTTATATCCCACTCTTACCTGAACATAAAAATATTTGACATTTGTTTATAGCTTCTGCCTTCAAGGAGTTTAAAAGCTAAAAAGTGTTTACCCTTTAAAGCTTTCATCACTGTTCTGAATTATAGTCCAATACTGCCGGGTTTTGTTTTGCTTTGTTTTTTGAGCACTAAACATACAAACATTCACTGGAAATGTTTCAGTTTTATAAATCATTCATCCAATAATTATTGGCCATGTATAAGATACTACTTTACTGCTGTGTTGAAGTAGCTTATATATTGGTAAGGCAAATAAAGTTATTATGTAAATAATCATGATACAAAATAGAAGAGAATTAAATGACAGAACTGTATAGGCAACATTGTCTGCTCCCAAATATCTAAGGAGAAAAAGAGAACCACAGAAATATGAGTAAGTTTGCCCAAAATAATCTCATTACTGAGTTTCAGATCTGGGAATTTGTTCCCCAAATGGCTCAGTTCTCAGTAATATCTGCTGCTGAAGGTGGTGTCTCATTTGCATAGCTAATTACTGAAATGTCTTAATAAAGTCTTGCCCAGTAGTGAGGAGAGGCAGCTACTGACAAGGAAATGATTTTGTAAGCAGGAAGTCGTTCTTGCCACACACCCCTGACAGCAGGACTTCATTTACTGCTTATGGTCACTCTTTCTGTGCTGGCTTTTCAAGTTAAGAAATGGAGAAAATCTCAGTTAGGATTACCATCAAAGTGGGATTGTATAGGAAAACCCCAGCAGCCAAACGACAATGGAGTACATCCATTCCACCCTAAGAAAACCAGTATCAATCACAGTGTACAATATGAAAACTGCAGCATCTAAGACAACCTAAGATAGGGTATGTTGGTTAGCATAGAATTTGAAAGCATCAGTGTGGTGATTGGGTGGATAGGATTTGAGTGCTGCCTTTACCATTTGTTAGCTACATAACCAAAGATTTCCCTTTCTCATATGTATTAATGTTATAATAAAAGATGGTAGTGGTGGCAACTTTCCTCCATTTTCCTCCTTTGTCATTCTTAAAACAGGTAACAACCCTTTCTTTAAAATCCCGAGCTCTTATCACATTTTGTCTTACAATGTACCATAGGCTCATCTGTTGCCCCACTTGCTTGTAAACTATTTGGAGACAAGAATCACTTGAATTCTGTTAGTGCCCAAACAATACCATACACATAACAGGCATTGAAAATTACTATTGATTTGAATGTTATGGATGATGACAAAGAAGCCAACTGCGTTGAAAGCCTTGTGAACAATCCATAAATACTTACCAACCATCCCAGTTTGATTAGTATCACTATGGATTGAAAGTAGCATTCAACTCATAAGTAATTTTCTGGTCTCGGAAGTTTTCTACCACTAACAACTATTAATAGCTATCATTTATTGACAGCCAATTATAAATCTGGTGTTTTCCATGCATTAACTCACATAGACCTCACAATCAGCCTCCACAAGAGATATTTTAATTCACGTTTTAAAAATAAAATCAAAATAGGGGGACCTGGGGATTCAGTCTGTTAAGCATCTGATTCTTGATCTCGGTGCAGGTCAAGATCTTGGGGTCCTGGGATTGAGCCCCTCATTGGGCTCTGAGCTCAGTGGCAAGTCTGCTTGAGGCTTCTCTCTCCCTCACCCTCTGCTCCTCATCACACTCGAGTTTGATTTTTCATCAATGAGTTTATGATAATTTATTTCACCAACTATTTATGGACACTTAGGTTATTTATAAGTTATTTGCTATTGTAAAAATTTTTTCAGTTGAACATTCTTTTTTTTTTTTTAATTAATTTTTATTAACATATAATGTATTATTTGCCCCGGGGTACATGTCTGTGAATCATCAGGCTTACACATTTCACAGCACTTAACAGCACATACCCTCCCAATGTCCACAACCCAGCCACCCTATCCCAAACCGCCCCCACCTGCCAGTCACCCTCAGTTCGTTTCGTGAGTCTAGGAGTCTCTTATGGTTTGTCTCCCTCCCCATCCCTTCCTGTTTCATTTCTCTCCCCC